>CM035421.1:120532012-121132012 GCA_020310875.1 Ceratopteris richardii
ATAAAGAACTATGGTTCTATGTTAAATATAAGTATACATAGTTAAATATGAAAAGAGCTAAGGTTTTCAAATTAAAATAACTTATATAATTAAATATATCAAAATAGGGCTTTAGGTTTAGGATTAATATATATATATATATATGTAATTTAGAATTTCATGATAAATACTATTATATGTAAGTAAGTAGAAAAAATTAGGGTTTGAGGATTAAAACTAGTATATAGAATGAAATATTAGTATATATAATCAAATGTACAAAAGGTTATAGTTTTAGAAAGAAAATTAGTATTTGTAAATCAAATAATTCAATAAATTATTAGTATAAATAGTTTAATATATATTAGTATACATACTTTGATATATATTAGTATACATAATTTAATATATTATTAGTATAAATAATTTAATATATAATAAATTAGGGTTTTAGGATTAAAATTAGTATATATAATAAAATGTATTACATATTTAATGTTCTAACACCTTCACATGGTATCAGATGGCATCTTTGGATCTGAAGGAGAGAAGGGCATGACTTTGCACTTAGTGCAAGTATCAAATGTTTTGTAAACAACGGATTTGTAGTGCACATGTTCGAGAATATGGATCCTTTGATGCAGATCAACTACAAAACCTATACTTCCAGTCGCATGGTTCCATTGGTGAGTAGATTGACCCACACAACATTGCACCTTCTACCTCTCGTAGGCAGAAGAGAATGAAATGGTAGGTAGAAGGACAAAGTACTAGCAGCATGACAGAGAATGGACACATGGAAGAAATGCTCGAGGCATTTTATGACATGGACCATGGTGGTGGAGATGATGTCATGGATTCCATGGATACGATATAATTTCCAAGATCAAAAGCTGACAAAGAACATTAGAACATGCGAAGACTAGCCCATTTACCAATCTACAATGGGGCAAAGATATCTATTCTATGTGCATCGCTCATGGTGCTCAATCTTCAATCGATTTATGGATGGTCAGATAGTAGTGTCTCTAAATTGTTCAGGTAAAGTGGATCTGAAATGAACTTTCATTGCTGTATCAAAATAAATTTATTTAATAATATTTTTGTAATTGTTTATCCCTTGCAAGATTTTGAAAGATGAGTTTTTGCCAAATGGTAATGACATGCCTCCAACACGTGGATGCAAAGAAGCTTTTACAGTTTGTGGGTATGGACTACACAAAGATTCATGCCTGTCCGAGTTATTGCATTCTCTTTTGCAACGCGTATGAGCACATCCACATATTTGAAAAGTGTGGAGCGAAAATGTTTAGAGAAGAGCTTGTGGGCGAAGCAATCCCCACAAAGGTTCTTTGCCACTTTCATATCATCCCAAGAAATAAGAGCATGTTCAGATGCAAATGCATACATCAGTTAATGCCATGGCATGCAAAAAGCATATGTACAAATAATGTAATGCGAGTGCCTGCTGATTTTGATGCTTGGAAACACATAGACAGTAAGTGGCCAAAGTTTGCTAGAGAGGCTTGAAATATATGTCTAGGCCTAGCTATGGATGGCATAAATCCATTTGGAGGTGGTGAGATGGATGTTGTGTCAGCCATAGCTAGTCTTAGACCGAGTACCTCAAATGCATGTTTGCCACACAATACACCACTACACCTTGGGGTGCTCATGACAATGATGACCCCAAGGTGTATCGTATACATGATGGAGCTTCATTGATAGATGTGGCCAGAAAGGCCATGCATCAGTGCATACGAGAGTTGTGCACAATATAGTTTGGACACTCTGTCATGGTCAAATGGAGTGAACAAGACAAGGAACCCAAAAAATACATCACAAGGGTGATCTATCAAGAGTATCTGTCAGCACTTGGGCACCCTCTTGTCAGCTCAGAGTGGATTCAACACATGACATGTGAGGTGATGTCCCATCGAAGATCAGGGGCTTGCATCACTTTCAGAGGAGGCTTACCAAAGTCTATATGGCTAGACACTGAAGAGTGGGAGATGATCCATGACAAGAAGAAGTAGGATCTTGACTGATATCATCAACCGTGAGATGCGGCAGCCACACATCTAGATATGGTCAGAGTGTCGCATTTGGGTAGTAGCAGTTATGACACGATGTGTCACAAGTTTGTAAGTATCATTTTGGTGAATGAACTTGCTTATGTTAAGCACATCATGTTTGTTGATCTCACGTTTTGCATATTTGTTGTAGGAGTTGGTAGTGGATCCATGAGTAGAGGAAGCTTATGGATATCATCATGGGTTGGTTGCATTGTTGCATGACTTGGAGGGATGCGATGCGATCATTTTATGGAAGCATCTATCGTGAGGTGAGTGTTGGAACTTGTTTAGTATTTTTAGTTGTTGTTTATAAACATCATTTCAATTTGTTTGATTTCATGAATGTGCTTTGTTGTAGGACTGCAAATATAGATGTTTTGATCCTTTGGCTTTGTGTATGCAGTGGTGTGTCACAATTTTGTATTTGGCTCATATATGGCAGCGGTGTGCCACATTTCTATATTTGGTTTATATATGGCAATGGTTTGCCACATTTTGTATTTGGCTCATATATGGCAGTGGTTTGCCACATTTTGTATTTGACTCATACTGACGCTCATATCAATGGTGTTGCCCAAGAACATACCGGCACTTATACCAATGGTCTTCGTACCGGCATCCATATTGATGCTTATACCATCAGTCCTGCAAGTCAATACTCATACCATCAAACAAATACTAGCATCCATACCAATGCTTATACTGGTGGTATTCAATGCATACGAATGCTTATACCAATGTACATACCAATGCTTACACCAACGTTCTCATATCAACGGTTATAACGATGTCGCGGCTAGATTCACCACGTGTATTTATGTTGATATAAGGGCTAGTATGAAGCTCATATGTTGTAGTGCTATTATATATGTTCTCTATCTTCCTCTCTCTCTCTCTTTATATACTTATTTTGTGCATACTATAATGCACTCAATTGTTGTCCTAGTCCTATAGCTTGATCAACTTGAGTGCAATTTTGGTCAAAGTTTAATCGCTTTTGCTTGAATTGAGTGAAAAAACAATTGTGCAAATGAATGAACATAATATCCATGGGACCTCTCCATATCTCACAAAGTAAAGGTTAAGGCTATCCAAAGATGATACAAAAATGATTACCCAAAGACGATAAAAAAAATCAAGTTTTGAGCATAATATTATGAGCTTTCAAAACACATTGTTCATACTCATTACTTCTACTTCATGAATATATCGACATAAATACCAATATTCTACTTCATGAATATATCGACATTAATACCGATGCTTATGCCATTGCGACACTAAGTTACATGAGTATTTGAATACTATTCTCAATGATAATATCTTCATTTTCTTCCCATGTAAAGACATTTCTTGTCACACAAAAATATTTGAAGCATACTTTGTGAGAATGAAGTAGAATCTAAGGGCTTTTTGCGAGGTGGTGTCGGATGAATCAATCCATGGTCCATCTACAACTTTTAAAAACAGGTTAAATCTTGGGGGATGAAATGAAAACTATTTAACAGCATGCATTGGCTAGTTGCTATAATGTTGAAGGTGAAAGACATCATTGAGAACATAAAACCTTTTGAATCACAAACAATTCTATCACTTGGTTGAAAATTACTCACATTAAAAAAATTGTAAAGATCCTCACATGTGTCCTTGACCAGAAGATTTTTTCGTATTATCAATGCAATGCATGCCTACAATATGTAGTACATTTTGCTTAATGTGAATTACAATCCACTAAACACCTACCACATAGCTTGCAATGTCACATGCAAAGGCCACATATATTTTTTCATCTAAGTTCAGAAAACCATCATGCATGGTTTGGGATTTACTATCTTGTACATACACTGACCATAAGTACCTAAATTATGAGTTATAAGCAGCACAATGCAAAACCATGATTTGGGATTGACTATCCATTGATGATTGTGGTAGGTAGTATACAAGGAGATCTACAATGCTAGTAAAGTGGATTTTTTCCCTAGACTTGTACAATTACCTAAATCATGAGCGACCTCAATCGATGCATAATTCACAACATGCCATCAATTTGGTAAGAGTAGAGGACAAAGGTAGGTTATACCTAGAGATAATAGAAAACCATGGTTATAATAGAATAGCAAACTCTTGCAACCAACCAATGATGCTTGAAGATCAAAGCATATGCTTTTCATTTTCCTTGTTACTTCGTATGTAGGACATTTAAACCTCACACAAGTATGGTGGCATCGATCTGCAATTTCCCTACATGAAAACATTCTAAAAGGGAATTGCATTTTAAAAGTCCTAAAAAAGAAAGAGGATTTCTACATATTCAAGGACAATTTCTTATTTCTTTGGTGTAGAGAAGTGTGAATGACTATCCATAGGGAAAGATTGAGGTATTGCTTCCATCATTCAATTTTTTTATACAAGGGAACGGGCTTAACACACATGAAACCCCCGAATCTCACAAAGCAAAGGTTGCTTAAAATTTGCTAAAAAATATTACAAAAAAAGTTGATAACTCTTTCGTATCGCTCATGGAAGGCCGACTTGCTTTTAATCTTTAATCTTGTTGCTATCGAAGAAAAACATTCTATAATCTCTAAAAGAAGAGGACTTCTTACAATTGGAAATTCTAAAAAAAAAACTAAGAATGAGCCAAGTTATTGAGAGCGTTTATTAAGAATGAGCCAAGTTATTGAGAGCCAAGTTATTGAGAGCGTTTAATCTTGTTGTTATCGAAGAAAAACATTCTATAATCTCTAAAAGAAGAGGACTTCTTACAATTGGAAATTCTAAAAAAAAAACTAAGAATGAGCCAAGTTATTGAGAGCGTTTATTAAGGTTTCTCTTTGCGTGTGAAAGTTTGTATTTTAACAGATATATACAAAGCCATTTAGACAATTGAGAGCGTTTATTAAGGTTTCTCTTTGCGTGTGAAAGTTTGTATTTTAACAGATATATACAAAGCCATTTAGACAAACGTAGCCGAAAATGTGTGTAGTCCGTTTGTCGAAGTTGGAGTCTACAATCACCCACAGCGATGCTATCTGTGAAAAATCCGGAGCTACGCCTTCCACCATGTTCATCGACTTCTATTAGTCCTGCTTCACGTTCTCATCGTCATCTAATCGAACGTAACATACGCCCCTTCCGCAGATGCAGACCCCAGATAGCAATATCTGCCTCATCAGCGCCTGGAGAATGTCGATTTTTTGCTACTTGCGCACCCGGCCTGGAGGAAGTTGTAGCAGCAGAACTTTCTTCTCCACTTATTGCTGCTTCCGAAATCACGCCTGGATCATCAGGTGTGGCATTCACAGGCAGCTTTCGCACCGCGTATAATGCTAATCTGTGGCTTCGTTGTGCTGTTCGAGTTCTGGTAGAGCTTGCTTCCGGACCTGTGCCTCGCAGCCGGACGAATCGCCGAAGTGATCCTATCTACGATTTCGTCAGAGAGTATGTGGATTGGCAAACTCTTCTTGTAAAGGATGATTTGAATGAAGATTGTGGATATAATCCCGACACCGTGCATGCTTATAACGATAAATTCATAAGCTCATCGCATGTCAGAAGTCCTGCTTCTCGATCATCGGTCTCTTCTGCTATCCATCCAAGTTTGTCGCGGGGTTCTCCGTGGAGGTTCAGAACGTTCGCTGTGCAGGCGCGAACTCGCGATTGTCCTCAGGTCAATAATTCCATGTTTGCATCAATCAGAGCTAAAGATGCCATATGTGATTCTATACGATATTCTTGTGGGGGCGCCAAACCTAGCCCACCTGAGGATGGAGGGGCTGCAGCGGACGTGCCACTCTTCTTATCAATATTCAGAGACACGATATCGCTATATAGGGATATGAGTGGAATAAGCTTACACAGAAGAGGATATAGGGATGCAATGCACAGGGCAAGCCTCAACGAAGCGATAGCGGCTGGTTGTCTAACCATAGCTGGTTGGAATGAGGACATTGCAGGGTTTGGAGGCGCAAATTCTGGCCGTATGAAGTCCAACTTGTCCTTACTGGATCCAATGTGTGGATCGGGAACTTTCTTGATTGAAGCTGCACTCATGGCTTGCAAACATGCACCTGGGCTTCACCGTCAACGCTGGCCATTTCATGTAAGATGGGATTTAACATGCTTCTGTAATTCAAATCGGTCCATCAACAAAACTTCTGACGATATTTAGCTCTTTATGGGGTCTGCATGTTTCATTCAATTTCACTTTTGTGTCTTCCGTATTCTCTCTTGTTCAAAGACGGAACTTTTTAGCTCTGTTTGGGGGTCTGCATGTTTTATTCATTTCCACTTGTGTGTCTTTCGTATTCTCTCTTGTTCATAGATATCAGAGCGTAGTGATTGCTTCTCTGTTATTATGGATATCCAAAGGATGGTAACATGGTGATGTTGCTTTCGTTTTCTGTTGGACTTGTTAACAGCCTTACTGGCCGAGAGTCTCTACTACTTCGTACCTCTCCTGACCATATTCATGGGCCACATGGAGCCAATCTAGTAGAGATAGAAGCTCCCCGTTCCTTGACATGAGAGTGCCGACTAGTGCATGTTGCTCTTGAGTGTATGACCTACATACCCAAGCTCTCCAATTCTATGTGTTGCATCCTATAGATCTCCTCCTCCTCTTCTCCACTAGGAGGCTTAGGGACTGTATCATTGTGCTACAAAAGAGTCTTGATTAATCTATAAAACATTAATATTATCATTTAAAGGAAAGAAGAAGAAGGAGATTACAAATAAGAATATGAAAAAGATAGTAAGTCATCTAGTTCAAAGTCATCTTCTACATCTTCTTCCCCATCTACTTCAACTACTTCTTCCACACCCAAAGGGAAGTCTACTTCAACTATATCTATTTTAAAGAAAGTTATATGTCATTATTGCAAGAAACCATGTCTTTTTATAGAAGAAGAGGATTTTTAATGATAAGAAAAGAGCATGAGGTAATAATGCTTGAGATGGTTCAAAATCAGTCTTCAAATGGAGAATCCTATGCATGTGTTAGTATTAAAGAAATAGCTTTTGATTAAAAAGCATTAAATGCAATCTTTGAAACTTGGGATTTTTGATTTTGGAGCTACTAAGCACATGACAGGTTACAAGAAAGTGCTTTTTACCCTTACCAACTCTTCATGTAGAAGGATAACATAAGATGGTCATGACTTGGGTGTCATTGGTGTTGGAGAAGTTACTTAAAAATCAAATTTCACTATTTCTAATGTTCTTTATGTTCTAAAAATGAAGAAGAATTGGTTTTCTATCTCTACTTTCTTATCAGATGGTTATAAAGTTGTGTACATGAAAGATTCATGTCAGACCTTTGCACCTTATAAGAAGCATTGTCTATTACAAGGTGAAAACAGAAGTGGAATGTTTGTGTTGTCCGAAATTAGTCATGCTAATGTTTCCAAGTCTTCTATACCAAAGGAGAATATGAAGTTAAGGCATGCTAGATTAAGCCATATAAATTACATAACTCAAATATATCATTGTCTTTACCGGACGATGCAAGGTTATGTGAAGGATGTCTTGACAAAAAACTTCATAAGCTATAATTCAAGAAGCATGGATACATCATTGCTACAAGGAAGTTGTAGATTATACATTTAGATATTAATAGATCCGTGAGAGCATATTCTATTCAAGGATATAGGTATTTTGTCACATTTATTGATGATTTTTCCAGATATATATTTTTTTGAATGGATTAAAAGCAAAGTTAGAAGTCTTTCCTACCTTTAAGAAGGTTTTAGCTATGATTGAAAACAAAAGTCAAGCCTAAATTCAGATTATAAGAAGTGTTAGAGTAGGAGAGTACATGTCAAAGAACTTTAAATCATTTTTTGAAGACAAAGGTATCTCTCATAAACTCACTATTGCTTACACTCCAAAACAAAATGGTGTTGCAATCGAACACTCGTTGCAATGATGCGTAGTACGATGTCTTCAAAGAAGCTTTCACCTAAATTTTGGTTTAATGCACTACACACAACTAATCATATTTTAAACCGGTAATTTATGGAGATTATTTCGAGATTCATAATGTTCTTGCACTTATTTCAATTGAGAATGGACCAGCTAGTGTCAAAGATGCATTACAAAGTTTTGATTGGAAGAAAGCAATACAAGGGGAGATTGATTCTATCATAAAAGTTAGACATGGAAGCTTTGTGAATTACCAAAGATAAGAAATCTATTGGTGACAGGTGTTAATTGGATCTTCAAGATCAAAAGAAAAGAAGATGATACAATTCACAGGTATAAAGTATTGTTAGTAGTCAAAGGTTATGCATTAAAGAAAGATATAGTCTATGATGAAACATTTGCACCCACTTTTAGAATGATCATAGTCAGGATTGTTTTTTTTCTTGTTGCATTCTTTGATTGCAAAATGTACTAGTTAGATAATATTAGGGAAGCACTAGATTCTGCACTCTGACTAGACTATACAAGATTTTAGAATTATACTTTCAATTACAAGATCACCCACGTAGGGAAATAATACAAGAATTAGTTTGCAAGCTTATAAAAGCTCTTTATGCTTTGAAGCAAGCACCAAGGGCTTGGTATGAAAAGATTCATTTATATCTTTGATCTATTGGTTTTGAAAACTCTAAAGCTGCGCTAACTCTCTATGTTAAGTTAGAGATACATGTCTTGGTCATCGTTATTATTTATGTTGATGATATGATTATGACATGTCACAAAAACTCAAATTTAAGTCACAACTTAAGCTCATATTTGATGTTAATGATCTTAGTATTTTACATTGTTATCTTGGCATTGAGTTGAAATTAAGGAATGATTGTATTTTTATGACCAAGCTAAAGTACATAGAGAAACTATTGGAAAGGTTTGAGTGTTAGATTATAAACTTATGTAGACACCTATGGATGTTAATGTGTCATTACAAGCATATGTAGATTCAAAACCTTTTGATGCTTGATCTATCTATGTAATAAACAATCAAACACTGAGTTTGTAGTTCCTCAAGTATCAAGGTTTATGCACAAATCTTTCAAAATTCATTGGAAAGCAATTAAATGAATTTTGAGGTATTTGAAATGGACTATGAATTATGCAATAGTATTTCCAAAGTCATCGTAATTTATACTTCAAAGTTCTGCAGATTCAGATTGGGCAAGTGACAAAGATGCAAAGATTCTGATTGGCCATTGCTATAATGTTGGAGAATGCCTTATTTCATGGCTTTCTAAGAAACAACGGATAGTGGCTACATCTTCAAGTGATGCAGAGCATAGGTTGCCTTTAAAGCCAGAGTTGAAGCTATTGGTTGCAGAAAATTCTAAGTTATCTTGATGTTCATGTTTATCTTCCTATGTAGATATTTTCAGATAGTCAGTGCGCTATTGTTATTGCAAATAATATTGTTTATCATTCAAGAACAAAACATATTGGACATTATCATTATATTCGAGAACATGTTTCTAAAGAGCACATTGAGCTTATCTATATGCCTACAAGTGAGAATGTGGAAGATATTTTTACCAATTGAACTTTATTCCATTATGACGTTGAGGGGAGCATTGTTGAAAAACAATGTCAAAATAGTTTGGAATTATGAAAAATTGCCAAAATGAGACTTATCAAATTTTGATCAAGGATGTTCAAAAAGTTTTATTGGCTTATTGTAAAGTACTCATTGACAGAAACCCTAATTTTGGGACTTAGTCAAATTTTGGTCAAAGATGGTAAAAAATTCTTATTGGCTTATTGGAAAGTACTTATACAATAATCCATCATCTGACACCTAAAAGTGGTTGAAAAGTACGGCCCTAATTTCTTCTTTTCAAAGTGCTTTTCACTTATTTTAGATCTATGGCTGAAATTTAAAGTTTAAAAAAGCACTTAATCTAAGGGCTATTAATCAATCAATAGTAAAGCAAACATGAAAACACAAATCGAACTCATGAAAAGCACACAAGGCTTTTGCAAAAATTTGGCGCGAATATTCGGATGTGGATGCTTTTGAGTTATGCGTTATTGCTTTTAGCTCAGCTTTCTATGATTTACGAGGACTTTTTTGAGGAATTTGGAGGCTTTCCCTTCATCTTCTTCACATTACTAAGTGTGCATGCTGATTTTGTGAGCATTGGCATCCAATATTAGGGTTCCTTTGCATGTTGCTGAACTAGGCCTCTATCTACCTCTTCAACACATGAAGGTTCCATAATTGCTCAACATCAAAGAAGACCTAATTTCAAATTAGGGTTTACTGTTTTTGACAATTTATTCACTTCCGATTGCACATATTCTCTCTCACGTAACCTCTTAGGCACATCTACATTTTGTACCTAGAACCCTTATCATTCAGCTTATATTTAGTTTTGTATCATTACACATTGTGTGTTGACATTTAGCAATTCATTTGTATGTAGTTAGCATTGAGCTGCTATACTTTGGAAAAGTGTTTTCTCTTTATTCTATTGTCATTATCTTGTTTAATTTAGTTAAGGTGTTTATGTGATAAGGTTCTAAGTGTTGGAAAGATCTTGATTAATGTGTGATTATTATTTGGGCCTACCACACTTCTAATGTTGGTTGCGAAAAATTTCAAGTTATTTTGATATTTATGCTCGCTTACATATGCGGATTTCAGATGGTCAAAGTGTTATTGCTATTGCTAAGAATCTTGGTCATCATGCAAGGACAAAGCATACTGAAGTTCATTATCATTATATTTGTGAGCAACATAGTTGCACGAAACGGCGTTTCGTGCGCCCCGAAACGCTACGGCCGAAACGGCCGTTTCGGGAAACGCCGAAACGCGTTTCGGATGCAAAAAAATTTGGGGGAAAAAACGTATCGGGCCGCTGAGTCATTTTGTTCGCGTTTTTTCTTGCATCCTCTGTTTCCGTTGCAAGCCTGGTGGCATAGCTTCAGTTTTCAGCCTTCGAAGTCCTGCCCACCTTGTGCCCACTGCCATTCAACATCTCAACTCTGTGCCCTCAGGGTTTCAGTGACAGCCTACAGGTCACAGTCTACAGATCTCACCTTGTCTTGGAAGCTGGTGCCTTGACGACTGAGCTTGAGCTTGCAGCCACCATTTTGTAAGTTGTGTGCTAGTTCTAACTTCTTATAACTTATAATTTCTGGATTATGCCATCATCCATGGCCCATCAATGATCATTCATGGGGCATCATGTATGTCCAATGTCCATTGTCCATTCACATTGTCATGACTCATGGCTCACTTATGGCATCAATGATCATGCATGTTGCATTATGGGTCATGGCATTATGCAATGTGCATGTGCAATATAATTTATATTACATGTATGATGTATGAAATTACTAATTACTGAATTATGATGAATCATGATGAATTATAATTTAAGTATGATGAATCATGATGCCACATGCATACTTAGAATTTAGTAATTACTATTCAG
Organism: Ceratopteris richardii; assembly: GCA_020310875.1. Lineage (NCBI taxonomy): Eukaryota > Viridiplantae > Streptophyta > Polypodiopsida > Polypodiales > Pteridaceae > Ceratopteris > Ceratopteris richardii. The sequence continues at coordinate 120,543,477 of CM035421.1, forward strand.
TTTTCAGTAATTAGTAATTACTAATTACTAATTGTAATATAATTTAGTAATTACTATTCAGTTTTCAGCCAATAAATCTTTTATAATTAAATATTTCAGCCAATAAATCTTTTATAATTGATATGTATTTGCATTTGAATGTTGCAGCCTGCAGGATCATCATGGTGAAGGATATAGCATGGAATCATGTCACCGTTCTATCGGAGTATTCAGGTGGAGGTGGCTCTAAGAGATGGAAATGCAAATATTGTGGAATTGTAAGAGGGGGGGCAGCCACAAGAATTAAGGACCATCTTGCAGGTGTGCCTAATAAAGACATTGGACCGTGTATGCATGTTCCCTTAGATGTAAAGGCTCAGCTAGAATCTTGGAGATATCAACGCTTGGGAGTGTCTCAAGCATCTAGCAGCGCTACATTGGGAGAAGGATCATCTGCACAGGTACCATGTGAGGAAGGACCTTCAAAGAGACAAAGAGTGGATTTAGAGATGGAAGATGGATCCACACCATACATGGGATCAAATTCCGACTCTACATCTGGCATGGCAGCACATAGAACACCTCTCCCAGGTAGTGATGTCCTTCCACCAAAGGGATCCTTAAAAAGAATGTCTATACATGAAGGGATGCAAAAGCAAGCAATATTGGAGGCAACTAGAGAAATCACAAGGCTTTTTATTCAATGTGCCATCCCTTTCCATGTCTTACGCACCCCTAGATGGAAGGCTGCAATTAATGCAATCAGCCGTATTGGATGTCCATGGGATGGTCCTTCATATGATGGGATTAGAAAAAAGGAACTTGCCAATGAGAAGGAACGGATAGAGTGTCAGTTGACTCCATTGAAAGAGACATGGAAGAAATTTGGGTGCACTATTTTATGCGATGGCTGGACAGATGTGCGTAGACGTAATGTCTACAATATATTAGTGTCTTCATGCAAAGGCACCATGTTCTTGAGAGCCATTGATGCTTCTTCACCTGGCACAGTGGTAACAGGTGCATTTATTTGGCAGCACATAAAAGAGGCCATTATGCATGTAGGCCAAGATAATGTGGTTCAGGTAAATTGTAACTTTGTATTTTGTAATTATTCATGAATCATAATGTCTTGCAAGTTGCATTGTGTGTGTATATATGTTGTATGCACTATGTATGTAATATGTATGTATGCAATGTGCATTGCAATTATTGATAAATTAATAATTATAATGGCTCTAAATGTATTTCTAAATGTGCATTGTAATTTATGATGCAGGTAATTACAGATAATGGCTCTAATTGTGTTTCTATGGGCCGTTTACTTGAGGCAGAGTTCCCAAAAATTGTATGGACTCCATGTGCATCACACTCACTGGACTTGCTCATGGAAGATATAGCAAAACTTGATTGGGTTTCTAGAATCTTTCAGTGTGCAAAGTCCATGGTGAAATTCGTGACGAAGAGGCCAAAAGTATGCAGCATTTTTCGTGCACATAGTGACTTGGAGTTGTTATCACCGTCCACGACGCGATTTGCATATATGTATATAGTTTTGGAGCGTCTCTTACGTGTGCGGTTGGGATTGATGCGTACAGTGGTTTCTAGGGAGTGGTCCGATTTACATGACATTGGGACACCAAAATTTATTTCTTTTTTCACGCATGGTGATGGATGATGCATGGTGGACAGAGGCAGATATATTCATCAAATCCATCAGACCCATTTATTCAGTTTTGCGACTTACTGATATGGAGGGAAGCACCATGGGTTTATTATATGAGTTCATGGACAGAATTGGAGAATCCTTTCAAAAAAATACGGTTCTCTCTTCAGATAGGTAAATATGCTTTTATTAGTTGTACATAACACATGTATTTAAATTTTAGTGGTAAATGCTTATTACTTACTCACTTTTATTGTTTTGTAAATTGTTCTTTTTATGTAGACTTGAGCAGCTTCGATCCATATGGAATCGAAGATGGGATTGGTTTCATAGACCTATCCATGCTTTGGCGCATGTCTTGCACCCACTTTGGCGGAGTGAAGAACAAGAGTCAAATGAGGAGCTTGTGAGAAATATATCAGGCTTCTTTTCACGATGGGCGAGCGATGATTTGAGCATAATCAGGAAGTTAGAGGATGAGTTGCTCCTCTTTCGTGAGCATTCCTTATCATTTGGTGGACCTACTGCACGCCTTCGTGAGACACAGTTAGAGCCTGTGTCTTGGTGGCAAAAATATGGTACATCTGCTCCCACATTGGTATGAAGTCTTGACTAAGGATTTGTTAATATTAAATAATAAACATTTATTTATGATTTCATTAATTTACAAATCATTAAGTCAATTCTTTTTGTTTGAACTTTGCAGAGACGTCTGGCTATTCGTGTACTTTCACAGGATTGTAGCTCTAGTCCTTGTGAAAGGAATTGGAGCACATGGGCCCTCTTCCATACAAAGAAGAGGAATCGACTAAGCATGGCTCAGTTGGAGAGATTAGTTTTTTGCCATTGTAATCTCCGACTTCTTGAGCAGATATCCACTTTTCCTCAGCCTCGTCAGGTCCATGCTGATAGCATTGACATTGATCAGATGACAGATATTCCATCTATTCCCTCAGAGGAGTTGGATATATATACTATGTTGCATCTAGAGATGATGGCTCCTGCACATCGCACACGTGGAGCTTCTGGGAGGATGAGATCGAGGGCTACCACCAGGAGACATGTTCCGGAGGTTGGGACGAGCACAGATGTTGTAGAGCTTCATGATGATGATATAGTTTTTGATTCTACTTCTAGTGGCAGTTCATCTACTAGCATAGGATCAGATTCAGATGCTTCAGATGCAGATGATATTGCTGATGTTACTACTTAGTGATGATTGATCATAGATTGGTCATTGTCATGACTGATGGTCCATGGACTCATTTGATGTAGTTTTTTGATATGTTCATTTGACATCTATGGCTCACTTATGTTACATTGAGACATGATACATCTGTGGCTTACGTATGTTATGATCATTGATGATATCCGGATTCATATAGATGTTGATTTATCTTTGAGTTCTTTTAGCTTTAAATATTGATTTGTGATTGTAAATTGTAATGTGTGGTGTGTTGAATGATTGAATCATGAATCTATTGATGCCAGATAGGACTTGAGACATGTATATTGAATCTTTAATCTTGAATCTTGATAATGTCTTTTTATCCTTTGTCATGTTAATTGTTAAAAGTTAGAACTTAGGACTATTACATTATATATATATATATATATATATATATATATATATATATATATATATATATATATATATATATATATATATATATATATATATATATATATAATATATATATATATATAATATACCGTTTCGCGTTTCCCCGTTTCCTCTCGGGAACGAAACTCCGTTTCCTCCGTTTCCGTAGCGTTTCCGTTTCTCCGTTTCCGAAACTCCTGTCAACTATGGTGAGCAAGTATTTAAGAAGCACATTGTGCTTATCTATATTCCTACAAGGAAGAATGTGACAAATATTTTTACTAGAGCATTATTGAGAGACAAACATTAGAAAATACGTAGACTATCAAATCTTACCCCAATATGATATTGAGAAGGGATTGTTGGAAACAATGTCAATTGAGTTTAAGTCCTAATTTCAAGCAAACCCTAATCTTATATGCATACTATTTTTGGGAAATGGAAATGGTCATTATGTTCTTAGATGTAAAAAATTACTATTGCCTTTGGAAAGTGCTCATCAAGAGCTATCTAATGATATATAAGACTTCACCATTTGAGATCATATCAATCCTCAAAAGGCAAACCATAATTCTCAAGTTTGCATATGTTTTTCACTTGAAAAATTTCTTTTTACATTATTTTAATCAATGGATCATGTCTTATGTCAGAAAAGCATCTTGATCCTAGGGCTAACATTAAATCATATATTATGAATTCGAAGCGTAAAAGAATAAATGCCCTCTCACGAAGCTACTCGTTCCTATCTCTCGTCTCTTGAGTCTTGTCTATTTTTATAATCATTTCATCTATCTTATTTGGTTCAGGGTGTATATATGCTCAAGGTTTTAAGTGTTGGAAAGATCTCGTGATTTATATTGGGCCTACCTCACTTCAAACAAGTTATGCTCTTTATCTCTCTCTCATGTGTTGTCTATTCTCCATCTTGCCTCTATTTTCTCTATATCTCTATGTTGATTGTGGGCTTAAAAACCAACAATTGGTATTAGAGCAAGAAAATCTAGAGTACATAGAGAATTTGGCCACATGTAGGGAGATCAAATCTTCATGGTAGGTTCAAGTGAAGCTCAGTGACATATTCAACAATGGTCATCAATTTATCAGTCTTTATGAAGAAGCTGAATCAATATTTTAAAGAGATACTCTTGGAGGGGTGACAAAAAAGAAGAACAAGGCAGATTGAAGCTATTATAGAAGCAACAAAAGTGTGGATGCTATATATATGCTCGAATTTTTATTGATTTACTGGAATCAATAATCAAAGATAGTTTTGAAGTGAATGTTCAAACCACTAGTCAACCGTCTAAGTGCTCCTTGAAGTTAACCAGTTAATCGTATTTAGGAGTTGTCAAAACTTTTTGGTGGTCATGGAGGAAGTCAGGTAGTCGTATTTAGGAGTTGGCAAAACTTCTTGGTGGTCATGGAGGAAGATTTATGTGAGCAAGGAGGGGTTTTATCTCTACATGCAAAAACTTATGGTGAAATTATAACACCTTTTATTTATGTGTGTTTGTGTGTATGTGTGTTTGTACAAAAGATGTAGATGAGAGCATATAACCTTGATTTGAAAAGGATTGGTTAACCTTGATAATCTTTGGGAGTATGTCTGAGTCTATATCCTATATTAACATTGCATTTTGTAGTTGTCTCTATCCAACGAAGTAGTACTTTTTGAGAAGAGTTCGGGATGTCTGAGTTTTCTTTGTGATGTGTGTTTGGGGAGAGCTCTTGATGATAGAGATCCTTGTGTATGCTTGTAGGATACTTTGCATGATATGTTACAATAAATAACAAATATACCTACCTCGCATATTCCCCTAGTGTCAGGTTAAGAGGGGATTATTAGAAAATATGTCATTGGGGCCCATTTTTCGGAAATGGTAAAATAAAGGTAAAAAAAATTATTACATAATGTGATAGAGCTCAATTAGAGCTATCCACCCATATATGACACATGTGTTTGAACTTTGCACCTAAGGTTAAAATTCAAACCCTAATTTTTAGATTTAGTGTGAAAAGCAATTTTTAAATAAAAAGCAGATTTTGCTTTATTTTTACCTTGATTACCAAGCCAAACGTAGCCTATATAAATAACACACATTGGGCACTAATGTTATCACTTTTTGGAGCTCTTTTCATGAGCAAGCTTGGAGGAGGAGTTGTGGTGTTTTCTTCATTTTCAACAAGGTGTATAACAACTTGAAGCTTATCTATTCTTGGAAGAGATCATCTTCGACTTTGGAGATTTTGGAGTTATTGGACAGCTTGTATTATCATGTTGTATATCTTCTATACTATCTTGCAACTTCAATCATGGAATGTATCAAATATATTTGGAGCTATGCTCCTTACATCTCTCTCATGTGTTGTCTATTCTCCACCTTGTCTCTATTTTCTCTATGTCTCCATATTGATAGTGGGTCTAAATTCCTTTGATATAAGGGTCTTTGCCTGTAAATTTCAAATCTAGAGTAACATCTGCTATTCAAGTTTCTAGAATGCTGTGAAGTGAAGGCGCTCAAATCAGATCTCTAGTCTGCAAACTATGGCTCTCAGAAGGTGATGATAACAGACTGCCAGAATTTGCAGATCTGAACAAATCTAGCAAATCTGATGCCACAAATTTTTAAGTATCCTAATAATGCTTTTGAAGCTGTGTGGAAAAATTCTTTATTTACGTGATTCTGATTCATGGTTGGGAAGCTACATGCTTCCAAATGTGGGTATGTAGGTACCTGGTATGGATATGCTTATAGTGAGGGTAGAGGTAAATGTACTTAGATGGATGAAGACAATAGGAATGCTTTTTTCAAAGAAATTTTCTAAATTCTCTTTTCGCAGATGAACTAGCTGTTCCCCAAGCTCAGACTTGAATCCTTATTAACCTTTTCCCCAATGATTCTCCAGATTTGGTTGTGAATTGAGCAAGCATTTCATACAGATACCTGTTAACAACTCATATGTAGAAAATGCTATGGGAGACAAAAGGGTCGACAGAGTTTTTATGCGTGCACATTGATTCTTTGTAATTTCATATGCAAGTCAAAGAGGCCCAAAATAATCTTATATAATGTAAACTTTCATTTCACGTTGAAATCTCCAAGAGAAGGGAAGAAGGGGGAACTTGGTGTGGGTGTGGCTCCTTCGTGGCTACTGCACTCCCACCTGGTGGCTCCTTCTTCTCCCTTGTGTGAATGTCATGCTGTGGCTGTTGGCTCTGATTCCAATTTTAATAGCCCCCCTGTCTGTGATCTGTTGTCCTTAATGACTCCTTTCGACAGAAAGTGTGTGAAGAAGATGATGCCATTGCCGCCACATGTTTTCTCTGAGATGTACCTAAATTCATGTACCTCCACCTTCTGAGCCCTTCCTCTAATCTCTCTCTTCCCATGTACTGGATCCAACTAATCGTTGTTGTTTGGCATATGCTGCTGAAATTTAACTCCGGTATATTTTAGACTCGTATGTTGAAATTATATAATACTGAATTCTAATATATGTAGTCTCATCTGATTTATGATTTTCTATCTTCATGTTTAATATCGGTCTGAATTGATTTACTGTGGGATTTGAGTCAAACCCTTCGTATTTTACTACTTCTGCATGTTTGATGGTTGGTTCCTGTATGAAAAAAACTATGATTCAGAAGATTATCTCTATTATGACATAGTTCTTTTGATTATCAAATAAAGAAGCATTGTACCAATATCTAGTAACCTAAAACTTTTGTTCTCATGTCATAGACCTGGCATGATTTCAATCACACGCTATGGAAGGAATGTTGGGATGGAGCTGCATCTGCTAGAAGGACACCTCCAAAGGGGCTCACTCTCATGGGCAATGACATTCATGAGGGTGCACTATCCTTATGTATGAGGGATGCAGCAACTGCTGGAGTAGATGATCTTCTTGATCTCTCGTGTAAACCATGCGAGGATTATGCTCCGCACATGAAGCCATCCCTTGTTCTTGTCAATCCACCATGGGGTGCACGACTTGGGATGAGCAGGTACTTTTTCGTTATTGTCTATGAATTCCGGGTATTTTTCTTCTTTATATTTGAGTTTCTGGTAAAACGGGAAACAGAGAGCAGATGACCATTCCTTTGGCATGCTACAGGGCAGATGAGCCAGAGAATGTCTTTCCTGTATGGCAAGGTCTTGGACAATTTTTGAAAGAGCAGTGTAACAATGCAGATGTCTATGTTCTAAGTGGAAGTTCCTCTGCCACCAGAGGTTTGAGAATGAAGTGTGACAGAAAATGGCCAATTGTTGTCGGTGGAATAGAGTGCAAGCTCTTACACTACTATGTATTGCCACCAAAAAGCTATGTGAATCCAACTGCTGCAGTAGAAGTTGCAGCTTAACAAGTCCATGCCAGTACACAACCACCTACCGACAAGGCTCACTTTATATTTCCAAGCTTGTCAGTTGAAAGAGTGGACACCGGCAAATTTTTCAAGATCAAAGGAAAGCTGACTGTAACTGTTTTTCGGGTATAAGGGATTACCTCTCTGGTGATCAAGTGGGAAGGATTCTATCTGGGTTTTTTCACTGGTTGAAGAACACTACATGGTGATTGTTTGGGGTGCCACCTCTAGATGATTGTTCCCCAATTATAAACGGCCCTTGACAAAGGATCAGCAAGAATAGCTACTCTACTGTGGAGTCTTCTCAATTAAAGGATGAGTAAAAGTAGACATTATTCTGTTCCGTTTCTGGTGTTGAGAGTCAATATTCATGCATATTAGCCTTCAGCTTGTGGCAGAACCAGATGTTTGAAGATGATGCATTGTATCACTGGTAATTTTTGGCCTCCTGAGGTACTGGATTTTGCACATAGAAAAGGGACATAGTAACCTTGAATCCCTGAATTATTTTGCAGGTGTTTATATCATTTTTTTCCCAAAAGCTTGAAAGTTTGTTTTTCGGCTTTTAATTCCTACAGGTAATGGTGACAGTCTCATCATGAAACTGCTGCTAGAAATTGGATTGATTACAAATCAACATTTCTTGTTGCCTTCTGCGTGACAATGATTATCATTAAGAGCTTCGGGCGAGGTGCTGTTGGCCTTAGTTGATAGTGGATCATAACTCTGTAGATGATGGGAAGATTCTGATCATGACATGCTCTCATTTCAAATATTCCTTGAAATGCTATCAAATGCAAGTTATACCTTTTGGTTGTACACAAGTTTGATGACTATCATGAATAGTTTTCACCAGTTTCTCTGGCTTAAAATGAAGTTTTTGGCTGGATTATCTCAATCAGTGCGCTTGGACTAGTTGCTGATATTGGTAGCAACTTGCAGGGCGAGTATCCTCTACTGCCATCTAGTCTGTAAGCTGCCCTTTTTTTTGAACGAGGATGATATGTCGATAATGGTAGGCTTGTTTGAACATACACCTCTGATGTGCTGTTGAAGCTTTTGTTTTATGCATTTTCAGTAGTGAACAGTTGGACTGCTTTGATACCTCGTGTGGACATGTGTTTTGTGAGAGAATGAATCTGGGATTTTTTTGGTCTCCTTAAGCTTTTCTTCAAAAGAAAACAAGACAAAATGGAAAATCGTCAAAGAAATGAGTGGGGCAACATTGACTGCTCAGCTCTTACATCCGATCTTACAGGATAAAGCAACCCTGTTGATAGTTTGGACTCTGAAAGGGCCCTCTCAGGTGGGTTGGTTGGATTTCCCTCCATGTTTCAGAACACCAACAAAAATGGTCAGGCAAGAACGATGGGATAAGGTATTCAGTCAGTTGTTTCACTCCACTGAAGGGGCAAGGATTGGTCAAATATGTCTTGGTCACTCCATTGGTGAAGCATGTGTCTAGGTACACGAAGGTGCTTTATGTGGACAATGTACTCATTTTCTTTTTTGTGCAATTCTCATCACAAATCAACAATATTCTTCATTTTGAGCTCATGGTTAGTATAGAAGTGTCTCTTATGATCGTTGGTCTCGTTACGACAGTTTCATCTGGGTTGGTATTAGGGTGGGGGACTCATTTTAGCCATAGAGACTTTTAGTGAGCCAACATATTTACAGGTATGGCGTATTTTGCTGTGAAACTTGTTGGGCTTGGGTAGTAGAGCAAGCAAGGGAACAAAAGGATCCCCCATCTAATGAATGTGTTTGCAGTCCTAGAACTTTTCTTAATAAAATCCGAAGGATGAGGCAAAGGTTGTTCCACTTTATTGGAAAAAAATTATCTTATACCCATAGTGTTTTCCACGTGCTAGTTAGAGTTGCTTAGATAGTGCTGGCAATTTAACATGATGCACTGCATTTTGCACCTAAAGAACCCAAAAATGGAAACAGAAAGGCCTTACTATGTTGTGTATGGGAACATGAAAGGCAACATAACTGGCAGCTCTGCTGGGTAATCCAACCAAGAAGCAGTTGGTGTGATTGGGAGGCGAAAGCCCAAGCTACCTAATTTCGCACGTACCCTTTACTTTGCAGATTCTTTATCGATGCATAGGAAAGGCATACACATAGCTGTTATGTGCCTTTTCTTTCTTATGGTGCGAATCCTTGATTTAAGGGTTTTCAAATAGTAGTATACTCTCTTTTTCACCATTATTATTACTTTTGTGTTCATCATAGTCAAAGTTGTGAATACAATGCATGCCTCCTTTTTTGTGAAACAATTGGTATGGTCTCATTTCACATAAAAAAGCTACCATCAGCGATATGGGTGACATCATGGATTCCTTCTTTATTATGATGATTCTTTTCAAAACTATTGTAGTCATCATTTCTTCATGAAAATCACCCTCATGATTTTTACATTGTAGCTATAAGATGTGTGTACTATTCATAATCTGTCTCCAAATTAGGGAGTTATAGGCATTTATATCTTTCTATAGGACTTCTGTTCATTGAAACATGCACAAATGACCTAAAAGTCAATTATCAATAAGATTTAGTCTCAAAAGTCACATAATTTGATAGGGACTTTTACGACTTCAACTTCTCGAACTTTCTCAATTTTTTATTCTCTCCTCGAACAAGAGCTCACTACCTTGTTCTTTGGTGTAATTAAGCACATCTTTGTGTATCTTTTCAATTGGTATTGGAGACTTTCATCTTAGGGAATCTTTTATTGCAATTTTTTTTCCATTCTCATATGTCATTTCAAGCATCCTCATTGTTGGATTTTCATTTATAAATTCTTGGTTGTGTAGATTCACTCTCGTTTCAAGTCAAAGCTTATGTGTTAAGTTTGCGAAAAAGTATATTCACTAGAATTTCAATTACAAGATATGTTTTGGCTCTATTTTGAGCAAATTTGAAGTTCATTTTCTCTTGTAAATTGGGGCTTTTGTTGAAAATAGCCTCTGTTGGTATCTACTTGGCATATATATGCTTCGTGTAATAAACAATAAGAAATTGTTACGTTTTTGGATCCGATCTAATTTTTGAATTAAAAAAGAAATCAAAATTGAATTTTTGTTTTTGCTCAAACTTCATATACAAGCCTTTTAAGTCATTGCGTAACTACTAACGGAAGAAATTATGGATTTTGTCTTGTTTTGTCTAAAAAAAACTTTCTAATTTTTAAAATGCATTTTAGAAATATCTATTTATTAAAAAGGACACTTTGAGATTACAAGGATGCAAGGATCTCTTAGTCCTCCTAAGATGTGAAAAACTTCTTTGAGATTAAGAGGTTTAAGGGTAGTATTTGATTTGTGGGAAGAGCATATGTAGAGCATTCTTTTTCTTAAAGCAAGACATATGATATATGGACCGCATTGAATAAGAAAGCCTTTATATACAATTAAATGACCATCTCTAATGAGATCATTTGGGAAACAAAAAACTAAATATGAGGTTGAGTTTTGCATAAACAAATCAATTATCCAAGAGCTTGGTGATAGAGAACATCAAATGCATCTCGAACATCATAACGACTCGACCATAAACCTATTTCCATGGGAATGGCAATAGGTTTGCAGTATTCAAGGCCAAAATGTTGCAATAATATGTCAATATATTTTGTTCGACACAAATTTATCCCCCTCCTCTTCCCCTCCCCAATCAATTTGCATAAACTGAATGTACAAATAATGATGCAAATGCCCCAAATATGACATTTCAAAAGACACTTGCAAATCAGCCTTAAATTCAACAATATGCTTCTCATTAGGACCATTGATCAGTAGAACAATGATCAGAAGTACATCATCTTCATGCTTAATATATAAGGTGCTCTCACTTGGACTGTTCTTAGAACCATGTGCTAGCAAGTTGGCATGTATCTTCTCATACCAAGCATGTGGTGCTTGCTTCAAATCATATAATGCCTTTATCAATCTTCACAGAACCACGAGGCTAAAATATATACACTTATCCATGTAAATTGCCATTCAAAAATGAAGTTTTAATATCCATATGATATACATTCCAACCATGATGAGTTGCAAATGCACATATGCAATGAACAATGTGTTGGAAGTGGGGTGTTCCTCAATAATAATAATCATAGGTTTTCAAGATCTTCTAACAAATGAACCTTAGCATATACACACCTTAAGATTCAAAATTAGATGAATAAGAAACAGAGAGAATACATATTTTTCAAAGTGTAACATAAGCTGAATGCTTACCTACACTATCTTATATTAAATGTCAAATTGCAAAGTGTGTAGATGATTACAAAACTGAATATGTGCTGAATGTATATACAAAATCTGAATCTAGGTAGAATTTAGGGTTCTAGATATAAGAAATTGTGCATAAAGTGCCTAAGAGGTATGGAGTGTGTGTATGTGAGCTTGAAATGAATAGAAACACTTCATAATTGTTTGTATATCAAATCCTAAACTAAATAACAAGAAAGATTCATCCTTGTGTTGAAGTAGAAGGCTTGAAGCCTAGGAACAACAACAACAAAAGAAGAAGGATAGAATATAGACTTGCTACTTACAAAACTCAGCAAGAGCTAATGGTTGGCTTTCAAAATCTTCTCCAAAGCTTCACCAAAGGTAGGACACACCTCCTCCAAAAGTTAGTAAACCTCCAAGCCTTAATCTTGTCTTGAGTAGACCTTGAGTGATCAATGAGTGATACTCAATGATACCAAGAAGTGACCCCATTTCTATTATATAGCTTCTAAGGTTGCCCACATTGAGTTTTTACGAAAACACTAAAAAACACTCCAAAAGCACATTTTTGTTAAAAAAGAGATTGGTTTTTTAAAGTCGTAAAAATCATGCTTTTTAGACTTAGGCTATTGTGATCTCACAATCTCGGCTTCAACTGCTGATGAGAAGTTTCTTTTCTTGAAGTACATGCCAATAGGAGTAATAATATATTCAAACCCTTTTTGAGTAAAAATTAGGGTTAGGGTTTTATACCATTTATGGATCTCAGATGACTGAATGTTATATACCAAATGAAATCTCTCCTCAAGTACTATCTGATGAGCTAATAATAATTTTTGATATTTTATGACCAAAATTTGGCTAAGTATGAAAAATTAGGGTTTTGTGCTATTTTAACATTGTTTCCAATGATGAGCTAATAATAATTTTTGATATTTTATGACCAAAATTTGGCTAAGTATGAAAAATTAGGGTTTTGTGCTATTTTAACATTGTTTCCAACACAGTGGTCATTTTGGGAGCAAAATTCTCATCAAAATCAATGTCTTTCTCTTGAGCATAGCCTTTGGCAATAAGTCTAGCTTTATATCTATCAATTGTTCCATCAAGCTTACATTTTTGCTTGTAGACCCATCTCGAGCCAAGGGCCTTTTTACTTGGAGGAGAATCACATAAAGACCAAGTAACATTCTGATAGCATCATATTTTGAGTGCATAGCAGCCATATAATTTTTTGAATTTTGTGCTTCACCAAAAGTAAGAGGCTCATTCTCATCACAAAAACTAGAGACAACTATTTCATAACAATCTGATGTAAAGGAAACACTATGAGAGTCTGAACGAGTATGATAGGACAATGGTGCATCTAATTTGCTATCTCTCAAAGTATGCACTAAGCATTTAGGCATAGTTTTTTGCCTCTTCTATGTAAACCCTCTCATCAACAAGTGTTTCAAGTAAATATGCATCGGAAATGGGATGATCGACATCATCATTTGAAACATGTAAAGGATGCAAAATGGCCTCTCTTGGACTAGCACTTAATTTTCCACCTATAAAAAGAGGGAGCAAGTGCCATACACATCTTTTAAGCTAACTGGTATCTCTTTGGTATATGAAAGTAAGGGCTGAATTGCATCTTCCACAAAAACAACATCATGGCTAACTAGAATGTGTTTATCTATGGATGATACAAACAATAACATTTGATTTTAAAATTGTACCCAACAAAAATACATTTCACTGCTTTATCATACAATTTTTGGTGTTTTTTTAAGGCACTAATGCATATGCCAGATTACCAAAAACACATAGATGAACAACAAATGGCTTGCAACCATGCCAAGCCTCATATTGCGTGAAGGAGTGCAATGCTTTGGTGGAACACCTGTTAAGTATATATGATGCACACATAATAGTCTGAAGCAATAAGATATGTGGTAAAGCCTTACTTTTGAGCATGCAGCTTGCCATTTCCATGAGATACTTGTTCTTCCTTTCAAAAACACTTTTTTGAGGTGTATACGACAATGTACATTGATGTTTTATCCCAATGCTTAGACAAAAATACATTAAACTCAGAAGATACAAATTTGACAACCAAGCCAATCTTGGATGATGCTAAAATTGATAACAAATTTTTATTGATCACTAACACATATACAACGTCTCACAATGTAGTTTAACTACCATCAACAATAGTCAAAATGATCTTTCCAACTCCCATTACAGGATAAAAGGATTTGCTAGCACATGTGATAGTATTCCATGTAGGACCAAGCTCAAGTGAAGTGAATAAACTATGTTGTGAGTTAATATGTTTGGTTGCATCACTATCAAAGTACCAAACATCGGAGTCTTCTCTAGTCATTCACTGCTCATAAGAGCATGGATCATAGATGCAAATAGTATTAAATGCCCATTCTTCATTTGAAAAATATTAGTAGAATTTATTTTAGGTGTAGAGGCCTTTGCAATAACCATTCCAGCCTCTTTCTTATTTTCCTCTTTTGCGGCCAGTTTAGGAAAACTCTTAGTGACATGTGTTGGAGATAGACGTCTGCGGAAGCACACGAACAACACAAGGGAGGAGAAGCTTGGAGCTCAACACACAATACTGAATGTATTACTAGAGAATGTACAAAGATAAGTAGCCCAATAGGGCAATAGACGTATATACAAGCCGGGGGAAAAGAACCTCCTAAAGAGGGAAAAAAGTGCCCCGGCGGTCCTAGAGTGTTCACACACATCACTACCTAAATATATCAACAAATCCCCCCTAGGAGTGATGCGGTGAACAAGTAGCTGGCACTCATGTGTAAGGAAGTGCCAAGCTATGTGGAAATCACTCCACAAAAGGAAGTAAGCCCAAAGCTTTGCGGAAAGCTTCAAACTTCTCCCTAGGCAGAGCCTTCGTGAAAAGGTCTGCAATGTTCTCCTACGTGGGCACATATGCCAAGCTGATCTCCCTAGCAGAGAACCTCTACGTGACATAATGATAATGTACCTCAATGTGCTTAGTGCGAGCATGGAACACAGCGTTCCTTGCAACTGCCAGTGCACTCTGACTGTCAGTGAAGATGGTGGTGATAGAAGATTGACCAACACCCAAATCAGCCATAAGGCATCTGAGCCACACACACTCAAGAGTCGTTGTGAAAGCTGCCCTATACTCAACCTCACAACTGGAAGTGGCCACAGTAGGTTGCTTCTTGCTCAACCAAGATATACATGAGCTACCAAGCATGAAGCAAAAGCCACTAGTGGACACACGAGTGTCATAGCAATCAGCCCAATCAGAGTCAAAAAAAGCATGCAAATTTGGCGGTAGTGATCCCCCCTTGGGATAAAACAACCCAAGTAGCTGAGTACCACTCAAGTAGCGAAATATGCGCTTAACCGCCTGCCAATGCTTGACTCCTGGGCAATGCATAAACCTGCTCATCTGTGAGATATCAAACTGAATATCTAGCCGAGTAATGCATAAGTAAATCAAGCATCCAATAGCCTACTGATAGAGAACAACATCAAATGCATCTCCAATATCATGAAGACTCAATCGTAAACCTATCTCCATAGGAGTGGCAATAGGCTTACAGTCTTCAAGGCCAAAACGCTGTAATAATGTGTCAATATATTTCGTTTGACACAAAGCCATTACACCATCAACTTGCAAAAACTGAATGCCCAAATAGTGATGCAAATGCCCCAAATCAGACATCTCAAATGAGGCATGCAAATCAGCCTTAAAATCAGCAATATCCCTCTCATGAGGACTAGTGAGTAGCATGTCATCAACATAAACCAGAATGATCAGAAGTACATCATTAGCACGCTTAACATATAAGGTGCTTTCAGTTGGACTGTTCTCAAAACCATGTGCAATCAGATAGGCATGTATCTTTTCATACCAAGCACGTGGTGCTTGCTTTAAACCATATAATGCCTTCTTTAACCTGCACACCTGGTTTTCATGCCCTTTCTGCACAAAGCCATGGGGCTCAAAAACATACACTTCTGCATGTAAGTCACCATTCAGAAATGCAGTTTTAATGTCCAACTGATGTACATTCCAACCATGATGGGCTGCAAGTGCACAGATGCTCCAAACAGTAGTCATACGGCATGTAGGTGCAAAGGTCTCATCAAAATCAATGCCTCTTTCATGTGCATAACCCTTTGCAACAAGCCTAGCCTTATACCTATCAACTGTACCATGAGGTTTACGCTTCAGCTTGTATACCCACTTAGTGCCAATGGCCTTCTTGCCAAGAGGCAAGTCACATAAAGACCAAGTACCATTCTTCATTATTGCATCATATTCAAATTGCATAGCAGCCATCCAGTTTTCTGAATTTTGTTCTTCATCAAACGAAACAGGCTCAGTCTCATCACAAAGACTAGATGCAGCCATAGCATAGCAGTCTAATGGAAAAGAGGCACTATGAGATCCTGATCGAGTACGATATGACAGAGGTGCATCTAATTTGCTATCACGCAAGGTCTGCACTAGCCATTTTGGCATAGTTCTTACCTGGTCAATATCAAATCTTTCATCAATAAGTGCATCATGTAAATCTGCATCAGAAATGGAATGATCTGCATCATCACATGAAACCTACAACGGTTGAGAAGTTGCCTCATTAAGACCAACACTAGACTATCCACCTGTAAAAAGAGGCAGCAAAGTATCATACATGTCCTTGGAGCTAACTGATGTCTCCTTAGTACATGAAAGCAATGGCTGAATAGCATCTTCCACAAAAAACAACATTACGGCTAACTAGAATGCGTTTACTCTGTGGATGATACAGACGATAGCCTTGACTTTCTGAACTTTACCCAACAAAAATAAACTTTATTGCTTTATCATCCAATTTTCTACGATGTTGTTCAGGCACTAATGCATATGCCAAACAACCAAAAACACGCAGATGAGCAATAGATGGCTTGCGGTCATGCCAAGCCTCATATGGAGTGATAGACTGTAGTGCTTTGGTGGGACACCTGTTAAGTACATATGCTGCACATATGACAACCTCAAGCCAGAAACTATGTGGTAAAGCCTGGCTCTTGACCATACACCTCGCCATCTCCATGAGTGACCTGTTCTTTTGTTCAGCAACTCCATTCTGTTGAGGTGTATACGGCACTGTACACTCGTGTTTTATCCCACGTTCAGCCAGAAATGCATTAAAATCAGAAGACATATATTCCCCCCCTCGATCTGAACGGAGGGTGCCCATTTTACATGCTGACAGATTTTCAGCCAAAACCAAAAACTGTTTGAAGCACATGAACGGTTCAGACTTTGCCTTCAATGGATATACCCATGCATGCCTGGGAAAATCATTGATGAAAGTCAGGAAGTAAAGATAATTCCCAAAAGAAGCTGTCTGCATAGGACCACAAACATCACTATGTACAAGCTGTAATTTCTGCGTAGCCCGAACTGAACCATCTGTTGGAAAGGACGAACGTTGTATTTTTCCCAAAATACAGCCTTCACAAACATGTTTTCCAAGTGCCTCAAGTTTGGGCAAAGAGGACACCATTTTGCAACAAAATAAAGACTAACTCCTCAAATGTTAAGGCATTTGAATTGTAGTTCATCATCAAACCAAAGAGTAGAAGAAAAAAATATGATATGAATCTAGAAGACCATTAAGAATAATTGCACAAGTGAACTATTTGGCAAGATTTCATCAGTAGAAATCAACTTCTACTTCAAATATTTGATCTTTCTATAAAAAACTAAAAATTGATTCTCCTTCATTCATATGCTCACTCTCCAATTTTTTTCAAAGTTAAGCAACATAGGCCGCAATCCTTGCCCAGTATAAAGTTGTAAGAGTATCCCAAGCATTCTTACAGGAGTGAATGTGAGGGATAATGGCATGTTTGATAGACAAAGCTATCGATGCATGTGCATGTACATATTTGCCTTTCCAAAGAAGTTGTTTTGCAATAGGTGCAATAGGAATCGTAACATACCCATGTAATTGAAGATCATGATCATCAATACCATGTGCATCATCTTGAATCATTGTATTTGTAGATGTAGTAGGATGTTTTTCAATATCCTACACAATATTCGACAACCCTTTTTCTACCAATACATAATGCATCATGCATGCACACAATGGGTAATTAGTATCATCCAACTTATCCTCAATAGCCACATATGAAATACATCATTGCTTTCAACCATGGCTAGTGACTAAATACCTTGATGTGGAAGATTGATTGTATCTTAAAAACTTCAACAAAAGCATCCTATCAAGCTTTGCTAGGCCTATAGCAGACTTCAAGATGCTTGTATTAGTGAACCAAAATTTGTATATATGTTTCATACAAAAGGATGATATTATCTACATAGTCACTATGATAGTGCATTCAAAGGCCAAAATGATCTCAAATTGAAATTTGGACACACAGAGCAAAGCCATCTTGAACTCATGATTTCCTTGATTGTGCTCACCAATTTTGATGCAATTTTGAGACTGTGATTGAGGGGGTGTTGATGATTCCTGAGAGAAAGCAACAACCTACCATGATACCAAAATTAGAGATTGAGGCCCACAAAAGATCATGAACAACACATGGAAGAAGAAGAATCATCTTGGAGAAAAATACAATATCGAATGTATTACCATGTGAATGTACAAAGATAATTGATGCATTAGGGTAATATGTGTACATACATGCCAGGGGAAGAAACCTCCTAAAGGGGGAAAAAATTACCTCGACATTCCTAAGTGTGTCCACAAACATCACTATTGACATTTATCACCTCTTTTGTCATATATGACTTTGACTATTAGAATTTATGTCATATGTCAGATAACAGCCTTGACCCTTTTGTGAGCACTTTGTCAGGCGCCCATGTGCAACACCAACCTTCTTGACTGAAATCAATGCCAAGGCTCAAGCCTTTTGTAAATAAATACTCCCCTTGTCATTAATTGAAGAGGGTGCAACACATTGCTTTACCTGCACATACATCTCTCTCTCTCTCTCTCTCTCTCTCTCTCTCTCTCTCTCTCTCTCTTTTTCCTGTGTTTTTCGCCATAGCCATAGCTCTCTACTGAGCGCAACATTCTATCAGTTGGTATCAAAGCTCACAAAAAGATATCCAAGGCGTCATCAAAGGAAATCGGCTCACTCAAGGCTGACAATAGCCCAGGGAGCGAGATAGGTGAGTGACTTTTTACAGTGAATTATTCTTCTTCCTAACATGATTGTTAGGGATTGTTTAGGATTATTTCCAAAGTTAGTGGTGCATCTCCCTTTCCAAAATTTCCAAAGAGCTTCTCCTCTAATGGTATTTCACAATGTTGTAGAGCATCTAATCGCTTCTCCAAGTAAAGCTTGTTTCAAGTTAATTAAGAAGGAATTCTCCCCATCCCCTACAAAACCAAGAGGCTCTTGGGGCACGAGAAGAAAATATGTCCAACGTATTGTAATAGCTGTTTCCAAGGGGTTTTTAATGGATGCAATTTTGTAATCCTACCATCATAAATATAGGATAGTAGTGGAATTTTTCCCAATTTTCCATTTTCTCTTCATTTTATAAAACTTGCAGAAAGGTCTTCAGCATGCTATATGGAAACCCTAGATTTTAATTGTAGAAATAATGATTGTTCTTAAAAAACCTCTAAACCTCTCAAAAGTAAGTGTAGATCTTTAAAAAATCTTCGTGCCAACCGAGATTGTGATTAGACCCTCTATCTTCTATTTCCTCTTCATCGTACATAAATTCCTCATTTGGTGCACTATGTACCTTCATAACTAAATACTCGTGAAACTACTCTAAAAATCTATGGAAGACGCTAAAGTCAATAAAAGTTCACACTAATCTGGTGGGGTTGATAATGTTGAGTATGTGTGGCTTAAGTAATTTTTCATCAATCTTTGTAAAAAGCTATGTTATGCTTATGGGAATTCCTAGGTGAAAGGAGCATGATCTGCTCACTTTGATTTTTCCTCCTTTTCCAGTGACTCTTAGAGGTTCCAACTTGGTTAGCTCCTTGTGGAAGAGTTAGAACAAGATGAAACCATACATCAAGGTCAATGGAGACTATAAGTGGGTAGCTGGGATTCGACAGAACGAAGTCTATTTGGTTTCCTATTGGGGGAATCAAGAAATTGACTAAGAGAACTTCCGAAGGGAAAAGAAGCTATGGAAAAGTATTTTGTATGTGGAAACATCTCCAGAATCACGAGAGAAGACATTGGATTGGATTTTCTTCATAGACAAGACTAGGAGATTTTTCTATGAAGATTGGTGCCTATAAGGAATTGAATCAATTCTTGGGAGAACTCCAAGATTCGCCTCCTTCTCAGGCACGATCCCTAGTAGATTGAAGAGTTAAGATGGATCAACAGTAACAAATTGGATAAGACACTAACTTTCAAGAAGCACCTTAACTTGCATATCTCCGTTAATAGGAGATGGTGTTTGAACTGACCCTCTATCAGATGGAAGTTCAAGTTCATGGACCTATGGCATCCTCTCATTAAGAAAAAATAATCGGTTCTTATGTGGTGAATTCTCTAGGGGGAATTTGGACCAATTTCAAAGCTAATAAACTTTACATGACCCCTCATTGGTGTAAGCACTACCTATGTGGTAGAGAAGACCTTGGTTACGTCTTATTTTTTGTGCCCTTATAGGAGTCACTCGATCTCGCATGCTCTTGCCAAGATTTTGTGTTTATAGAGTCGAATCATTGAAGCAAGCATTACTGGGGAATGGATCGGATTCTCTTGTGCCTTGTGGAATGCCATTAGGGGGGGCGGGGGAGCACTTGGGAACATATGGAAAGAAAAAGTGCAACCAACTTTGATGACCATCCAAAAGAATGGTTTATTGATAAATACCTTAACCTCTTAAGTAGAAGAATATGTAATTGTAGGAAGTCCCCTCCCTTCAAATAGCATAGGCTTTTTGTCTTGGAAAATAACAAGAGAAAAAGTAAATGGACCACCTACGGGTTGTTCTACCCAGCTCTGTGGAATATGGGGGATCCAAATGTCACTATGCCCCTTCACTGTACAATTGTTTTTCAATTAATTCAAGCAAGGGAGACTATGCTCCGGTTGAACTTCCTCTTAAAAATGATTTTTTTTTAACTCTATCTACATATTTCTCCTATCCAAAAGAAAAATGGTTAGGTGTGCTCCTCTAGGACTAGGTTGAACATGACTGAGAAATTGGCTTCAAAAAAAGCTTCTTCTTCATCATTACCTTCTTTGATGGTCATTTCTTCATGTTCAATTCTTTTTTTTAAATAAAGGAAGTTCAGCCTTAGCCTACTGTGCCAGACTTGTATTAATTAAAAGGAAAAGAAAAGTACAAGTGAAGGGGACTAGTGCCTTCGAGACCCCCCAAATCCCACAGAGTAGGGGAAGAAATTACAGAGTTTGGATGGCATTACAAAGAAGGTTAATCACTCTCTTATCACCCTCATGCGAGGCCCACTTGGGTTTGAGCTTGTTGTTGATCAGAAGGAGCACTTGATGATGCTTGAAGGGGGGAATTCTTATAGATAACGATTCTTTTGCCGAGGGGAAACAAGGATTTCTCAATCGACCACTCTTTGGGAGGGTCTAAAAAGCTATGAGCACATATTTCCGGCCATATCTTCCAAAGGACCTCCCCTCTAATGGCATTTCAGAGAGGCACCGAGCAGCTGATCGCATCTCCCAGTAGAGCTTGTTTCCAACTGATGTGCTTCTGAAGTCTAATTTTCTTTCTGACAATCTGCGAGTGCTTGTTGGAGTTGGGACATGTATAGAAGATGTGAGCAGCATCTCAATGGACTCGTAGTAGCACTTGCACCTGGGAGGCATCCCACAAATTTTGATAGCCTTTAGGTTGGTCGAGATTCCCCGATGAAGAATTTGCCATAAAAGGATACATTTTTGATTTCTATGAGGGGGTGCCAGATAGCCATGAACTTCATATCCCATTGTAGCCACATCCACGACAGACACCACTTCTTGTTGAGGTTGACCTGATAGTCAATGTTTTTTTTATAATCGAGATTTTTGTTAGGCAATTATCATTGTGCCATCTGAGACCAAGCAGGCACAATGGGTCGTGCCCCATGAGAAGATAGACTTTAGAGTGGTCCCAGGTAAGACATCTGCTTTGTGAAGTATTCCATTCTTCATAGGTAATGTTGATGCTAGGGTCAACATCCTCGAAGTTGATCCACTCGTTGGTGTCTTGTTTCCAGAGATGTTTCCATTTTTTGAAGCCTTTGTTCCAAAGCCTCTTAGCGTTTCGAATGTTCCAAGATTGCACGTTTCGGATGCCACAGATGGGAAACCAGATAGAGTCATTCTGTTTGATACCGGTCGCCCACTTCCAATCTTCATTGATTCTTATGAAACTTTTGACTTTATTCCAACTCTTCCAAAGGGAGCACACAAGGTTCGAACCTTTCAGGAAAATCGGGGTCAGAGAAACAAAAGGGTCAAAATGTCGAGATTCTTCCAATTTGAGAAGCCCACAAAAGTCAATGCATTCTTGTTTCTGAAGATCAGCTTAGCCCACGAGGCCTCTCCATGGGCCCAGGTCTTAATCATCCATTACGTCGCAAGTTTGTTACCCATGCACCCAATGTCCAAAATGCCAAGACCCCCACTACCCCTTCGGCAGAAGTCTACAACGAGCATCTTCAATTCTTCCTTCTTTCTCAGTTCTACATTTTATTTTGGTGAACACGTTGATTTTTCTCAGTTCTACATTTTATTTGGTTAACACGTTGATTTTTTCATTCAAAGGAGTATTCGATGCATAGGATTTTTCAAAAAGCGTGCCTAATTTTGGAATGCAGCATGCCAATCCAAAAAAGATTATTTCTCTTCTAGATTCTCCTTATGCACGCTGCTTGATTTTCCTTTCCTTTTCCACCATCACATTCAATATTGCAATTTGATCTATAAGTTGCACATGTGTTGCCTCCTCATCAAATGGTAGAGGGCTAAACAACTCCTCACCAAATTTAAAGATTTCTAGCTCAATAGTTTTTTTAAATAAAGGAAGTTTGGACTTAGCCTACTCTCCTAAACTTGTATTAAATAAAAGGAAAGAAAAGTACAAGTGAAAGGGGACTAGTGCCCATGGGACCCCCCAAGTCTCATAGAGGGGGGGTAGATCTTATAGAGTTTACGATGCATTACAAAGAAGGTTAAGCACCCTCTCATCACCCTCATGCAAGGCCCACTTGGGTTTAAGCTTCTTGTTGATTAGAAGGAGCACTTTATGATGTGTGAAAGGGGGGGGGGGGGGGGGGGAGGGTTCTTATAGTTGGCGATTCTTTCACCAAGGAGGAACAACGATTTCTCAATCGACCACTCTTTGGGGGATTTGCCAAAGTTATAAGCACATCTTTCTTGCCAAATCTTCTAGAGGACCTCCCCTCTGATGGCATTCTAGAGAGTCATCGAGCAGCCAATCGCTTCTCTGAGCAGAGCTTGTTTCAAGCTGATATGCTTCTAAAGTCTGATTTTCTTTCCAACAATCTGCCACAGCCTATTGGAGTTGGGACAAGAAAAGAAGATATGATCGACATCTTCAGTGGACCGGATATTGTGCTTGCACCAGGGAGATGCCCCACAAATTTTTCTAGCCTTTAGGTTGGTCCAGATTCCCCGATGAAGAATTTGCCATAAGAGAATAGACTTTTTGTTTTCTAAGAGAGGGTGCCAGATAACCATGAACTTCTCAAACCCCACCGCAGTCATGTCCACGATAGGCACCACTTCTTGTTGAGCTTGACTTGATAATCAATGTTCCCTTTGATATTTGGGATTTTTGTTAGACCCATGAGAAGATGGACTTTAGAGCAGTCCCAAGCAAGACATCTGCTTTGTAAAATATTCCATTCTTCATAGCTAATGTTGACGCCAGAGTCAATATCCTCGAAGTTGATCTATTGGTTGGTGTCTTGTTTCTTGAGATGTTTCCATTTTCTAAAGCCCTTGTTCTAGTGCCTCCTAGAACTTTGAATGCTCCAATATTCCACATCCTTGATGCCATGGATCCGAAACCAGATAGAGTCATTCTATCTGATACCAGTTGCCCACTTCCAATCTTCATTGATTCTTATGAGGCTTTCGACTTTATTCCAACTCTTCCAAAGGGAGCACACAAGATCGGAGCCTTTCGAGAAAATAGGGATTGGGGAAAACAAAAGGGTTAGAGTGTCCAAGTTCTTCCAATTTGGGAATCCCATGAAAGTCAACGCGTTCTTATTTCTAAAGATCAATTTGGCCCACAAAGTCTCCCCGTTGCACCACACCTTAATCAACCATTTTATTGCTTGTTTATTAGCCATGCATCTCATGTCTAGAATACCAAGGCCCCCACTATCCCTTTGGCTAGTGCAGATGGACCATTTGATTTAAGGCATCCCCCTCCTGTTGTGGTCTCCCATCCAAAGGAAGTGTCTGCATACACTTTCTAGTTTGGATAGTTCTTGCTCTTTCAGTCTCCAATAAGAGAAGAAGTAAACGGTCGAAGAAATGAGGAACGTGTTGATAACCATTGCACAACCCGCTAGATTGATTTGCATACCTCTCCAAAAGTTTAGCTTGCTTTTGAGTTTGGCAAGGACCCAATTCCATCGCTGCTCCAACGATTTACCAAAGCCCAAAGGAATCCCAAGAAGCCAAAAAATTTGGATAGGTGGAATGTTTTGGTAGCCATGTTCAAAGAGAAGGTTGGGTTGGATTCCAACAATAGCTCTGAAAGCAGTCTTTGAGTGGTTGATTTTGGATCTAGAGGCTTCACAAAAAGTATTCAGGCACCTCCAAAATGTCACCAGATTGGTATAGTCGTTGTGGACAAAAGCGTTCATATCATCGACAAAAAGTCTCATGGGGATCTGGCCATGGTTACAGATCAACCAAAGGCCTTTGATATTACCAACTTCCACCTGTTGGTCCACCAACCATCTAAGCCCTTCCCTGGCAATGGCAAAGAGAAGGGGAGCCAGCAGGCACCCTTGTCTAATCGATCATTTTAATTTGATCACCTTCAAAAGTTGGCCATTAACATTAATTTGAGTTGACCCAATAGGGTCGAGATCATCTTGGTGAATTTTTGGCTGCAATCAAGATCTTTAAGTGATTCAAAAATATAGTCCCATTCTAGCCTTTCATAAGCTTTGTCAAAGTCAATCTTGAGGAAAACAACATCCTGTCTTGACTCATTTGCGAAGTTGATACCTTCCCAAATATCAATTATGGCTTCCAGAAATGAGCTACCTTTGACAAAACCCTTTTGGTCCTCGCTTAACCAAGCTCTCAGATGGTAGGAAATTCTGTTGGCTATGACTTTAGCAATGATCTTATATCTCATTTGAAGCATCGTAATCGGATGCCAATTTTCAATTCTGTTCGTTTCCCCTTTTTTGTGGATTAATTTGATTATGCCATTGTTGAGACAAGTCGGAAGCACTCCAAACTTGAGCGCCTCTTGCTAGAATAGAAGAAGAGGGGTGGCCATCATCAGCTTGAAGGACTTGAAGAACTCATTAGTGAGCCCGTCCAGCCCCGAGTTTTTCCCATTGGCAAGACCATCAATGACTCCAATGATTTCTTCTTCTGAGATAGGGGCATCAAGCAGGGATTGAAGGTTGTGTGGGATCCTATGAGAGGATACCCTAAAGATGGCCACCATGGAGTCTCGTCTATGGGGGGGAGATGGGAGTCGAGGTCCCCAAGGGTCTTGTAAAATGTTCTTCAATGATTTTGATATTTTCTTCTTCCGCGTTACATACAATGCCATTTGAGCCTGACAAAAGGGGGATCCATTCTCTGTTTTGTTTCTGTTTAAGAATGTTGCACATCTCTTTGGTGGGCTTGTCGGCTTTGCCAGCCCACCACTCCTTAAAGAATATTTGCAAATTTTTCCTTTGTATTTCTTCCTCGTATCTCAACAGTGTTCTGATTCTTTGTAGACCCTTCTGGGATTGAGCTTTTCCTTTGTTCACTTCCTCCTCAAGTCTCCAGAGTCTATGATAAAGAGCTTCTCTATGTCCTTGCCAAACATCCTAGAGAATCTTCCTAGTTCTTATCATGATCTGCCACAACTGATCGACCACACGTCTTCAACTTTTGGTTGGGGACAAATAGGTGGCAAAAGCCTCCTTTCACATATCATTGATTTCTTGATGGACGGAGGGGAGAGAGAAAGAAGTCGAGCAGGCATGAAACCAAGGAGCCTTATGGGTTTTGGTGAGAGATTGGAAAGAGATGATGATCGGGTAGTGATCAAAGATGGCAAGGTCAGTGCGTTGCAAAAGGGAAGGACAGCCCCACTGATGAATAATGCTCTGAGCAATGTAGCTTCTATCTAGTCTAGCTTTCCTCAAGTTCTTGCTCGCTTGGAGATTAGACGACAAAAACCATTTGAATCTTTGAATTTGACTAGATCCAAGTGCAGTTTGGTTTTATCCCAAGTTTCTTCCTCTTGATTATCGATGATCGAGCCCTTTCCATTCCATTTGTCTGTAGGGTCCTCCACCATATTGAAGACTCCACAAATTAGCACATTGTGGGGGAGCGAGGCCAAGGAGCCTAGGTGTCCAGTCTCTCCAACTCCCCATTTGGGGCGTACAAAGAGGCAACCGTGAAACGAAAGGGGGCACCAAAGGAAATGGCAATCCATCGATGACTTTGATCTTGGATGGAGCTCTCAAGCTTTTTAAACCATAATTGATTTATACCAGTTACCGTCCCATAGGACCCCCTGGGGTGTGATGTCAAAATCCAGACATGGGCCGTGGAGACGTGTCTAAGATGTTTTTGGAGGCCAACTCCATCAACTTTAGTCTCTTCAATATAGATAAATTTAGGGTTTAGGCTAATGTCACAGAGCCATTGACCAATGATGGTCGCTCTTGGCAGTCAATCAGCCCCCTAGCATTTAACTGTATGATGATCATTGCTGAAAGTTACCCTCTTTGTGGGAAGGGGCCTTATCCTTTCTACTCTTGGATTCATCTTTCTTTTTCGCAGGGAGGGGGTCCCAACTAAGTAATTTGTTCTTGTGGGGGCTTTTCCAAGGTAACTCAATAGGTTGTTTTCCTTTGCGGGAGGCCTCCTATTGGAATGAATAGGAAACCGTTTTTGGAATAGTGGAACCAATGATGGAGCTTTCACTATCCATGTTATCTTCGTTACTCGTGGTAAAGCCATCTTCTTTGCTTGTAGTGTAGCCCTCCTGATTGGTTTCTTTGTTGTCAGGGGCCTCTAGGGTTTTGTCATTGGTGTCCACCTCAAACTGGTTCCTCCTACCTGGGTAATCAAGCTCGTTGATCTCCTTTTGCAAATTGCAATACAAGTTGTTTGGGGGAGTGTCGGGCATACGGTTTCTCTCAGAAGTCGCCCTAGGTCTTCTTTTTCTTCTTCTTCTGACTTCCATGAACCCGTTTGAGTCAGCATCTGGGTTTCGGGGGCCCTTCACATCCTCTTTGTTTGTCGGGCGATTCAGTGTCCCATTCTTATCTTGAGTTTTTTTTATGCTTCTTGTTTTTGTTTGCTTTTTTGTCTCAATGGGCAATCTTTAATCCTTTGACCTTGTTGGCCACAACAAAAGCACACGTTAGGTAAGCTTTTGTAATTGACGTCTTGTTCCCAGATATCCCCTTTGCACAGGTCCACTTTGATCTTTGATGGAAGCAGCGTGTTGAGGTCAACCTCGACACAGATTTGAGGGTGCCACTGAGTGTTGAAAGAGTTCATAAATGAGACCGCCAACATCCTCTCGCGAAGCCAACGGCTTGTCGATTGGAGTTACAATGTCCCACACGAAGTTGTACAAGAAGTATGAAGTTGCTGATTGAAGATACAATGTCCACACGAAGTTGTACACTAACCTTCTAGCTCAATAGTTGTAATATATTTATTCAACCACATTTGTGGCATTATATTTAAAAACACCCAAGGGCTCAAGTTTTAAGTTCCATGCAATCATTGAAAGAGTAACAACATTTTTCATGAAGCTTGATTCAATCAATTTTTTTTTCCTTTTTTCCATCGAGGTTTATCTTTTCTAATCCCTATTTCAATGTATAGTGTTACATATTGGGATTAATCTTTATTGCTTGTCTCTTTCTTCTTTGCTTTTGATTTTTTTCCCTTTGCTTAGAATTGGACATGTTCCCTAATTCTTAGTTATTCCGCTTCTCTATTTTCTCCCCTAATTGAAGTATATGTAACGTAGCACATAAATTATGCTTAAAAGCAAAAGCAAAGGAACATATAGCCGAACTTGCCCTCTTTATGTCATTGTCATGCATATTGTTTATGCGGTGCCCTCTTATACATGTGTGAATTTCTTTGCCATGTGTGCATTCATGTGTGCCCCCTTCATCATCTTTCCATCGGTAACTCTTTACTGCATTCCTAATGCTGTTTACAATTTTGTGCACACACGCATTGTGTGTTGAACACATGAGTGATTGAGGATTTTCACACATGTCTGCACGTGCTAGTCAATGTGCTTACGTCCAGCATTTTTTCTCTAAATCAAATAAAAAAAAAAGGAAAGAACAAGCATTTACTTTCACAATTTTAAAAAGAAAAATTCAAAGTGCACTTTAAATTAAAAGACAAGAAGAAAGTACAAGATCATTAGAGAGAATTACAAAGAAATTTCAAAACCTTTTCGTACTCCTCATGGGGGTTCAATCACTCCTCAGCTTGTTGTTTTCAAAGATGAACACCCTATGGTGTCTAAATAGAGGGGATTTCTAAGAGGTCTATCAAAGTTGTAAGCACATCTTTCTTTCAAAAATTTCCAGAGAACCACTACTGATGGCATTTCACAAAGAAGAGGAGCAACCGATCATTTCACCAAGTAATGCTTGATTCTAGTTAACTTGGCACAATAGATCCAAAATTTGGTTGAGCATGTGCCACACCAAGATACTCTTTGGTAAAGAAAATAAGAGGTGACCGAGCTCCTCCTTGCTATGATTATATAGCTTGCATCATGGGGGCACCCAGCAAGTTTTGTTAGCTTTGACACTGATCCATATACCCCTATGGATACTTTTCCACATAAGGACCACTTTTTTTATTCTCTATAAGAAGGTGCCATATGTCATCGAGCTTAAATTCCCATCTAAGTGAAGATCAATCCTGACACCACTTTCTGCTCAACAAAGAGTGATAGTTCAAGTTCTTCTTGATACTTGGAGTCTTATACATTCTATTTCCATTGAACCATCTTCAACCCTTCCACATGTAGGGGATCTTGGCCGAGAAGGAGGTGAGCTTTTGAGGCATCCCAAAAACTAATTCAATGTCTTAAACTGCACCAATTTTTGAAGTCAACCCTTTGATGTCCTAGAATTTAATCCATTGCCTTTTCTCATGGTTCCCGAGGTGTTTCCATGTGTAGAACCCTTTGTTCCATAACTTCCTAACACTTTGTTGGTTCATCGAAGCAACTTCTTGTATTCCATCAATGGGGAAACAAATGGAGTTTTTTTTTTAATTGTGGCCCACTTCCAATCTTTATTGATCACACAATGTGATTTCATCTTGTTCTCTCCCTTCCATAGGGAGCACACAAGATCAGATCCTCTACGAGTTGCTAGAAATAGATAGAACAAGAGCTTGAGTAAGTCAAGAACTTTCCAACCAAGAAGACCAATGAGAGTAAGAAAATCTTTGTTTCTAAATGTCAGTATGGCCCACAAGGCATTGTCATTGCTCCAAGCTTCTATCATCCATTTGGCTACTAACTTGTTGTCCATATTGTCAATATCAAAAAATGCTTAATCCACCAAGGCCTTTTTTCTTGCACAAATTTCCCATTTAATTTTAGGAATCCCCCTTCTATTGGAATTGATTCTCGAGAGGAAATTCCAAAAATTCCTACATATTCTTTCCACTTTCACTAATTTCTTGTCTTTCGGTCTCTAGTAGGCCAAAAAATAGATAATAAAAAAGATAAGAAATGTGTTGGTCAACATTGCATACCCGATCATATTAAGTTGCATGAACTTCCAATAGCAAAAGCTTGTTGTCAATCTTTGTGAGCACCCAAAGCCACTTTTGGCCCATCTAGACACCGAAGCCCATCAGGATACCCAATAACAAGAACTTTTTTTTTGCTTGGGAGCTCCCTACAACCTTGGTCCAAAAAGAACTACAGGGGAGGCCCCAGAAAGAACTTGAAGGCAATCTTCCTATGGTTAGTTTTTGACCGAAATGCTTCATAAAAACTATCTAGAGTGCTAAAAGATAGTTAAACTTCGAGAATTATGTAGAAGGATGTTTGCATCATTGGCAAAAGATCTCATAATCATTAGGTTGGAGGAATGGGAAAGAGAGAGACCACAAATGTGTTCTCTATGAACTTGATGGTGGTTTACCAATGGGAAAGAGAGAGACCACAAATGTGTTCTCTATGAACTTGATGGTGGTTTACCAGACATGTGGCAATAGCAATGAGAGAGCTGACCATTGATGTTAATAAGAGCGGTGGAATTTCCCATCAGCATAGAGATCATCTTGATAAATCTAGAGAACGAAATGTGTAAAATATCTCTATCGTAGGGATTGAAGAATGAATTCTATTTTCACAATTCTTTCTTACGTTTTCCCATTTTTATTTAGAAGTATCTAAAATTAGAACAAAAGAAAAGTTTAGGTTTTTTTCACTTCATCCCTTGTGTGGATCTTGAAGCGAAGCTTTTGGAGATGTTCATGTGGTGTCCTTTCTTCAACAAATGAGCGGATAAAGGCAGGTGGACTCTTGGGTATAGGCAGGTGGATGTGGACCTTTCCCTCACTTGATAAGAATTATGTAAAGTCAAATAACATGTGGAAACTTGGTCAAGTAAAGGTCAAGGAACATGTGTATTTGTAGATTTTGTCCCATCAGAGAACATGTGGAGTGAGACGTGTATAGACAGGACTCTTGGGTATGGTGTGGGTGCAATGCTATGCGACATCCACTTTTGAGGTGGTGGTTGCTTAGTATATCTGTGGGCTTCCAAGCGCCCCTTTGGCATCTCTTGCAAGGAGGCCTTATGTCCACCTTTTATATTTGTGGGTATGAGCATGAATTATTTCTGTTACACCAAAGGATCCTCATGTGATATAGGCTGTAATAACCTTCTTTGTGGACTACAAAAGGATACTGCCTATTCTCATTTACACCTGTTTTCTCAAATTCGTTCCAACTCAAGGATTGCTTAAGATTTTCGATGATTTACATGTTTGATAACTATTGATACAAATTATAAGCATTAGGTCAATGGAGAAAACGCCTCATTTCCATGTATGTCCAATTCTCCAATTGTCCTTTCTTTTGCTTTTCTCATAAAGAGTGCATCATGAGCATATACTCATACACATACAAACAAAAGAAAGGGTGATGTGGATCGCATGCTTGACATCTCACTCCAATCTTTTATGGACAACAACACAGTTTCTTTACGTGGCCATATACTTTCCGTACGCATCTCCACACGATGTCAAGCAACACATTGGTAACATTTCATTTTCCAAGTGATGATATTATCATGCTGAAAATTATTATCAACAAGAACCTCATAACAATGATGGAGAGCATTACGAATTTGACAATATAAAGCATAATATTCATTTTCAATGGAATAAGAACATACCAATAGTGAAGCAAAATCATCTGCATTGCATTCACAATTGCCAGTGATAAGTTTAAAATCGTAGAGTCATAATCAAACAATTGCAAAAAGGTGCTATAATCTTCATACTAATCATGATAGAGTTTACTAAGTAATCATAATGATTAATGATGATAAATTGATCAGTGGATATGGTTATTGTGCAAATCATGGGTGTGCTATCATGATGTTGCGTTAGATCATGTTAATCATTACCTACAAATCTTAAAAAGAAAAAAAAAAAAGTTTGGGCCTATTCTGGCATCCCTTGTTTGAATTAATTAAAAAGGAATTGTATAGTCAAGGGGCATAGTGCCCATGGGATCCCTCCTATCTCATAAAGCAAGGGTAAGACTACCTGAAGGTATAGCAGTGGTGTTGGCCAAGAATCAACAGAAAACTAAGTTTAAAAGGGAGTTACCGAGAAAATTAATGATCTTTTTATTGCTTTCATGGGTGGTCCATTTTACTTTTGATCTTTTTATTATCCAAGAATAAAATCATATAGTGTCTGAAGGGTAGGGATTTCTTGCAATTACATATTCTTCTACCTAACTAGCCCAAGGATTTATCAATGGACCATCTTTTTGGATGTTCATTGAGGTTAACCACACATCTTTCTATTACCTATAAATCTTCAACACTAGTGTTGTGCTTGGACACTTTAGTGTCCTTGGACGCTTTAGTGTCCTGAAAAAGAGACATTATTTGATGATTCTTTTAGATCACTAGAAAGAACCATTTATAAATGTAACTACACAACATGTTAGCATAAGGGTTGAATATTCCTTAAAAATATAGCTTTTACTAAATGATAGAAAAATTAAGATTTATTCACTAATTTTATGATGTTAATTTCAATATTGGCACAAAAATTATAGTGATGTCAGTTAGTGGTTATTTTTAATTAGAATCACGATCCCACAATTTTCATTGTTGTAAATGCAATAAAGTCTCTTATTTTATATCTGTCAACACTTTTCTATCCATAATTGGAGATTCTTAATGATTTTTACTAAGTTTATGGCATAAAACTAATCTCATATGTGCCATGAAAATCTTATCATCTATGAATTATTTTGGAAAGTTATGGTATGATTATGACTCACTTTTTATCATCAAAGTACTATTTAAGATTCTTGAAGCTACATATATTTCTTTGAAAACCCTAGGAGTCAAGTTTATTTGTGGATTCTTCAAGTTAAACAAGCCTGCTATTTTTCTAGGTTAAGAAAAGGTCATTTGATGAGAAAATATTGCATATGCCACATGATTAAAGTTATTATGCTAGTTTTTTCTATATAAAGTAGTTTATAATGTTTATATAGTTATTTTGATTGATATTATATACCTTATATAATTGAGAAAAACTAATTTTTTAGGAGGAATTCCTATTCTTGGGAGAGTGGAATATGGCTATTCAATCAAATATTGAGATTGTCGTGATAAGTGAGATAGGAACAAAAATAATTGGTTCAAATACATGTACCATATTTGTACGATACTATATGATAGTTTTTGAAATAAAACACTGACCATTTTAGTGTTTTTATGCATCAATATCATATAGAAGGCTCTTACAGTGTATAGCTATATAAGGAGCACCCTATATTGTACTAAATTTGTTATTACAAACATGATTTTTCTAATTCCCAAGACTTTTCGTAAATGATTATATGACTTTAAATAAACATTAGAAAAATTATTTCAATATGAGGAAAAAAAATTCATGGAGATATTTCTTTCTTCTCATATATAAGTCTACAAAAAAACCTTTTTTTTACCATATTCAATAATTTCTATATTTTGATTTATCAAAAAAGATTTTTTTTAATATATTTTTTATACAACATTTAGGTATAGGTCTTTATCAGGCTAGAAGGTTTTTTCAAAATTTTATTTCATTAATATGCATGATTTCTTTTTACTTGTTAAAAAAGGGACAGTAAAGTGTCTTGTTTTTATGACTAGAATACCTTCTTCTAATTCTGACATTAGCTATATTTTCCTTGATAAATGATCAGAACAACCAAATTCAATGGAGAATACCTTGAGATCTTCATTCTATGAGTTGTTTATCGAATTCATCATCAATGTTGTATGATTCTCATTCTGTATCATTGGCATAGTTTTGTTGTATGATTCTCATTCTGTATCATTGGCATAGTTGTAATAGGTGGTGTTGTAGGACTCATTGCCCCCAACTTCTTCCTCCACCTCTACCATAACCTCCTGTTTGACTTTGTCTTCCTCTTTGAAATTTATTTTCATACCTTCCACCTCTTCCTCTGGCCTTACAACTTAGAGCACCATGGATCATTTGTGGTCACTTGAACGTGGACTATTGAGCATATCTAACACCCCCCTCATGTCCACCCTGCGGTGAACTAACTCCTTGGTCCAATCCCAAGCTTTGCAAGGTGTCGAAGAAGTTGCTCTCTCCCAAGAGCCTTGGTGAAGATGTCGGCTCCATTTTCTTCAGTTGGAAAATAGTTTATGTCCACAAACATGTCCTTAATCAACTCACGCACATAGTGATACTAAATTTCTATCTGCTTGGTACATGCATGGAAAAGAGGATTCTTGGTGATGGCCATGCAACTTTGGTTATCACAATTCAACTCTATAGCCTCCTGTCCTTGTATTCCAATGTTCCATAGGATCCTCCTCAAGAATACTGCTTCACACGCTGCAATAGATGTGGCTTTGTACTCAACTTGAGTAGAAAATAATGCTACAGTCGGTTGCTTCTTGCTCATCCAAGAGAAAATCCTTGGTTCTAAACAAAAATCAATATCCAAAAACTGATTTTTTGAAATCAATATCTCTTGCCCAATTTGAGTCACAATATCCAACAAACCCTGTTGGCTAAGACACATATACCTCCTCCTTGAGTTCTCCATTCAAGAACACTGATTTGATACCCATGTGATAGACTAGCCAACACCTATGTGCAGCCACAACTAGTTCTACTTGGATAGTAGTCATCCTTGCAGTTGGGGAAAATGATTCACAAAAGATAATGCCTTCAACTTGTGAGTATCCCTGTGCATCAAGTCTTGCTTTGTACTTTTCGAGAGTACCATCAACCTTGTATTTTAGCTTCTAGACCCACTTGGTGATAATGAATTTATGCTTAGGGGGTTGATCCACTAGCTCCCAAGTTCCTTTCTTCATGATATTGTTGTATTCTGTTTGTATGGGAGCCCTCCGATTCAGATCTTGGAGTTCCTCTTCCACATTGGTTGGTTCCTTTGCTTGTTCTTGAATGAGATCAACCATCAAGGCTGTGTTTACAATATGGATGCTTACCCATCTTTGTTCCCCTATTCTCTAAGATTGCCTTGGTCCATAGACAACATGTTCTAGTGATTGTGGGATGGGGTTTGCAAAATCATAGAGCTAACTCACCGAACGTGGCAATGGCTTTTCCACTTGGATGAGGATAGGTTGGTGACTTTCAGACTCATCATCTGAAGATGATGCTTACTTTTCTTGTGTAGAAGGGATAGCCATTGGACCATGTTCATAGTGGATTTCCCCTCTGCCTGATGATAAAGTGGAAGCTCTCTTTTTCTCATCCATGGCATGTGGCTGCTCCTCCCTAAACACCACACCGCAACTCTCCATGATCTTCTTAGCCTCAGTGTCATAACGCTTATAAGCCTTCTTATCTTTGTTGTACCCTAAGAAGATACATTTGATGCTTTTTTGTTGAAGCTTGTTTCTCTCCCTATCTGGAACATGTACATAACATTCATTTCCAAATACTTTGAAATGGGAAACAAAAGGATTTTTTACTAGTTTAGGCTTCTTGTGGAGTCTTTCCATCAAGTGCCTTGGTGTAGCTTTGATTCAAGATGTAGACAGTAGTGTTGACAACCTCTACCCAAAATTAATAAGACAAACCCTTTCCCTTCAACGCACCTTAGCATCTCCATGATGGTTTGATTTTGATGTTCTCCAACACTGTTCTATTGAGGGCTATGTGCTACTATGAGTTGATGCTTAATTCCTTCACCCTTGTAGAAACCATCAAGCTCTATTGATGTGAACTCATCATCACCATCTATCCTAAATTTCTTCATCTTCTTCCTTGTTTCAGTTTCAACAAGATGAAGTCATTCTTTAAACTTACCAAAATCTTTAGTCTTATCATGAAGGAAGTACACCCACATCTTCTTGCTATAGTCATTGACAAGTAACATGAAGTAGGAAGATCCCCCAAGGTCTGTGTAGGCATTTTTCCACACAAATCAGCATGCACCAACTATAGAGGATAGCTTGCCCTGTTCTTGCTTTCTTGTGGAAATGCCTTCCTCTGTTGCTTGCCCATCATGCAAGCTTCACATGGTTCCTTCATTTTTTCAATCAATGGTAGGTGTGCATCCATACCCCTATGATGCATCTCCTTCAATACAAGGTATCCAAGGTGATTGAATATCTCATGCGATAGCTTATTTGTGCCCACACTTGTAGGTGTTGTAAGAGCACACAAATCATACATGTTGTTCCTCCTTATGCCAGCCCAACAATGTTGTCATTACTGTCCATAATCTTAGCTCTTGTCTTACTGACAGATACTTGATGACCTTGATTACTTATAGAAGCTACTGAAAGTAGATTTTGTTTGATTTTTGGAACCTACAACACATTTAAAAGATTTTTGGTATCACCATTAGAGTTAATGAAAGAACCGTACCTTCACCCTCTACAGTTTATCTTGCATTGTTGCCTAACTTTATTATGATGGGTTTCTTTAAAGGCTATAAGGAACTGTAAAGGCCTTTTCTGCTCATCATGTGATGAGATGCACCACTATACAACACCCATGAGTCATCCATTCCTAAATCTTCATCTGAGGAGCACATCTCCTCTATCATAACAAATAACTCAAGCTCTGTTTCTGTTGTGTTGGCAGACTCCTTGCCTTTACTACCCTTTGAAGAGACACTCTTGTCTTCTGTCTTCTTGATGCAAAAGTCTTGGATTTTGTGTCCTTTCTTCTTGCAATGGAAACACTCTCCCTTGAACTTCTTTTTGTCGTTCTTCTTTTTGTCTCCATCTTTTGAAGAGTTTGCTTTGCCTCCTTTAGCATTTGCTATGAATGTAGCATCTCCTTTGCTGCCACCACTCCTTTCCTTGAGCCGTAACTCCTCCTCCAGGAGTAAGGCATTAAAATCTTCAAAAGTTAGTGTTTGAGGTCTGATTTGAGTATTAAGAATAGTTACCAAACCATCAAACTTAGGTGGACAATTTCGAAGACAACACCAAGATAGCTCTTCACTTGACTTTTGTACACCTACTCTTGCCATTTGATCTTGTAGGTTCTTTATGCGACTGATAAACACCTCTACACTCTCCCCATCAACAAACCTTTTTGTTGCTAGCTGATTCTCCAAGGTCTGAATCCATGTCTAATTACGAGTTTCATATTGATTTCTCAATATGTTCCATGATTCATATGCCTTGGTAGTATGCTGGATGAGAATCAGAACACTATCAATGGTACTCATAACTAGAGCACAGAGTGCATCTGAATTTCTATGTTTCCAAGCACGTAGAAGATGAGCATCAAGAGGAATCATTCAACTAAGATTATTTGGACCCCGTCTTTCTTGGGGCTCATGATCAGTCCCAAGAATAGTCTCCAAAAGCTCATATGAATCAAGGATAGAAGTGATTTTATAATTCCACAGGGTGTAGTTTGTACCATCAAGTTTACCTTCTCTGAAGGCTGGTGGTCGTATCCACAACATTGGGATGACTGGCATCATTGCTTCTACTATTTGTGCTCCACCTACTCCTGTTGATGGAACACCTTGATTCCTAGTTGTAGATGATGATGTACCGCTTGACATCTTCTCTCTTTTTTCTTTGAAACCTCTGCAATCTCTGCATTTTTACTTCTACACCACTCATAGCCTCTTGAGCTCTAATACCATGTAAGAAAATAACTACACATTGGAATAGACGAGTAGAAAAAGTTGAGAGAAAAATGCACACAAAGATAGATGCAGACTCAGAGATAGAGAACTCAAATTCTCAAACTACCAAGCATAATGCAGTGACAATGATGGTGTTCTCCACCCATGCGCTCCCAATGTGGAGCTTAGATGGCGCTCTAGATAGACTCTAGATGAAGGGCTTACTAGTGCGCAATGTTATGTAAAGCTCAGCCTGGGCCATGCTTATATAGCTTTTACAAGGGGAGTCGATATAGATAAACGTAGTCAGGAGATACATAATAGTCGAAAAAATATACAATTCGACAATATCTCCATGACCAAAAGTCCTACCATCTTGGCCCTATGGGCCGGGGGGATAGCCCCCCTAGAACTTGTAGAATGGGGCAAGTCCCTCTCTGCACTCCCCCCATTAAGTTATAGGGAAACCATGCCACGCCTCTAAAGAGATGGATCTGTACTTAGTGGTGTTGTAGAAACTTTGCACTACACCGGCCAAATAAACTCCAGGGACATGATGTGGACCCTTTGAGCTTGCCAATGGATGTTTTAGACACCCTATGTACCTTGGAAGATCATTCTCAAAAGATTCAATCAAAACAGACTACTTTGATCAATATCAACATGAAGAAACTTTCTATTTTGGTCAAGAGTGCTTAAGTATTTCACTTAGTGCTCATTCTCTGATTACAATTGACCAAAGAGATTTTAGAGGAATCTAATTAGGATGCAATGCAACCTATTAGGAGTTATTTCATAAAAAATAACTAACCATGCTAAGAGAAATAAGTTTAGCAAGTTAGGTATGTGATCCCGACTTTTCAAGAGCTAGAAGATGCAGAGATGTAGGTGACTTCAAATAACCATATCTCTCGGTTGTGAACTTGAAATGCAATGAAATTTTAGGACTATGTATTACACTTAGAGAGCTAACTTTACTGAGTTAAATCACTGAGAATTATGCACCATGCTCAGAGAAACCATCTTTGCAATCTGACCAAAAGTTGAGAAGTGTGGCAGTGAACAATACAGTCACATAGGCATGAAGATATGGACACAAATGATCATGAAAATAACTGTATATTGATTGTAAATTACAATGGACTTACTGGTACATGTGTGCCTTGAGACCACACTCTGATATGGCATGAAGCCCTGCTAATGGTAGTACCAAAACCATGACTAAAAGCCATGTATATATAGTGATGTTTGGAGCCTAAATTTGAATTTGAATCTCACCTAAAATCAATCTCCAATCTTTTAGTGATTGATTCTCCAACTCATTTAATCACAAATTCGTGGCTTTCTCTTTCTTAATCATCAAGTGGTCTCAACTACTTTATTCTTTCACTTTTACAACAAGTACAAAACTTACAAGGGTGAGTTCACAAGTGAACTCTACAAAGACTAGACATTTCCTTCAAGTTTCTATGTCTTTTGATGACTCAAGCCACCACTTAGACTTGGCATGGACTTGTTCCACAGCTCCCCCTCAAGTCAAGTGAGCTTCAGTTCTTCAATCTTCTAAGATTACCTGCAAACCAATCATACCTTTGAATTTCCTGAGTTTGGCTCCATCTAGTGCCTTGGTTAAAATATCTCCACATTGTTGGTGGGTTGACACATAAGATAGCTGAATTTCCTTGCTCACAATCTTCTCTCTTACATAGTGATAATGTACTTCAATATGTTTAGTCCTTGCATGAAAAATTGGATTGGCAGCCAAGTGAATGGAGCTCATGTTGTCACCAGAGATACTTGGAGTTCCAATCTCCAATCCAAGATCTGTAAATAGTGTCTTCATCCACATTGCTTCTTGAATAGCTATGGCAAGACCTCTATATTCAGCTTTAGTAAAAGAGAGAGCAACTATGGGTTGCTTCTTGGATGACCATGACACAAGTTTTGATCCTACAAAGATAAGATATCCTGAGGTGCTCCTTATGTCTTCCTTGGAGCCAACCCAATCTACATAGAGAACAATTTCAAACTTAAATCAGAAACATAAGGGTAGTATAACCCTTCATTCATGGTCCCTTTGAGATATATGAGTATCCTCTTGGCAGCTTCCAGGTGAGGTTTCCTGGGTGTGTGCATAAATTGACTTAGCACATTCACAGTATAACATATATCTACTCTTGTTAATGTGGCATATTTCAAACTACCCCACAAGGCTTTGATAATGTGTGATATCTTCTATGAGTTCACCTTCCTGTGAGCTCAATTTATGATTAACCTCCATTGGAGTACTTGCTATCCTTCAATCTTGCATTTTGAACTTTGTCAACAAGTTTTTAATGTACTTTCTTTGAGTAAGATATAGACCATGATCATTGTATACCACTTCCAATCCTAGGAAATATGTAAGTGACCCTGAGTCACTTATCTTAAACTCTTCTTTCATCTGATCCTTTCTTGATCCCATCTGCATCATTTCCTGTTAGTATAATATCATCCACATACACATAAATAGATGACTTCAGAATTACTCTTTTTGATGAAGAGTGATGGATTTGCCTTGCTAGGTTACAATCCTAGAACGAGATAAGCCTGTGATTCAAGCCCTTGGGGCTTGTTTGAGTCCTTATAAAGCTTTATTAAGTTTACATACATAATCAAGATATATGTGATTCTCAAAACCAGGTGGTTGTGCCATGTACACCTCTTCTGTTATCCATCCATTAAGAAATGCATTTTTTACATCCAATTGAAGTATCTTCCAATTCTTGGAAGAAGAAATACTAAGCAGAACCCTAATTGTAGGCATCTTTGCCACAAGAGAGAAGGCCTCCTCATAATCAATTCCCTGAGTTTGTGCAAATCCTTTTGCCACAAGCCTTGCCTTATACCTGCTAATGGAGCCATCTGAGTTCTTCTTCAATTTGTAAATCCATCTTTGAGCCTATCACTTTCATTGATGGAGACTTGGGAACCAACTCCCAAGTGTTATT
The DNA here is from genome assembly GCA_020310875.1 of Ceratopteris richardii. Taxonomy (NCBI): domain Eukaryota; kingdom Viridiplantae; phylum Streptophyta; class Polypodiopsida; order Polypodiales; family Pteridaceae; genus Ceratopteris; species Ceratopteris richardii. The sequence continues at coordinate 120,583,937 of CM035421.1, forward strand.
CTCCTCAAGAGCTTCAATTTCATCTTCCATTGCATGCCTCCATTCTGATTTCTTCTTTGCTTCCTCAAATATTGAGGGTTCCTCTTAATTTATGTCCTGTGCTAGATAGATTGAATGTTTAATGACTAGAGAAGTATCAAACCCATACCTTTTTGGTTTCCTTTTCTCCCTCATGGACCTCCTTAGGCCATGATGTGATGATTCTACGTCTTGACCAAGTTCCTGCATTTTTGCTTTACCTTTAGACTTCCACATTTTGAGTTTTTCATACTGAGTTGCTTCATCATCTTCTGAGGTTTCCTACTCTTCAACTTTAGGAGGATTATCCTTAACAAGTTTTGGAAAGTAAGTTGACCTTTCTACATGAATCTTCATACAAAGAACTATTCTCATCAAACACTAAATCTCCACTCACCAAGAATCCTTTGGTTGTTGGTTTTTATAATCTGTAGCCCTTTTGATTGTTGTCATATCCAAGGGATACACACCTTTCTGCTTTTGGATCTATCTTCCCTCTAACCTGTGAAGGAACATGAGCATAAGCAATACATCCAAAAATCTTACAATGATCCAAGCTTGGTCTTCTTCCATTCCAAGCCTCATATGGTGTCATGCCATCAAGTGATTTTGAAGGTAACCTGTTAATCAAATAAGTGGTTGTGGATACAGCCTCAACCCATCAGTAATTAGGTAAGTGCTTCTCATTTAACATAGACCTTGCAGCTTCAACAATTGTCCTATTCCTTCTCTCTGCCACTCCATTTTGCTCAAGAGTGTACCTTGTAGTAATCTCTCTTTTGATTCCCCTCACTTGAAGAAAGGAGTCAAATTCATGGGAGAAGTACTCTCCCTCTCCATCTGACCTTAGCCTTTTTAATGTTTTACCTCCTTGCAAATTTTCTTCAATGATATTCCACCAATATGTGCTAACCTTTTGTGCCATACTTCCAATTTTGTAAGTGTTTGACTACCGTAATTAAAGAGAGCAATGTTCCTAGTGTCTTTTAATTCAAATGTGAACAATCTACCTGTCTTTTCACCCTTTGCAGTTCCTCTAAATCCTTGACTTGGATCTTCAATAAATGCTCCTACTTTTGTGAACCTAACGTGTAGGCCTTTCTCCACAATCTGTCCTACACTTATCAAATTCTTTGTGATGGTAGGGACATAGAGTACCTTGCTAAGTAGGTTGATGTTTCCATTAGGTGCTTTTACATTTCCTATCTTTTCCACCAAATGCCTTGTATCATCACTTGTCTGCACTTCATGCTTGTTCTTTGGATCTTTTAAATCTGATAGGAGGGCCACATTTCCTGCCACATGATTGGAACAACCTGAATCTATGTAGAAAACATGAAATTTAGCTTGTGGCATGGCCATATTCATGATTAGCTCCTCTTGATTTGAGTCTTCTATGTAGTTATTGAAGTCTCTTCTTCCCCTATTGCCTCTGTGATAGTTTGAATGGTTGTAGTTGTTGAGGTAGCCATTGAAGTTGTTGTTCCTTCCTCTAGAGTAGCCATAACTTCCTCTATTGTATCCTCTGCCTCTTTGATTCCTAGAATTCCTAAAGCAATTTTTAGTTGTATGATTAGTTAATCCACAAACAGTGCATGAATTAGAGTCTTGGGATCTCCCCCTGCCTTGCCCTGCTCCTCTGCCTCTACTTCTACCATGTCTTCCTCTACCTGCATAGTTAGCTTGATGTGTACCTGCTTCATCATCCACTTTCTTTCCTCTTCCTTTGTTCTCTTTGGACTTGCTTTTATCGCTATACAAGGCAGAAGAGTGATATCCTTTGGACCCTTGTCCATTCCTGATAATCTTGGCCTCTTGAGTAAGTAGTTGTCCTATGAGTGTATTGAAATCTAGTACATGCATATCCATGTATAGATCCATAGTTGTGGTGAATGCTTCCCACTTCTCATCTGCCTTCAAGCCATTGATGACCTACCTTACAATTTTGTCTTCTTCAATTACCTCTCCAATGCTTCCCAACTAATCTACTAGGTCCTTGAGCTTTGTGACAAAATCAGTCACATTTTGTTTGGGAGCTTTCTTGAGAGTTGTAAAGTCCAGCCATAGTTGATGCTTCCTTGCCTTTGTACTTGAAGAGAAGAAGGTTTCAAGTGCATTCCACAAAGAATGATGCTCAAACAACGGATAAGTTCTTATTTGAGAACGTGTCCACGAGATATGGAATTCCAATAGAGTTAGTAAGTGATAGAGGAACACACTTCTTGAATGTAGTCATTGAAAATCTTCTCCAAGAATTCTTGGTGATACATAAGAAGTCTGCCCCTTATCATCCACAAGCTAATGGACAAGTCGAGAGCACAAACAAGATCCTATGTAATGTATTGACAAAATTGTTCAATAATAAACGCTCTGATTGGGAGAAACAACTTCATCATGCTGTTTGGGCCTACCGAGTTGCCTATAAAACGGTACTCAATGCCAGCCCATTTCAGATGGTCTTCGAACAAAATGTTGTGGTACCTTTTGACTTCCTAATCCCAACCTTAAAAGTAGCACAAGAGCATGAGTGGAATGGACACGAGTTATCCTCTAGGATCTTTGATCTAGAACGCTTAGGTGAGACAAGGCTACGAGCAGCAGCAAGCATCTATGCTACAAATAAACGACAAAAGGCATACTTCGGTGCACATGTCAAAGATAAAGGCTTGAAAGAGGGAGAACTAGTGTTGGTTTATACACTAAAGCAACATGCCCATAAATTGGAAAAAAGAGGATATGGACCCATGATCATTAATAGAATTTCCACTAGCGGTGCAATTCAATTGGCCACACTAGAAGGTGATATCTTGCCCAACTATATCAGTGGTTGTCGAGTCAAGCTATATCAAGATCTCTTATAGAGGATATGCTAAAGAGACTCAACATTGCTAAGAAGCAAAAAGAAGAAGAATTAAGGGTTAAAGAAGAAGCACAGGCAGAGGCTCGAGAATGCATTAGGAGAAATAAGCTAAGATGCCTCGGGCTAGATGTTAATCTTGAGGCCCCAAGATACCACATGGCCATGTGTCAAACATCGAGTGCAATTGCTTCTCAAATAATTGATCGACATCCATTTGCGACCATAGCAGTAGGACAAGGGAAGAATGCAAGGACTGTGAGAGCATTGATTGACTCAGGTGCAGCAACTAGTGCGGTGAGACTTTCGTACTGCCAAGATCTGCAGTTGAAACTCAATCCCATAGAAGCTTATCTCGTAGGATTGGGAGGTGTGGAAACCCCTTGTTTGGGCGAGATGGAACTTCCCATCTATCTTCAAGATATTCCGATGAGCATGAAAATGCTAGTGTGTGAAGATGAGGACCTTACGGAACCACTTGTCCTGGGTCAAGACTGGATCTATGACCATGGAGTCAACTTAAACCTTAAAAGCCAACTTCTTCAAGTTTGGGTACATAAACAATGTATTACCTTAGAATTAGACAATTGCATGCTCACACAATCCAGAGGTCACACATTCTCTTAGTTCTTCCAAAACTAATCTTCGCAAAGAAAATGTTGTGTGTGTCAATATCCCTATAAAGGAAAAGAACTCAATCATGGAAGCACATGCTCCAAGGCCAACAAACCTCTCTTCTTCTTCACAGACTAATGCAAGCGTAACTCGACCAAAGAGGCAAGCAAAAAAGACATCTACTATATCGACTAGACAGACATAATTCAAGAAGAAAGAAGCTCAGGGTAGGAAGCAGATTTGGGTACGAAAAGGAGAGCAACCACTAGCTTTGCCACCACCACTTCTATTGAGGCAAGCCTACCATGCTAAAAGAAGCACCCGAAAACGAGGACAAGCTCGATCCCAAGGTCTTAGACAGGTTTGGGTACCAAAGCAATCGATGAAGGCTGACCATAATAACATACAAATTTGGCTGCCAAAGAAATTAGCTGCAACTCAACAAGGGCGATTGCAAATGTGGGTACCCAAGGCACTCTTACATGCACAAAACAATATGATCTCCTTCATGAGAAAAATCTCAGCAAAAACTCCAAGGAGAAGCAAGAGTCGACACCAAGGGCAGAGACCAAAAGAAGATAAATTCATCTCCTTGCCGGTAATAAAAAGACAACAAAAAAGGGTATGGGTGTGGAAGCCAAAAAGCCAACCATGCTGGATACCAAAATTCAGAAACCACCCAACGATACAGAGGACAGAGCTTATGTGTATAGGCCCAAATACTATCCTGAAATGGATCCCTAGAAGAAGGATTACATCATTTCAAGATCCACTGGCTACCTCCAACAAAGACTGCATCAACATCCACCAACAACATTGAAAGCCTCGACGTGCAACAACCATGTGCCTTTGGCATACCCTTGTCTTTTGCACCATTCACTTAATGCATTTCCAAAGTATGCATTAATATAGGACCACATTACATGGTCGTGCATAAACACAATTGAGGATCCCAGGCACATGCGACACATCTGACATATGTAAAATATTTTATTGATGCTAACATCTTTCTTCTTGTTTTATTCCATTCCTTATTTAAAAAAAAAATGACCGGACCGAGATGTGCATTTGAAGAATCCCCAATGCGAACCATCAACAAAGACAAGCTGATGGTCAATCATCATGATGGAAGTACAACACGAAGAGTTGAAGATCGACGAAACTTTCACCATGGTAAGAATTGTATGCTTCAACAACAACATAACCATGATCGATTAGGAAACCTCTTTGTCAGCATATCCTTAAGCACTTAGCTCAAGACCCAACTTCTTGCACCATATTTCTTTCAATGCATTTCCCAAGTATGCATGCATAGGGCTACATTACAAGGCCATGCACAAGGCACCTATTTTTTCCAACCCATGCACTAATACACTTAACCATCAATCATGATGGATCACAAGTACTTGGCCTCATGTTTCAAAAGTTCAAGGACATCCACGGTACAACACTAGTACCTAGGAAGCAATTCACAGTAGATAGCTGCTCACGATCAACATCGACAACCTCTTTTGAGCAACTACCGACCTTTGAAAGCCAAGAAGTATACCCTCTAGCTTAGATCCAAGGAAGAAGTACATACATTGGGCACAACTCGGGAATAGGCTAGTAGTGGAAAACTGACGAACCCGACAACCGACCAGGCTACATTGGGAAGATGGACCGCTCCTGCTGATACATGAAGGACACTACCTCTCAACATACTACATGGAACAACCACTACAACAAGGGTCTGTCAGGGACGACAAGCTCAAGAGGGGGGAGTGTTGAATCTCAAGGTCAAGAACAAAGCATGGAAGCGCATCAAAGAAGTGGATACACAAGAAGGAGGAGCAAGTAGGGAGCTCCAAGAAGCACATGTCAAATTTTTAGAAGAAATCCCTATAAATATAGTGACTTTTGTCACTAAAAACCATTGTAAATACCATTTTCCATTTTTACAACTCCATTTTGTTCAAGTGGAGGAGTCCTTGAGCCTGAGGAGTATTAGAAGTATTATCCTACCAATTTTCATAATATTTAGATTCTGTTTGAGTCCCCAAATAAGCCTTGGAACCTATTTTTTTAACTAGGCCGGACACTAGGTCTGGACAGGGCCAAAACCACTCAAAAAACAATAAAAAGGGCTGGAGAGCTCATTTTTGGGGGTTAGCTTGTTGTAGATTTCAGCTTTGTAAGAGAGTTCTTTTGTAATTGAAGTCCTTCCATTGTTCCACTCTTTGCTCTTACCTTGTGTGTGTGTATGTGTGTGCATGCTTGTGTGCTTTCACTCACGCACTTGTGCACTTCACTTGCTCTTGCTCTTCATACTGGTCCTCACGTCTCCGCGGATTGACATTTATGAGGTGAAGCTCCTCACATTGGTACTTGCCATTGTGCTAGAGTGACACACACACATATACACACAGATTTACACGCACATATACACATGCATACACACACATATATACACACATAGACACACACATACATACATAGACACACACACATACACACATAGACACACACACATATACACACACCCATAGACACATACACACTTACACATGCACATATACACATCCACACACATTTACACACACATACACACACATACACATGCATACAAACACATATCTACAGATACACATGTATATACACACATAGACACACACACATACACACACATAGACACATACACACACATATATGCATACACACACACACATAGAGACACATACACATACACATACACATACACATACACATACACATACACATACACATACACATACACATACACATACACATACACATACACATACACATACACATACACATACACATACACATACACATAACATACACATACATGCATACATATGCATACATAATGCATATACATATGCATACATAATGTGTATGCATATGCATACATACATACTTACACGCAACACACACATAGACACACACATAGACTCACACATGCATACATATGCATACATAATGCACATGCATATGCATACATACATGCTTACATGCATACACACACATACACACGCATACACACACACATATAGACACATGCATACACAGACACATACACACACACATATACACATAGATTTACACACACACACACACATACACATGAAACACACACATATATACACACATAAACAAACACATATGCATATAGACTCACACACATACACACATAGACACACACACACACATACACACACGTATACACACACATAGACACATACACACTCACACATATACACACACACATACACACATAGACACATAAACATTTACACACACACACATACACACATCCACACACATTTACACACACACATACACATGAATATAGAAACATATATACAAATACACACGTATATACACACATAGACACACACATAGACACACACACACACATACACACATACATACACACACATGGACACATACACACATATATATGCATACACACACATAAAAACATACACACACATATATGCATACACACACACACATAGAGACACATACACACACATACACATGCATGCACACATATACATACATAATGCATATGCATAAGCATACATACATAGTTACATGCATAGACACATACACACATACTCACACACACATATACACACACATACACACACATGCATACATATGCATACATAATGCACATGTATATGCATACATACATGCTTACATGCATACACACACATACACACACATACACACACATACACACACATACACACACATACACACATAGACACATACACACACACACATGCATATAAACATAGATTTACACACGCAGATACACATGCATGCACACACCCATATATAAACATATAAACACACACATGCACACATACACACACACATACACACATACACACACACATACACACACATACACACACATACACACACATACACATACAAACTTACACACACACACATACACACACATATACACACATACACACACATATACACACACAAACATACACACATAAACACATACACACTTACACACATACATACACACGTCCACACACAATTACACACACATACACATGCATATAGACACATATATACACATACACACATATATACACACATAGACACACACATACACACATAGACACACACACATGCACACACACATACACACACACATACACACACATGGACACATACACACACATAGAGACACATACACACACACACATACACATACATGAATACATATGCATACATAGTGCATATGCATATGCATATATACATACTTACATGCATACACACACATACACACACATGCATACATATGCATACATAACGCACATGCATATGCATACATACATGCTTACATGCTTACACACATACACACACACACACACTCACATATACACCTACATACACATACACACACATATACATACTTACATATACATATACACATATAGGTACACACATATACACACATGCATATACACATACACATGCATACACACATACACATGCATACACATACATATACATACACACACACATACATATACATACATATACGTATATGCATATCATGTCATATGCATACCTGCCCACAAACATACACACATACATACATATGCATGCATACACAGTGCGCACATACACATGCATACACAATGCACACATACACATGCATACACACACACACACACACACATATATATATATATATATATATATATATATATATATATATATATATATATATATATATATATATATATATATATATATATATATATATATATATATATATATATATATATGCATACATATACATATACATAGATATATATACATTCATACATATGTACACGTACATATATTGATTTCTAACCCATTTTGTTTTATATACATATACATATACATTCATACATATGTACACGTACATATATTGATTTCTAACCCATTTTGTTTTATATAAATATAGATATTATGGATCCTAGTAGAGAGAGAAAGGCGAAACTCACTCTCATAGTAAGTCTTATGAGAGCAAGAGTTCTGCTTGATACCTTAGGGATCATCATGCACGAGTACTTAGAGATGCATGATGATGAGCTGGATTTTAGGATCCACATGCCTACATAGCGATTAGAGGAAGGCTCTTCTGTGCCTCCACATGCAGGAAGAGAACTATCTACTCATAGGTTTGTTTTTTTTTCACAATTTTTTAAAAAATGTTATTATAACACATATTTTTATTTATTTTTATCTATCTATTTTCAGAACACCTATACCACCTCCAGATCATGAGAGCAGAGCATAGGTGTCTATGAGGACATGCATAGGCACCCTAGGGCTCGAGTGCAATATAGAGCCAGAGGGGAATATAGTGTATATTGGGAATGGAATGGAGTTCAAGAGAAGACTGTGAGCATTATGCGACTCCTACCTGCACCTTGTCCACTTGCAATGGAAGTAAGTTTAAGTTTTACATATAAATTGAAATAAATATCTTATGTTTTATTTACATGTTTTGTTTTTAAGTTTTGTAGCGAGCATGATGAGAGGGTTAAAAAATACGTACTTGGTTCACTTGCGACAGAATTTGGGACTGGGTGGTCATGGTCACATAAGTGGTGTCTAAAATCGATGTGAACACTTATGGATCATCGTCGTGATAATGCACGATATGCATTGCTTTTATTTGCTATATTTATATGTGTAAATATATATACACACACATAATATACACATACATTTACATATATATTTATACACATATTTATATACACACATATATACACAAACGTATACACACATAAGGTCACATGCATACATGTGTATGTGTGTATGTATAGATATGTGATATGTGTATGTGTGTTTATGTATATATGTATGTATATGAGAGAGAGAAAGGAGTGTGACCAGAGGTACACATACATGCATACACACACATACACATCCATACACACACACATACATGCACATTTACACACACATACACATACATGCAAATTTACACATACACACACATACATGCACATTCACACACACACATACACATGCATGCACTTACACACAGATAATGAATACACAGAGAGACACATACACATGCTCACATACACATACACATACTCATATACACATACACATACATAATCATATGTACACACACATAAACTCACATAATCATATTTACATACATATATACACATACACATGCATACACATACAGACACAACACATGCATACACACATATAAACACAACACATGCATACGCACATATAGACACACATACATACAATATATATATATATATATATATATATATATATATATATGTATGTGTGTGTGTGTGTGTGTGGTATACATATATATATATATATATATATATATGAATTAGGATATGAATTATATATATGAATTAGCATATATATATATATATATATATATATATATATATATATATATATATATATATATATATATATATATATATATATATATATATATATATATATATATATATATATATATATATATATATATATATATATATATATATATATATATATATATATATATATATATATATATATATATATATATGCATTCATACACACACACACATATCCTAATTCAAAAACCCTATTATGCATATTCTAATTTAGAAACCCTATTTCAAAAACCCTAATTTGAAAACACTTATTTTGATATTAGGGTTTTACAAACCCTAATTTAGCCTTTTAGCCATATGATTGAAGTATATGTACACATTGCATCTATTCCTCGGACCATCTACTAGAGAGATGTCTCTCCTCCCAATCTTTTGCCTCTATATATAGCTACTCGAATGAATGAGGATCATAATATATATAAAGATAGATACACATCATGTAGATACACATACATAAATATAAAATGATGGAGTAGATACATTATGCATCACACATACATGCCTATATGCATACATGTATACATATACATGCATACATATACATGCATACATATTTACATGTACACATTTGCACATATACACATATACATATATACACATCACATATACATGCCTACACGAGCATGTGTATATTTATACATGCATACACAATTATAAACACACTTGCATATATTACACAAATGCATATGCATACATACACATGTGCATACTAACACATGTATACATATATCACACACATGCACACATATACATATACATGAAACACATATATGTGCATACTAACACATGTATACATATAATAAACATGAATACACACACATATGCATACATACATGACATAAATTTTCTCCTCGAAAATTTTAGGCATACTCTCAAGCTTCATGTTCTACCTTAAAAGAACATCATTTCATCTCTCTAGTAGGATTCACCGATATTCTAGTTGAATAAAGAAGAATCTATTATGTGATATCCATTCAAATGATTCAAGTTATTGATCAATAACTAGAGTAGGATTTACTATCTAATCTACTCATATGTTTTCATTATTGCCATCATTTTTGTAAGACATCAATATAGTCTCATCTTCATTATCCTTATTGATTTCATTTATTTCTTCTATTATTAAATCTATGTTCTCATGAATGACATCATCTTTGATGGACTGATATTGATTTCTGGTAGTTCCTCTTCGTCATTAGTAGAATCAGCATGTAGAGTATTATCCTCTTCATAAAAAAGATTAGTATCATTATCATGTACAATGATTCTAATTTCTCTTTCAGATGTTGATGTATCAGTATCTGATGGTGAATCATCAAGAGGACTTTCTTCAATCTCTCTAACAATAAACTATTCAAACAATGACCTAGCTCTAGGTTGAACATGACTGACTTGCCACCAAGGATGAGCATCAAGGTTTGTATAAAAAAATTCTTGTCCAATATGCCTAGGAAGAATATATGGTTCTCTAGTAGATCGCATTACCTTCGAAGAATCAATTGCCCAAAACCCAAATAATTCCTTTCTCAATATGGAATTACTACCTTTAAACTCGGCTCGAAACCAGTCAAGCTTCAAAATATTATTATCAAGATTATGTCTATATCTTTTGTTTCTCCATCTTTTACTTTAGAGATTTTGAAGTTCCTATTCATACTTGCTAACAAACACTTGCATGCATTTGCTATTATATGATACAAAAGTAGAAACATGATTTTTTTTTGAAATGTAAATAAAAATGGAACTCCGTTACCTGATAATACCTCATCTGTCATTTTTGAAGAAGACTCGTTGGTCCATGCACGTGGAGCTTCTTCATGAACTTTTTCAAGGTACTCACTAACATAGTGCATGCACTCCTCAAGCATTCAACCCTTTTCCATGGATCCTTCTGGTTTTGCTCTTTGCCACACATAACCTTTTAATATTCCCATAAATCGCTCGACCCAAAACATCCATCGAGTGTTGAAAACACCTGCAATCTCTATTTCATCTACAAGATGGACTTATAAATGAACCTGAATATACAAAAATGAAGTAGAAAGATCTTTCTCCATCAAACATAGTAGCTCTTTGCATTCACATTTCTTTTGTGGGATCGAGTTTTTGTCAACCTCTTTTGATGTAATCCACCTATACATATCATTAAAAAAATTATAAAGAAATTAATTCAAAAATGAAAGATATCAAATATTCATATATATTAAATATAAAAGTATCAATAATTAACTAATAAGTGATCCAAGATGATAGATCACATCTCGTTCTCCTTTCATTGTACATCCATTGATAACCAAAGGTAAAATATGTTTCAAAACGTTATGCCAATCATGGGTCTTTAACCCAGATAAGCTCTTATCATCCATAGCAAACATGTTCTGGAAAGGTGCTCCATATCCTCTAGGAGTCCAAATCAATTGAATCCTATTGTTGATAGTTTGTATCTCTTTTGTCGTAAGTACCCAAGGAGTAGATGCATAATTCCTTTTCTATTGATGCCTATCAAAAAATGGCGATAACTTTGGTTTTGAGTTTTGGTCCTTCAAATCATTCCTTGATGCTATGGTGTCTTTTAGTCCAAGAAGATGCTTCCATAATGAATAACCAATATTCTTGAATATATGCATAGGATCAAGAAGATGGCATACCTTTAACTCTTTCCAATACTCCAAAGTGTTGGTGCAAATGCCAAGCCTTCACACATGGCTAGGCATTGAAGGAGTTTTTGTGCAAACATTGGAAGGACCACATGAACCATATCTTATAGGTTTTTACCATTAACTATTGTAAAAGCTATTTGACTTGGAGGAATCTTGTAATGCCACTAAACTTGTGGAGTTAGGCGAATAAAGAACTACAAGTTTTCGCATGATAGAATATCTCCTCATTTAGAGGAAGAACTTTTAGGTGAAAGATCATTTGAATTTCAAATTCAAATTTGAAGAATTTCTCTATAAAAGAGACTTGGAATCTTGCGGCTATTAGTGCCCCCATTACTTAGCATATTGTAGATCATTTGTTGAAGTTGAGAGGCTTACACTATGGATTACTCTTATCACCATCATTGGGCATCATATTCATGCCAATGATCATGTATAACATTGTTACATAATAGATCACATTATTGATCACATCTGTCTTCATCTCTGCCATGTTCTCTCATAGTAGTATACTTTGTATGCTCTTATCTCGATCATTCCTCCATCATGTTTCAAGTTCTATAGCTTGTTGGAACCAGTCCAAGTCTACTACAAGTTGTCAAGGTTTGAAGAAATTTGATTTGGGCAATTTGGAGAAATCTGCATCGAAGTAGTCACTGGTCATTCTCTACACATCTCCTAAAAAGTCGGGGTAAGGCTTCAATTGCGAAAATGATTGCTCAGTGTGTGCTTTATCATTTAAGTGATTTCACTTGGAATAATTAGCTCTCTAAGCTAATTTGATTCACCCAAAATGATGTTTCCTAGTTAGTATTGTAGTGTGAGTACTGAGCAAAAGCGTTAGCAGGTGTCAAGACCAAAGTAGCAAGTTTTTTGTCACAAGCTAATTGCAAAGTTATCTCTTTGTATTCAATTGTTTGAAGCATCATCTCCAAAGTACATAGGCACTGTCATTGGGAAGCTTATGGGGCCTACAACACAACACTCAAGTGATTTAGGGCAGGTACAAAGTAGGGATTAGCAGTACCAACTCATACTCTTGGGGTATCCATCCATCTTTCCCAACAGTGGTATTAGAGCAACTTGAGGTAAAATGGGAGATGGTTTCCCTTCTTTTATTGATAAATTGGATAGGAACATCTATCAAGCATGATCCTTGAGGATGAAGACATATTTGCAAGGAAGGAGTCTCTATGGATACATATCAAGAGATGAGGAGATGCCCATTTTCAAAAGCAAAGGACAACCTACAAGAGAGGAGCTTGAAAGACTCAACGCATTGTGTACCAAAGATGAATTAGCAAGGTCATATCTACTTAACTCTATCTATGAATTTCTTCTTCCACACATTAGGGATTGTAAAACATCCCAAGAGACTTGCAATATATTGTCTTCATACTTTCCTTCTAATAAAAGAGCAAGAAAGAATCAATTGTGGATTGAGTGTACCACTCAAAGGAAGCAACCCAAGAAAAGTGTTTCAGAGTATGTGACCGAAGTCAAAGATGTGGCTGACCACTTGGCAAGCATAGGAGAAGAGATTGAAGAGGAGAAAATAGTGAGGCAAGTAATCAATGGCATCAAGGCAGATGAAAAATGGGAAGCCTTCATAACTGCCATGAACTTGTACATGGACATGAAGATTCCAGGTCTTACAACACTCATGGGGAAAATCTTTACCTATGAAGCCAAGCTCAAAAAAATGGAGAATCATCAAGAGGTAATAACTCTTCTGTCCTATACACAGATAAAGGCAAGACTAAAGAAAAAGGGAAAAGCAAGAAAGTAGAGGGTGAAGGTACTACGTCCCAAGCTAGCTATGCAGGAAGAGGTAAGAACTCAAGAGGAAGGGGCAAAGGAGGTAAACAAGGTAGGTGGAGACCTTTCGACTCTTCCCCATGCAACATATGTGGATTATCTAATCCCACTACAGATGAGTGCTATAGGAACTACAAGAATCAGAGAGGAAGAGGATATCAAAGAGGTGGCTACTCACAATCAAGAGGAAGATTCAATCATACTCAAGGCTACAACAACAACTACAACAACAATTACAACAACAAAAACTACCAAGGAGGCTACAAATCAAGGAAATACTTCAAAAATTACACAAAGGATCAAGAGGATTTCCTTCTGATTATGAACATGACTTCAAAGCAAGGTATGATTGATGAACACCTCTTATATATTGACTCAGGTTATTCAAACCATGTAGCAAGAAATGTAGCTCTTCTCTCTCATCTTGAGGAACCCAAGGGAAAGCACCAAGTACAACAGGTGATGACACGAAGCATTAAGTGGTCAAGGTACGAAATGTTAACACTTTTGATGGGAACAGAAATTTGTTGAGCAGGGTTCTATATGCACCTACAATCATCAAGAATTTGATGAGTGTTGGACACATAGTGGAAAAAGGTTTGCAGGTTAGGTTCAACAAATATGGAGCATTTGTGGAGGATCCCCAACATGAATTCAAGAGAATTGCCAAGGGAGAAAAGAGAGGTAGATTATTTACATTTGAGCATGAAGATACAAGGAATATTGCACTTTATAATTACAAATATTAAACATTGTTAGAGCTTGAGATTTGGCATAAAAGTCTAGGGCAAATTGGTGAGAGAACCTTGAAGCAAATATGTAGAGATCAATGTGTGCTTGGGATACCTAATGTATCCAAGCAACACATGATCTATAAATGTGGTGCATGTCAATTTGGTAAATCACACAGGTTACCCTTCTCAAAGAAAGGTTACATGAATGAGGATTATTTTGCATAATTGGTAGAGCATTGCAGAGCATCTTGTGAGTCTTGACTAGAATTTGGCAAGTCTTCTCAACCGCAGCCCTCCAACTTTTGGTGAGTGAAGCACCGTTGGTGAGTGCCAAGTTCCAAACCAAGGTAATTTCCTAATGGACCGAGGGAAGGGAGAAGGACATCGAGCAAACATGAGACTGGAATGCTTGATTAAAAGTATCTAGAGTGCTAAAAGATAGTGAAACTTCCTGAATCGTTATGTAGAAAGACATTTGCATCATTGGGAAAGAATCTCATAATCATTAGGTCGGAGCAATGGGGAGGAGAGAGACCATAAATGTGTCCTCTTTGACCTTGATGGTTTATTGGACATGTGAGAACGTCGAAGGCAATAACAAAGAGCAATGGGGCCACTAGGTAGCCTTGTCTGATAGATACTTGTGTGATAGATCTCTTCAAGCAGATGCATTGAGAGAGCTGACCACTGATGTTCATAAGAGCGGCGACATTTCCCATCATCATACATATCATCTTGATAGATCTAGCACCACAAATATTCTTTCGTGATTGAAGAATGAAATCCCTAAAACATCTCTAGCATAAATATTAAAGAATGAATTCTACTTTCACAATGCTTTCTTACCTTTTCCCATTTTCATTTAAGAGTATCTAAAATTAGAAAAAAAAGAAAAGTTTAGGTTCTAGCATTTCATCTCTTGTGTGGATCTTGAAGCGAAGCTTTTGGAGATATTCATGTGGTGTCCCTTCTTCAACAAACCAGCGGATAACTGGAGGTGGATTTTTGGCTATAGGCAGGTGGATGTGGACCTTTGCCTCACTAAATAAGAATTATGTAGATTCAAATAACATGTGGAAACTTGGTCAAGTCAAAGTCAAAGAACATGTGTATTTGTAGATTTTGTCCAATCAATGAACATGTGGAAACTTGGTATGAGACGTGTATAGCTAGGACTCTTGGGAATGGTGTGGGTGCAATGTTATGCGACATCCACTTTTGAGGTGGTGGTTGCTTAGTATATCTGTAGGATTCCAAGTGCCCCTTTGGCATCTTTTGCTAAGAGGTGAGCCTTATGTCCATCTTTCATATTTGTGGGTATGAGGATGAATTATTTCTGTTACACCAAAGGGTCCTCATGGGATATAGACTGTAAGACCCTTCTTTGTGGACTACAAAAGGAAACTGCCTATTCTCATTTACAACTGTCTTCTCAAATTTGTTCCAACCCAAGGATTGCTTGAGCTTTTCGATGATTTCCATGTTTGACACTGATTGATACAAATTCTAATCATTAGGTCAATGGAGAGAACTTCTCATTTCCATGTATGTCCAATTCTCCAATTTGTCCGTTCTTTTGCTTTTCTCATACAAACTGTCAAAATCATGAGCATATACTCATACACATACAAACAAAAGAAAAGGTGATGTGGATCGCATGCTTGACATCTCACTCCGATCTTTATGAACTACAACAAAGTTTGTATACATGGCCATGTACTTTCCGTATGCATCTCCATACTATGTCACGCAATGCATCGGTAACATTTTATTTTCCAAGTGATGATTTTATCGTGCTGAAAGTTATTATCAGCAAGAACCTCACAACAATGATGGAGAAACTTACGAATTTGACAATATAAATCAATATATTCATTTCCAATTGAATGAGAACATACCATTAGTCAAGCAATATTATCAGCATTACATTCACAAATGACAGTGATAAATTTAAAATCGAAATGATAATCAAACAATTGTAAAAAAGTGTTATGATCTTGACACTAATCATGACAGAGTTTACAAAGTAACTATAATGATTAATGATGGTAAAATGATCAGTGGATATGGTTATTGCGCAAATCATGGGAGTGCTATCATGATCTTGCATTCGACCATGTTAATTATAGGTAATCTTTTGTTAATTCCTTGCTTGAGTTAATTAAAAAGCAATTGTAGAGTGAAGGGGCATAGTGCCCATGGGATCCCTTATATCTCACAAAGCATGGTTAGGGTTTCCCGAAGGCGCAATAATGGTGTAAGCCAAGAATCGGCAGAAAACTAAGTTTTCACGCAAGGTGAAGTCCGAGGAATTGGTCGAACTTGTTGTCGCGTTCCACAGCAGCAGCAGATGTGATGAACCTTCGAACCTGCTGTCGCGCTCCACAGCAGCAGCAGACGTGTTACCTCAATTAGAGTGTTGAGGATGAACCTTCGAACCTACTGTTGCGCTCCACAGCAGCAACAGACGTCGCTCCAAATGCGAAGCAATCTCTTGAGGAGGCATGTGTTCCATCATCCGTCCAACAAGAAGCTTCATCAACAAGAAGTAGGAGTACAGCAGTAGTTCTTTCTTACGGACATGGGATGCGCGCAACTGTCGGAGACGGAGGAGTCGAGGGGCAGCTGTCGGAGAGGCTGCACTTCGGCTTAGATTTTTTCGTGGGGTAGCCAACCCGGGATATCGTCCATCGCGGAGAGAAAAACCGTCTGTCGTGGGGAGAATCCAGTCCATCGCCGGGGAGAAAACCATCCATCGCGGGGGAATCCGTCAATCGCGGAGAAAAAACCATCCATCGCGGGGGAAACCGTCAATCGTGGGGAGAAAACCATCCATCGCGGGGGCCAAACCATCAATCATGAGGGTGACTTCCGGTCGTTACATTTGGCGCGCCGTCAGTTTCTTGCTTTCTCTCTTGGGGAGCACGACCCTGTTGGTGTCTTTCCCGGATGCCTAATTCACTGTTTTGCGCCAGTGCTCTCCTTCTGTCGCCTGCCGCCGCGTGTCAGAATCTATTTGAGATGGTTCTTTTCGTGGGGTATTGTGATTTTGATGCGACTCGCTTTCGCTTGCCCTGTAGTTTCCCTCAATCTACCTCTTGTTCGTAGCAACCTTCTGCTCCTTTATAAAAAGAAAAGATCCTTTCCAATGTGGGCTGAGCGTCATTAAAACAAGCTTTCAAAATCAGATCTATTCAAAGTTTTCCTTTATTAAGTGAGCTTTCCTTCCTTCTATTCAAAAGAAGGGAAAAAGGATTTAAAGAACTCGTTAGTGAGCCCGTCGGGTTGGTGGTTGCCACCCCTCTTCATCTGGTTTGGCAAGAGGCGCTCAAGTTTGGCGCACTTCCTTCTTGTCTCAACAATGGTATTATCAAGTTAATACACAAAAAAGGGGAAAAGAACAGAATAGAGAACTGGTGCCCTATTACGATGCTCCAAACAAGATACAAGATAATCGCCAAAGTCATTGCCAACAGAATCTCTTGCCACTTGAGATCGTGGCTAAGCGAGGACCAAAAAGGTTTCATCAAAGGCAGGTCAATTTTGGAAACCATTATAGATATTTGGGAAGGTCTTCAATTTGCAAATGAGTCGAAACAAGATGTGGTCTTCCTCAAGATCGACTTTGATAAAGCCTACGACAGGCTAGAATGGGACTAACGCATCGACCCAAATCAACATTAACGGCAAACTTTCAAAGGTGATCAAACTTAGAAGATCTATTAGACAAGGGTGCCCATTGGCTCCCCTTCTCTTTGCCATCGCCACAGAGGGGCTTAGCAGGCTTGTGGCACACCAGGTGGAAGCTGATAATATCAAAGGCCTCTGTTTGCCTCACGACCACAGTCAGATCACCATGAGACTTTTTGCCGATGATATGAACGTGTTTGTTCACAATGATAGTACCAGCCTGGAGACGTTCTAGAGGTGTCTTGCTACCTTTTGTGAAGCCTCTGGATCCATAATCAACCACTCTAAGACCGCCTTTAGAGCTATTGTGGGGTCTCATTCGGCCTTCTCATTGATCATGGCTGTCAAATCATTCCGCAGGGCCAAATTTTTCGACTTCTTGGGATCCCCTTGGGGTTTGGCGTCTCTATGGAACAGCGGTGGAACTGGGTGCTGGCCAAACTCGAAAAAAAGCTTAACTATTGGAGAGGTATGCAAATCAATCTCCCTGGTCGTGAGATGGTTATCAACACATTCCTCCTTTCTTCTACCATTTATTTCCTTTCATGCTGGAGACCGAAAGAGCAAGATCTGTCCAAATTGGATAGTATTTGTAGAAACTTCGGGCGATCACAATAGAAGGGGGGTGCCTAAAATCAAATGGTCCATCTGCACTAGCCCTAGAGATAGTGGGGGACTTGGTATCTTGGACATTGGGTGCACGTCTAACAAACTAGCAGCCAAATGGATGATTAAGGCTTGGTGTAATGGGGAGGCCTCGTGGGCCAAGTTGATCTTCAGAAACAAGAACGAGTTGGCGCTCATGGGCTTCCCAAACTGGAAGAATCTCGACATCTTGACCTTGTTGTTTTCCTCGATCCCCGTCTTCCCAAAAGGCTCTAATCTCATGTGCTCCCTATGGAAGAGTTGGAATAAAGTCAAAAGCTACACAAGAATTAGTGAAGACTGGAAGTGGGCAGCCGGTATCAGACAAAACGACTCTATCTGGTTTCCGATCCATGGCATCCGGAGTGTGGAATCTTGGAACATTCAAAATGCCAAGAAGTTATGGAACAAAGGCTTCAAAAAATGGAAACATCTCTGGAAACATGACACCAACCGTTGGATCAACTTCGAGGATATTGACCCTTGCATCAACATTTCATACGAAGAATGGAACACTTTGCAAAGTAGATGTCTCGCCTGGGATCGACACAAAACTCGCCTTCTCATGGGACACGACACATCGAGCCCGCTTGGTCTCAAATGGCACGATGGGAATAGCCTATCAAAAATCCCGAACATCAAAGAAACAATTGACTATCAGGTTAACCTCAACAAGAAGTGGTGCCTATCATGGACGCGGCTTCGGTGGGACATGAAGTTCATGGCTATCTGGCACCCCCTCATAGAAATCAAAAGGTCTGTCCTCTTATGGAAAATTCTTCATCATGGAATCTGGACCAACCTTAAGGCTAGCAAACTTTGTGGGATTTCTCCCTGGTGCAAACGCTGCTACCGGTCTATCGAAGATGTCCCACACATCTTCTTTTCTTGCCCCAACTCCAATAGACTCTGGCAGACGGTTGCAATGAAAATTAGACTTCAGAAACATCTCAGTTGGAAACAAGCCCTACTGAGAGAAGCGATTGGCTGCTCCGCGACCCTCTGGAACGCCATCAGAGGGGAGGTCCTATGGAAAATATGGCGGGAAAGATGTGCTCTCAACTTCGGTGACTCCCCCAAGGAGTGGTCGATTGAGAAATCATTATTCCTCCTTGGCAAAAGGATTGTTAACTGTAAGAAATCCCCCCCCCCCCCCCTTCAGGCATCATCAAGTTCTCCTTTTGATCAATAACAAGCTTAAACCCAAGTGGGCCCCGCATGAGGGTGATGAGAGGGTGATTAACCTTCTTTGTAATGCCATCTAAGCTCTGTAAAAGCTTCCCCTGCTTTGTGGGATTTGGGGGGTCCCGTGGGCACTAGTCCCCTTCTCTTGTACTTTTCTTTCTTTATTTAATTCAAGTCTGGGAGAGTAGGCTAATGCCGAACTTCCTTTATATTAAAAAAAAAAGAAGGAAAAAAAAAAGAGGTTTTTGCAAGACTGTCATGTAGATTCGAGTCGAAAGAGTGAGAAGGTTTTTAGAGAAGTTGTCTTGAATTTTTGGCTCGTGCATCTAGATCCCACTCTTTTCCAAGGTGGTTTAAGAGCCACTCTTTTAAGGCTTCCAAAGTTCCTAAGACTTTGTCATGGATTTGGCGACCCCCTCCTTTGTGAGAAGTAACCTGGCCCCTCCGCCGAGGGAGGCCGGTAACCTGGCCTCTCTGTTGGAGGGGGGATCTTGTGCCGCCCTTGGGGCCTCCGAGAGTGCTAAACCCCCCTTGGTCTCCCTCAGTAGATCCGCAATTTTGTCAACTCAGGAGGAGCTCAAGAAAGTTTGCCTAGTCCGCGAAATGTTTGGCCCTAGGCCCCCGCTCGAAACCGTGCGACAGTGGCTTCACAACGAGTGGTTCCCCCATGGGCTAATTGTTTGTAAGTGTCAGTTCTTACCGACAAGCCACATGTTGCTAGTCTTTGAAAATGAAGATATGGCGTTTCGAGCCCTAAGTGTTGGAACCTGGCAACTTGGCCGGACGACACTGTGCCTATTCAAATGGTCCCCTGATTTTACTCCCGACAAATCAAAATCGCTTCGGTACCCTCTCTGGGTTGAGCTCCCTAACCTGCCATACTTCTTGTACAACTTCGTGTGGGACATTGTTTCTCCTATCGGCAAGCCGTTCGCCTCACGCGAGGACATTGGTGGTCTCATTTATGAAGGTGCAATACACTCGTTCAACGCTCGGTGGCACCCTCAAATCTGTGTCGAGGCTGACCTTAGCATGCCGCTTCCATCGAAGATCAAAGTAGAGTCGGGCGAAGGGGATGTATGGGAGCAAGAAATCATTTACAAAAACCTTCCCAATGCATGCTTTCGTTGTGGCCAACAAGGTCACAGGATTAAAGATTGCATTTGAGACAAAAAAGCAAGTGAAATCAAGAAGCCCCCAGAAATGCTCAAGACAACAAAGGGGCATTGACTCACTCGACGAAGGAGGAGGAAGTCAAGGGCCCCCTTAATCCAGAAGCTGATGCAGATGGGTTCATCGAAGTCAGATGAAGAAGGAAAAGAAGCCCTAGGGTGACTTCTGAGCGAAACAACATGTCAGTTACCCCCTCCAGCAACTTGTATTGCACTCTGGAAAAGGAGATCAATGAGGGGAACCAACTTGAGGTGGACACCAACGACAAAGCCCTAGAGATCCCTAACAATAAAGAAACCTTGCAGGAGGGTTACACTACAAGCAAAGAAGACGACTTTACTACTAGTAACGAAGATAACATGGATAGTGAAAGTTCCATCATCGGGTCGACTATTCCGAAAACGGTGTCAAAAATGGTGCCCAGTTCTTCCCAGCAGGAGGCATCCCGCAAAGGAAAACAACCTATGGAGTTACCCTAGAAAAGCCCCCACAAGAACCTATTGCTAATTCGGGATCCGATCCCAGCGAAAAAGAAAGATGAATCCAAGAAAAGAAAGGACAAAGCTCCCTCCGGCAAAGAGGGCTCACTATGACAACGATCATCATCTCGTTAAATGCTAGAGGGCTAACCGACCCCTCAAGAGCGACCATCATTGGTCAATGGCTTCGCGACATTAGCCTAAACCCAGAATTTATATGTATTCAAGAGATTAAAATTGATGGAGAAGACCTCCAAAAACGGCTTAGACATGTCTCCTCGACCCATGTTTGGATTTCAACGGTGCACCAGCGGGGGTCCGGTGGAACAATAATCGGTATTAATCAATTCTGGTTTGAAAAGCTTGAGAACTCTATTGAAGATAAATCCCATCGATGGATTGCTGTTTCTTTGCCTGCTCCTTTTTGTTTTACTTTAGTTTCTCTGTATGCCCCTAATGGGGAGTTAGAGAGACTGAACACTTGGACCTCCTTGGACTCGCTCACCCACAACGTGCTTGTTTGTGGTGACTTCAACATGGTGGAGGACCCTATGGAAAAATGGATGGGCAAGGGCAGGGTCATCGATAGTCGGGAGAAAGAAACGTGGGACAAAACCAAACTACACTTGGATTTGGTCAAATTCAAAGATTCAAATGGCTTTTCTTGGTCAAATCTCCAAGCAGGAGAGGACCTGAGGAAAGCTAGACTTGATAGATGCTACATTTCTTAGAGTTTTATTCATCAGTGGGGCCACCCTTCCCTCTCGCAACGCACCGACCTCACCATCTCTGATCACTACCCGATCGTTATCACTTTCCAACCTTCCACCGAGATCCGTAAGGCTCCTTCGTTCCACGCCAGTGCGCCCTCCTTCTCTCTCCTCTACGTCCATCAAGAAATTGCTGGTGTGTGGAAGGAGGCATTCGCCTCCGGCTTGTCCCCAGCCAAGTGCTGGAGAAGTGCAGTCGATAAGTCACGACAGATCATGATCAGATCCAGGAAGACGCTTGAGACTCTGCGGCAGGCTCGTAGAGAAGCTCTATATCATAGACTCTAGAGGCTCGAGGAGGAAGTGAACAAAGGAAAATCTCAAGCCCAGAAAGGTCTTTGAAAGATTAGAGCACTGCTGAGATACGAGGAAGAAATACAAAGGAAAAATTTGCAAATTTTCTTCAAGGAGTGGTGGGCTGGCAAAGCCGACAAACCCACCAAAGAGATGTGCCGTATCCTTAAAAGGAAACATAACAGAGAATCAATCCCATTCTTGCTAGACTTAAATGGCAATGTATGCAATACAGAAGAAGACAATTTCGGGATCATTGAAGGGCACTTCACAAGACTCCTGGGGACCTCAAACCCCCTCTCCCACCATAGAAGGGACTGTATGGCAGCCATATCTAGGGTTTCCCCCCACAGGATTCCACTCAACCTTCGCTCCCTGCTACATGCCCCTATCTCTGAAGAAAATATCATTGAGGTCATTGATGCCCTCCCTTCTGGTAAAAGCCCGGGACCCGACGGGCTCACTAATGAGTTCTTTAAATCCTTCAAGTCGGTGGTTGCCACCCCTCTCCGTCTAGTTTGGCAAGAGGCACTCAAGTTTGGCGCGCTTCCATCTTGTCTCAACAATGGCATTATTAAGTTAATACACAAAAAAGGGGAAAAGAAAAGAATAGAGAACTGGCGTCCTATTATGATGCTCCAAACAGGATACAAGATCATTGCCAAAGTCATTGCCAACAAAATCTCTTGCCACTTGAGAGCGTGGTTAAGCGAGGACCAGAAAGGTTTCATCAAAGGCAGGTCAACTTTGGAAACCATTATAGATATCTGGGAAGGTCTTGAATTTGCAAATGAGTCTAAACAAGACGTGGCCTTCCTCAAGATCGACTTTGATAAAGCCTACGACAGGATGGAATGGGACTATATTCTGCAGCCGCTCCAAGATCTTGGATGTAGTCAGAAATTCACCAAGATGATCACGACCCTTCTCGGAAACGCATCGACCCAAATTAACATTAATGGCAAACTTTCGAAGGTGATCAAACTGAGAAGATCTATGAGACAAGGGTGCCCATTGGCTCCCCTTATCTTTGCCATTGCCACGGAAGGGCTTAGCATGCTGGTGGAGCATCAGGTGGAAGCTGGTAATATCAAAGGCCTCCGTTTGCCTCATGACCACAGTCAAATCACCATGAGACTTTTTGCCAATGATATGAACGCGTTTGTTCACAATGATAGTACTAGCCTAGAGACATTCTGGAGGTGTCTGGCTACCTTTTGTGAAGCCTCTGGATCCACAATGAACCTCTCTAAGACCGCCTTTAGAGGTATTGTTGGATCACAGCCCGACCTTTTCATTGATCATGGCTGCCAAATCATTCGGCAGGGCCAAATTTTTTGGCTTCTTGGGATTCCCTTGGGGTTTGGCGTCTCTATGGAACAGCGGTGGAACTAGGTGCTGGCCAAACTCGAAAATAAGCTTAACTATTGGAGAGGTATGCAAATCAATCATGCTGGTCGTGCTATGGTTATCAACACGTTCCTCTTATCATCTACCATTTATTTCCTTTCTTGTTGGAGACCGAAAGAGCAAGATCTGTCCAAACTGGATAGTATTTGTAGAAACTTCCTTTGGACGGGCGACCACAATAGGAGGGGGGTGCCTAAAATCAAATGGTCCATCTGCACCAGCCATAGAGATAGTGGGGGACTTGGTATCCTGGACATTGGGTGCATGGCTAACAAACTGGCGGCCAAATGGATGATTAAGGCTTGGTGCAACGGGGAGGCCTCGTGGGCCAAGTTGATCTTCAGAAACAAGAATGAGTTGGTTCTCATGGGTTTCCCAAATTGGAAGAATCTTGACATCTTGACCTTGCTGTTTTCCCCGATCCCCGTCTTCCTGAAAGGCTCTAATCTCGTGTGCTCCCTATGGAAGAGTTGCAATAAAGTCAAAAGCTACACAAGAATAAGTGAAGACTGGAAGTGGGCAGCCGGTATCAGACAAAACAACTCTATCTGGTTTCCGATCCATGGCATCCGGAGTGTGGAATGTTGGAACATTCAAAATGCCAAAAAGTTATGGAACAAAGTCTTCAAAAAATGGAAACATCTCTGGAAACAAGACACCAACCACTAGATCAACTTCGAGGATATTGACCCTTGCATCAACATTTCATATGAAGAATGGAACACTTTGTGTCGGTCCCAGTCTCGCCTGGGACCGACACAAAGTTTGCCTTCTCGTGGGACACGACACATTGAGCTCGCTTGGTCTCAAATGGCACAATCAGTGAAGATTGCAAGTGGGCGGTTGGTGTCAGAGCAAATGGCTCTATCTCGTTTCCCATCCATGGCATCTAAAATGTGGAATCTTGGAACATTCAAAAGGCGAAGAGGCTTCGGAACAAAGGCTTCAAAAAATGGAAATATCTCTCCAAACAAGACACCAACTAGTGGATCAACTTCGAGGATATTCAACCTAGCATCAACATTACCTATGAAGAATGGAATACTTTACAAAGCAGATATCTTGCTTGGGACTGCTCTAAAGTCCGTCTTCTCATGGGGCACAACCCGCCGTGCCTGCTTGGTCTCAGATGGCACAATGGTAATTGCCTGACAAAAATCCCGAACATCAAAGAAACATTGACTATCAGGTCAAACTCAACAAGAAGTGGTGCCTATCATGGATGCGTCTGCAGTGGGATATGAAGTTCAAGGCTATTTGGCACCCTCTCATAGAAATAAAAAAGTTTTTCCTCTTATGGAAAATTCTTCATCGAGGAATGTGGTCCAACCTAAAGGCTAGCAAAATTTATGGGGTCCCTCCCTGGTGCAGGTGTTGTTACCGGTCCATTGAAGATGTTGCCCACATCTTTTTAATTACTTGCCCCAACTCCAATAAGCACTCGCAGATTGTCAAAAAGAAAATTAGACTTCAGAAACATATCACTTGGAAACAAGAACTACTAGCAAAAGCGATCGATTGCTCGGCCACTCTCTAGAACGCCATCAAAGGGGAGGTCCTTTGGAAGATATGGCGGGAAAGATGTGCTTATAACTTTGACAACTCCCCCAAAGAGTGGTCGATTGAGAAATCGCTATTCCTCTTCGACAAAATAATCACTAACTATACAAAATCCCCCCCCCCCCTTAGGCATCATCAAGTGCTCCTTCTAATCAACAACAAGATTAAACCCAAGTGGGCCCCACATGAGGGTGATTAAGCTTCTTTGTATTGCCATCTAAACTCTATAAAATCTACCCCTACTCTATGGGATTTGGGGGTTCGTTAGTCCCTTTCACTTGTACTTTTCTTTTCCTTTAATTAATACAAGTCTAGGAGAGTAGGCTATGGCCTAACTTTCTTCATTTAAAAAAAAATTTATAGGTAATAGAAAGATGATGGTCAACTTTGGGGACCATCCAAATGAATGATCGATCAATAAATTTTTGGGCCAAGGTAGAAGAATATATAATTGTAAGAAGTCTCAACCCTTCAAACACTATAGGATTTTCGTATTGGATATTATCAAGGTCAAAAGTAAGTAGAACGCCCAAAAGGCCAAAAGGCCAATAAAAAGGTCATTAGCCTTCTTGATAACTCTTTAAAACTTAAGTTTTTGCAGACTCTTGGCCGACACCACTTGTGTGCCTTTGGGTTATCCTACAGTTGCTTTCTAAGATAAAGAGGATCCCATGGACACTTTGCCTCTTCACTATACAATTGGGTTTTAATTAATTCAAGTAAGGGAAACTAAGCTACGTTCGAACTTTGTTTAAAAGAATGAGGCGAAATTAACAGGTTCTCGTGCGGCAAGGTCGATGGCGGAATAGAATGGGCGGGAGATACTGTATGTGCGTTTTTGGAGGTTAAGGATCGCAACTAAGAACTGCAATGCGGTTTTTCCAGGTTCGGGGCGGCAGAGAATGGCATATTCATTTGATGAAAATCGGGGAAAAAGTTCTACCATTCGAGCTACAGGGATGCTTGGGCCATTTTCGTGGCCTTGTGGGGTGAGACGGAAGGCTTCGGCGAAAGCTTGGAAGGTTATTACGATTCTAGATGGTAGGGAGGGGAAGAGCCATTGTTGTTCGGTGATGGGAGATTGGGCGATGGCTGGGATAATTTGTGCAAAGAAGGGATGGGCTTCCACTGAGTGCCAAGGCAGCTCAGCGAAGTTGGCCAACCCTCGGATATGCAGGTATTCTCCTACCTTGGTAGGGATACCATCACAGAAGGCTGTGTAGTTCGCCAACGCTTCCATTGCGCACGCGAACACGAATACACAGGACACAACACACGGATACACAGAACACAGAACACACAATTACAATCACAAGAACACAATAGCGTTTTTGACGCAACCGAAGAGCTTAAGTACAGATATTACGGTGGGGTGGTAGGAAGTGGTGGTTATCATTGTGCGGTGCTAGAATGATATTGCTTTTAATTTGGCATGCATACTTGAGTAATTGGTAAGGAGGGCGGCTTATGACAAAACACGGCTATTTTAAAAAGAAGAGAAAGAACAGAATGAAAAGTAAAAAGCAAAAGCTAAAAAATGCGGTCCACCGCCGAATGATTTAATGCGGACTAGTAGCGCTTCGATACGGCCGCAGCTTCGAGCCGTTGATTGCTTTTGGAAGTGGATTTCCGGTCAACGTAGTCAACCGAAAAGTTGCTGGACCGATTTGCTCTGAGATTTTATAAGGGCCGAACCATCGTAATTTGAATTTGCCGGCGGATCTATTTGACTTTGCATTATAAAAAAGTACAAGCTGTCCTACCGAAAACACTGGAGTTTTCAGGTTTCTATCGTTCGTCCTTGCCTGTCTTAGTTGAACTTCGTGCATAGTTAAGAAACTGAGCCATCCGTGCTCATCTAACTCTCTAAGTGTGTCCAACCGAATTGACAGTGAGTCTTGCGATAGAAGTTTCTGAGTGATTGCTACGCGTAAACTTGGTATGACTATCTCCATTGGTGCGATAGCTTCTAAGCCATAAGCTAATTCGAAAGTTGTCAATCCTGTTGTTACCTTGTAGGTAGTCCGGTATGCCCATAACACTGCAAGTAGCAGTTGATCCCATCTTTCCGATGATTCCATGATCAATTTTCGAAGGATATTCAGCAAAGATTTGTTTGTACTTTCGGCCAATCCATTAGCACGAGGATAATAAGGAGAACTAAATTTATGTGTGACCTGGAACGAATGTGTAAGTCCCTTCATTAGATTGTTTACAAAATGAGTGCCTTGATCTGAGACAATTTCTAGTGGTAAGCCAAAACGTGGAAAGACATCGATTAGTAGACACTCTCCTACCGTAACGGCTGTAGCAGACCGTAAAGCCCAGGCTTCAGCCCATCTGGTTGCATAGTCTGTACAGGTCAGTATGTAACGGTTGTTACTGAAGACTGCTGGAGGTGTAATCGGACCGATAAAATCTAAACCCCATTTCTGGAAAGGTTCCAATGGTAAGATGGGTTGCAGAGGAAAAAGATGACGTTGCAAAGGCTGACCAGATCTTTGACATGTATCACATTGTTTGACAAACTGTGAGATATCTCTGTTCATCGTTGGCCACCAGAGACCACTCTGCAGAATTTTTCGGTGAGTTAAGTCTGCTGCAAAATGGCCACCGGAAGGAATTGAGTGAGCCAAAGTAATAACTGAATTAACTTCATGTGGTGGAATACAGCGAAGTAAGATTCCGGTATGATCTACATAATATAATTCTCCAGCAATTAACCGAAATCGACAGCTAAAGACTGCAATTTTTCTGCATACTGCCGTAGAAGTCTGAGATGGAAGGCAACCATCAGTGAGAAAGGTCAAGATCTGATCATAATACGAAAATGGGATAGGTGGGTCTGCAGATTCTTCATTAATTGGTTCTGATACATAAATCGCGGGTGTCGTGTCATCTATGCCCACCGGAGCTTCACCGGAATCTAAGCGGGATAAAAAATCTGCTAAGGCGTGTGAACTGCCTGGCCGGTGAATGACTTCGTAATCAAATTCCTACAAGAGTAAGACCCATCGCGCTAATCGACCACCTAGATGCTGCTGCCAAACTAGATAGACAAGTGCAGCGTGATCTACATGAAATGTGAATTTACGACCTAGCAAGTAATGTCTGAATTTCTTGACCGAATATACTAGCCCTAGACATTCTCTTTCTGTTACAGAGTAATTTTTCTCAGCAGTTGCTAATCTTCGACTTGCATAATACACTGGTCCGAACCATTTACCAATTTGTTGCATCAATACACTTCCTATTGCTATATCTGAAGCATCAACAAATATATGAAATGTGTGATCCCAGTCCGGCGGTTGTAAGATAGGAACTTGTGTTAATAAATGCTTTAAACGATCAAAGGCTATCTGGCATTCCTGGGTCCATTCAAATTGTCGATGTGTTTTGCTGATTAGCTTGTTTAGTGGTATAGCCAAATGAGCAAGCCACCGTAAGTGCCTTCCATGCCACCGTACTTGGCCCATAAAGCGCATAACTTCTTTTGGAGAAGCTGGTACCGGAGCTTCTAATACTGCCGAAATCTTATCTGGATCTACTTGGATACCTTGTGCAGAAACAATGTGGCCAAGTAACTTGCCACATGAGACCGCAAACACCGATTTGTTTGGATTCAAACAGAGTCTATACTCTCTACATTTCTGAAAGCAGCACGTAAATGGAACAGATGTGCTATCATCTTATCGAAAATTGAAAAATCGTCGAGATATACTTGCATAAATGAAGTGAGATAAGGAGAAAATATCTCCTGCATACATCTTTGAAATGTGCTTGGTGCGTTTCTTAATCCAAACCACATTACCGTACAAGTATAGACACCCCAATTGGTAATAAATGCAGTTTTCGGTATATCTTCTTCGGCCATTCTTACTTGGTTGTAGCCACTGTATCCATCTAGGAATGAATACATCTCGTGACCTGCTACTCTATCAAGCATGGTATCCAAAAAGGGAATTGGAAAGGGATCCGGTACGGTTGCTGCATTTAATTTTCGGTAATCTACACAGATTCTCAATTGCTTGTTTTTCTTTGGCACAATCACAATCGGAGAGATCCATTCAGCATGCTCAACTGGCACGATGAATCCGACTTTTAATAACCTATCAAGTTCTGCCTTTACCTGGATGCATAATGGGGATTCATTCGGTAGCTGGTTTGCTTTATCGGTCTTGCTTCTGGCTTCAGCATGACCCTGTGCTGGTATATACGGGGGTCCAATCCTTTCATGTCTTTGTAGTCCCATGCAAAGACATCAGTGAATTCTTGGAGTAGCTGGATTAAATCTGCTTGAAATGTTTTCGGTAAGTTTTGCTTTATCTTTACAGGACGCGGATGATCTTCATCTCCTAAATTGTAAGTAATCAGCTGATCTTCGGGGATATAGAACTGTTGATGTTTCTCTGTGTTGTCTGTTGGTTTAAGAAGTTGCTGCAATTCATCGTCATGTGTCGAAACAGTGTCTTCCTTCTTAGCCTCTTCTGTGACGGGTATTACTGTACAGACTGAAGCATTCCAATTATCTACAACGGGCTGTAGATCAATAGTCCCTAAGGAAATTAAGTCAGCGTTACTCTTCAGAAACTCTTCTTCTTCATCATCTGACAATCCATCTAGCATATGGACTGGTTCAGCAAAATACGGTCTAGCGTGTAGCTCGCAAGGTTGTATAGCATCTAATTTTACCACATATCTACGATTGGCATCTTTAAATGTAAGCTCTTGTGCAGACCAGTCCTGTATTACCTTCGCATGTTTCAGCCAAGGTCGGCCAAAAAGAAGGTTGTAATCCAAAGTGGATTCCGGCAAATCTAGTATAACAAAGGTCATTTTAAAGGTCGTACCTTGCAAAGTGATGGGTACATTTCGCACAAGTCCTACAGGATGGACTCTTGATTGATTTGCCATTCTGACAAAAAATTGAACTGGTTCGATTTTGGTCCATCCTAATCTTTTGCATAAGGCCGCAGTCGCAATGTTAACACCAGAGCCTCCATCAATTAATACCTGCATAATCTTATGATTCTTATACCATACTGTAATCAAGGGAACTGAATGATCAACCGTAGAATCAGGTTCCGGTTGAACTGCTGCTGTCGCCGGAATACAAGAAGGTACCGGACTGAACTATTGTTGGAATTGTTGGCGAATTCCAGGTACTAATACCAGTAGTTGGCCCAAAGGCAGAGTGATAGATGCCTTAGATATGATTTCCCAGGCCTGTTGAGATTGATTGACAGGCTCTACTGATGTTGAAGTTGATGCTTCTGCTGATGCGGAGGTGTCTACGGTTGGTAATGTATCTGCTGCTGATGATGTTCCTGCTGCTAACTCTCTTTGTTGTATTTCTTCCTTTATTAACGAGGGCTGGGTTACTGGAATAGGCTCTAGAAAGACTGGTGGTTCTGCTGTGGTCCATTGACTAGCCTTGTTATACATTCTGTGTTGTTCACGTATCCCTGATTCAAATATTTCTGCTGCCGGTTGTAATTGTTTACCAGAACGGGTCTGGACTGCAGCAGCCTGTGTCTCTACCAGTGTGATTTTTACCATGTTGGCCATTGGATTTTGACGTTCCTTCTTCCTTTGATCATACTCAGCTGCATCTTTGCAAAATGTCCTAATATGCCCAAATTCACCACAAAAATGACAACGTGGTGGTGGTGAATTGGGATTTTCCGGTGGTGGTCCATTCTGCCAGCGGTTTGGATTATAGTTGTTATTCCTCTGTCCTCGGTAATTTCGATATCCTTGCTGCTGGTTGTTTCTCATTTGTGGAGGCACATAGTGGTTGGCTGGCTGCCCTTGTTCCTGGATAATTGCATTGACAGTCGCTGTTCCTTGTACTCTAGCGTTGTATGCGCAGTTTTCGGTGGTGTGTCTGGCAATGTTGCAGATAGCGCAGAATGTCTGATTAAGTGCGCAATTGGCACTGGTATGTCCTGAATTTTTGCATATGTTGTAGTATATCTGTCTAGTCATATCTTTTGCAACATTCTTGTTTGCTTTTAACCATTCTAAATCTTCTGTAAATCCACCGACTTTGTGTTCCAGTTGCAGAGTCATTGCAATGACTGCATCGAGGGACATGGCTCCGACATATCTTATGATCATGATCTGCTTAAGTTGTGGAACCAAGCCATTGATGAACCACTGAGTGATAACATCATCTGGTAAGTTAGCATGGGCCGGTGGTAGCTGCCTTAAGTGTGTTCTGAAGAGAGTAGCATACTCTTGTACGGTTTGATTTGGTTTCTGTCTGTTATTCTGCAGATAATCAAAAATTTCGGCTGGATTCTTTTTTAGCCTGAATCGCTGCAGAAAAGCATCTCGTACTGCTTCGTAGGTGCCGAAATGATTAATATCATATTCTGTAAGCCATCTAGCTGCTTCATTAACAAGTGTAGATTGGAAGACAATGGCTTTGTAGGCCTGATCCGATGGATGATTGAGAACTGCGTAGCTTATCTCGAAGGTGCGTACATGAGCATCCGGATCATCTCCTGGAAATCCACCAAACTTCGTGTATGTCACTCCCGTCGGAGGTGGCCTGGGTGGACATAACTGTTGTTGTCCATTCATCGTGAGCGTGTTATACTTTCCTTCTGAACTACTGGAATCTGTATCGTCGGATGACACACTTTCCAGTGCGATTATCTTGCCTAATATGCTTCGAATCTCTGTTTCAAGCAGCCTTCCTTCCTCCTTGATGTCCAGTGTATGGGAACTTGCTTCCAAGCGCGGTGTTTGGGCTGAGGATTCAACAAAAAATGCTAAATCGTCACCAAAAAACTATGATTCTCTTACCGCAATTTCACTGGAATGAACCGAAATTATGCCCGAATTCGGCGTTTTTTCGCCTTCGCCGATTTCTTTGACTAAAGTGTTTCTAATCGTAGATGAATCTGAATCTTTTTCCAAGGTTGTTAAACTAGATTCCCACTGCGTCTTGGTAGGTTCTGGAATTACTATATCTTCGATAGACTGTGCTGAAATAGTACCGGAATGTTCCAGAGGCATAACAGGTTCCACCAGAATATGACCAGAATCAGTTTTAACGTTCTTAACTTTCCTGACAACTGGGTCAGTCCTAGTTGTACTTCCACCTCCCAAAGTTGGTTTTAGTACTCCAGACTGATGGTTCTTGGGATACGTTTCACCGGATCGAGTAACCGGCATGCATCATCTTTTGTACTAATCACGTAGTATTACTAACGGGACAGTCTGCAACAATCTGGTTCTATTGCTACTGCCAATTGTACGATAATCTAATTCTGTCAGATGACTGGCAATCTTGATGCCACTTTCCCACAGACGGCGCCAAGTGTTAAATGTTACACAATTACGCTCTGTTAATAACTAGCCGAAATCGTTACCGAACAAATATTAAACGTAAAATAGTGATTCACCGTAAATTGTATTAAACTTTCTATTACCGAAAGGCGCTATCAGACCAAGTGGGTTCTTGGGAGTGGTAGGGGTCTGTTAGACAGAGGCCCTGTACTCTTTTCCCAATTCTTAATCACAACATCAAAACACTAATGCACGTCTTAGCGTAGTTACTTGCGGTAACTAGACAATATTGGGTTTCTTTACGCCTGCGTATCGAACTTCTTCAGACTATTCTGCTGTTGGAACAGAGCAGTAGTCCATTCTACAGCTTCGCTATTATACCGTAAATCAACCAAAGTGAAGACTATAGCTGACAGATTCATTCGTCACCAAACTTGCCAGTGATCTCAAAAGTCCACGTTACCGAAGATACTAGTTCGTACTCATATTCGGGGTCACAGTTATTACACCGAATGCAATGAGTCTGATGGAAACACAAAGAACATACTCCGACAGGGCAACATATTACCTATTCGATTCACATAGCCAGATAACTACTCAAACTGACTCAGGGTACTTCAATAACTGAAGAATACGCAGCAATACAACACGATAACAGTACTCAGACACACAATACGTCATTCAATCACTCGTTACGGTGAACTTCAATGTGAGCATCCGATACAGAACTCAACATTCACATTACTCAGACTCCACAACAGTGTAAACAGTACTCTGACAGAAAATTAGGCGAACAATCCGGCAATTCCAGAAAAAAAACGTCTCTTGCGACCATTCTTCTTTCATTGCTTTATATAAATTTTACAGGATGCGCATCCCAACTTTTCGCGCGTGATTCAAGGAACTCCGTTACATCCAGCAGTCATTACATTTGTCTCACTCGGCGGCCGACTAACATTTGTTTCCAATTTTTTTTTCTTTTTGAGTCATTTCACACACTATAACATTAGTAAATAGACACTTTAACATTAAATGGACACTTTAACATTAATCCTAATTCTATTATAAGCGGAGCATCAAGGCGAAGCTCAAAACTAAGAAGTTATCATAGTAAGTATTATCAATGGGACCTGAATAATTCCCGAAATTCCTAAATGGACCTTCAATAAACTTCTCTCTCTTCTCCACCTTGGAGACTTTGCAAAGCCCACTGGTTGCCTTCAAAGCAAGATCCTGTATTGCAAATGTTATCAAACAATAAATCACCGAGGTTGCAATTCGACATATGATATTTATTAACATTACTCTCAGAAAATGTATCCCATCAATTTTAGAGCCATTAATATGTCTTAGCATAGGGGTAAGAAAAAATGTATCTTACAAAGAAAAAATTTACAAATATTCTTTAAGGAGTGGTGGGCTGGCTAAGTCAACAACCCCACCAAAGAGATGTGCAACATTCTTAAAAGGGAACAAACCAGAGAGTCGATCCCCTTTTTGCTTGACTCGAATGGCGTTGTTTGCAATATAGAGGAAGAAAACATCAAAATCATTGAAGAGCATTTTACTAGACTCTTGGGAATCTAGAATCCCCTCTCTCCTCATAGACGGGACTGCATGGCTACCATCTCCCGGGCATCCAGTCATAGGATCCCACACAACCTTCGGCATCTTCTTGATGCCCCTATCTCAATAAATGAAATCATTAAAGTCATTGATGTTCTTCCCAGTGGAAAAAGCCCAGAGGTAGACGGGCTCACTAATGAGTTCTTTAAGTCCTTCAAGTTGGTGATGGCCATTCCTCTTCATTTGGTCTGCCAAGAGGTGGTCGAGTTTGGCGCACTTCCAACTTGTCTCAACAAGGGCATCATCAAATTAATCCACAAAAAAAGGAGAAAAGAACAGAATTGAGAACTGACATCCAATAATGATGCTTCAAACTGGATATAAGATCATTGCTAAAGTCATAGCCAATAGAATTTTTGGCCATTTGAGAATTCGGCTTAGCATGGACCAAAAAGGTTTTGTCAAAGGAAGTCAATTCTGGAAGCCATTATCGATATTTGGGAAGACCTCGACTTTGCGGACGAGACAAGACAAGATGTGATTTTCCTCAAGATTGACTTTGAAAAAGCTTATGACAGACTGGAATGGGACTATATTTTGCAATCGCTTAAAGATCTCCTCTGCAGCCAGAAATTCACCAAGATGATCTTGACCCTATTGGGCAACGCATCGACCCAAGTTAACATTAATGGACATCATTCGAAGGCGATCAAATTAAAACGGTCTATCAGACAAGGGTGCACGTTGGCTCCCTTGCTCTTTGCCATTGCCACAGAAGGGCTCAGCTGGATGGTCGCGCAACAGGTGGAGGTTGGTAATATCAAAGGCTTGTTGTTGCCCTGTAACCATGGACAGATGATCATGAGACTTTTTGTTGATGATATGAACGCGTTTGTCCATAATGATTGCACCAGCTTGGAGGTGTTTAGGAGGTGCCTCAATACTTTCTATAAAACCTTTGGATCCAAAATCAACCACTCAAAGACCACTTTCAGAGCTATTATCGAGACCCAACCCGACCTGCTCATTGAACATGGCTGTCAAATCATTCCGCATGGCCAAATTTTCCGGCTTCTTGCGATTCCCTTGGGTTTTGGTATCTCGTCGGAGCAGCGGTGGATTTGGGTCCTCATTAGACTTGAAAGAAAACTAAAATATTGGAGAGGTATGCAACTCAATCAAGCTACTCACACTATGGTTATTAACACGTTCCTCGTTTTGTCGATCATTTACTTCCTCTCTTGTTGGAGACCGAAAGACCAAGAGCTATCCAAACTTGTAAGTATTTGTAGAAACTCCTTTGGATGGGGGACCCCAACAAGAGGGGGGGTGCCTAAAGTCAATTGGTCTATCTACACTAGCCAAAGGGATAGTAGGGGCCTTGGTATTCTGAACATTGGATGCATGGCTAACAAACTAGCAGCTAAATGGATGATTAAGGTGTGGTGCAATGGGGAGACTTCGTGGGCCAAGTTTATCTTCAGAAACAAGAATGCAGTGATGCTCGTGGGATTCCCAAATTGGGAAAACCTCAACCTTATGACCCTTTTGTTTTCACCAAGCTCGGTTCTCCCCAAAGGCTCGAACCTGGTGTGCTCTCTATGGAAAAGTAGGAATAAAGTCAAAAGCTTCATAAGAATGAGCGAAGATTGGAAGTGGGCGATCGATATCAAATAGAACGGCTCTATCTCGTTTCCGATCCATGGCATCAGAATCATGGATTTTGGAACATTCGACATGCCAAGAGGCTCTCGAATAAGGGCTTCAGAAAATGGAAACATCTCTAGAAACAAGACACTAACCAATGGATCAACTCTGAGGATATTGACCCCAACCTCAACATTACCTACGAAGAATGGAATATTCTACAAGGCAGACATCTTTCCTGGGACCGTTCTAAAGTCCATCTTCTCATGGGTCATGACTCGCCATGCCTACTTGGTCTCAGATGGCATAATGGTAATTGCTTAACAAAAATCCCGAATATCAAAGATGACATTGATTTTCATGTCAACCTCAACAAGAAGTGGTGCTTGTCATGGACACGACTGCGGTGGGATATAAAGTTCATGGCTCTCTGGCACCCTCTCATAGAAAACAAAAATTCCATCCTCCTTTGGTAAATTCTCCATCAAGGAATTTGGACCAACCTAAAGGCTAGCAAAATTTGTGGGGCGTCTCCATGGTGCAAGCGATGTTGCCGGTCCATTGAAGATGTTGCTCACATCTTCTTTACGTGCCCCTACTCCAATAGACTCTAGTAGATTGTCAGAAAGAAAATTAGACTGGAGAAGCATATCAGTTGGAAACAAGCTTTGTTGGGCGAAGCGATCGATTGCTTGATGACTCTCTAGGATGCCATAAGAGGGGAGGTCCTCTGGAAGATCTCACCGGAAAGATGTGCTTACAACTTTGGTGATGGTCCCAAAGAGTGGTCGATTGAGAAATCGTTGTTCCCCCTCATTATAAGAATCTCCAACTATAAGAAATCCCCCCCTTTCAGGCACCATAAAGTGCTCTTTCCGATCAACAGTAAGCCTAAACCCAAGTGGGCCCATATGAGGGGGATGGGAGCGTGATTAACCTTCTCTATAATGCCATGTAACATTTTCCCCTACTTTGTGAGACTTGGTGGGTCCCATGGACACTAGTCTGCTTCACTTGTACCTTTCTTTTTATTTTTTTAATACAAGTATGGGAGAGTAGGCTAAGGCCAAACTTCCTTTATATATAAAAGAAAAACATGCATATCCACAGGGACAAAATCTAAGAGACTCTAATACCATTGTTTGCAAAAAACGTGGAACCAATATGACTAATGAACTCTTTGAAGGACAATACATTTCTTAGGGGAGAATGCATGCACCTAATAACTCATTCATTCTTAGAAAGTTTCGTTGTTTATCTTCAAATCTGTAGAATACTAACATGTTAGAAATACAGAACATGCCATTGACAAGCAAATGCAGTCTCTCTCTCTCTCCTGTGCTAGACAATCTCTTTCTCGTGATCCATACCCCACCCTGCACATTGGTCATGAGAGCAAAAGTTTCCATGGAGTCGATGTTGGTAATTCCAAGATGGCAAATTCAAATCTCACAAAATGATTGCGCATTGAAATCAGGGCAAAAATTTGGACCTGCATTTTTTTAGAGAATTATTATAAACGGCTATTTTGTTTGTTTTAGAAACATAGGAAATTCGATTTTTTATATTTTTTTCATGTATAAATTTGCCGTTAGGCTGAATGTTGCCCTTATTATTTTCTTTGACTGAAAATCTTTTTTTTTTTTTTTTTTTAAGTGAAAGAAGTTCAGCTTTGGCCTACTCTCTTGGGCTTGTATTAGTATATTATACTCATGATACCAACCTAATCATTTGATATGGTCGTTGTATGAGACGTAAGTCTTCATAGTCAAATGATCACAAAAATATCATTAGGAAAAAAATGAATCCTGCATGAGCCTTTTGGCTTAAGGAGTGATTAGTGATGGACCAATGAGAATAGGGTGGTGGACACAATCTAGTAGCTTAATGACATAGGCTAGGTATAGGCTTCTCTTGGTTTGGGCCAATCAAAACCACATAAACATGTCAAAATTTGTGGTTTTGTCCTTCAAGCAGTTTTTGAAAGACATGGTATTCAAATAGAACCCTTAGATTGCTTCAAAATTCAATGGGTAAGATCATTTTTTGAGGAATGGGTGGCTTTAAATTGTACCCCTTAGATTTTGCTTGTAACATCTAATGGTTATGGTTGCTCCTTGAAAAGAAAAAGGCACCTAGAATTTGGGCCATTGGACTTGGAAATAATATGATGGGTTTGATTTGATCCTTACATGGATCAATAGTTGTTCAATGCACATCCTTAGATCACGATTTTATCCAATGGCTGAAAACCTACGTGCAACACGATGGGTCTTGCATAGAATTTCAGAATTTCATCTTCTCGTGA
This sequence comes from Ceratopteris richardii, assembly GCA_020310875.1. Taxonomy (NCBI): domain Eukaryota; kingdom Viridiplantae; phylum Streptophyta; class Polypodiopsida; order Polypodiales; family Pteridaceae; genus Ceratopteris; species Ceratopteris richardii. The sequence continues at coordinate 120,623,132 of CM035421.1, forward strand.
CCGAATGTGTGGGTATTTTGTCTTGTAGTGCCAAAGAATTGGGTTTAAATCTCCACCATTCAAGCTAGAGAAGATCCAACAGCAGCAATGCGACGCCGAGTTCGAAGTTTTACTCTCTCTTCTCCCATGACTGTAGCAAATTTGCCTTTTATTGATAGAGTGTTCTCTTTTTTATTGACTTTTAGTTCCCATATTTTGCTTTTGATCATGACCATCCAACCAAGAGATCTAAGGGCTATGAAATCACACAAATCCCTTCTTCACTTTTATTCTTTATTTTATTATACAATACCATCAGTGGTTTTCCCCAACCTCTTAATCTACCAAATTAACCATTTTGATTCCTGAAAATTAGGAATCCTTACAAAGCCCATGCAAAGTTCACTTTTGCCCCTAATATCCACGATGAAATGAACTACAATAATGGACTTCAACAGAATATGTGTGATCTTATCTCATCTCCTTATATCCCTTGCGATAGGTATTCTCAAGGAGAGTCAAAATACTCATTGCATAATCTATCAATCACAAATCCTGAAACAAATGTACTAATCATGACCTTGTACACGTGAAGAACGCAATCACACATAATACAACTGTGTACGTATTCATGACTTCTTCACTACTTGAACATATGCATATGTTGTCTTTTGTCTGAGATGAACACTCAGAAACCATCCATTTGGAAATCCATATTCGTATGGAATCCACATTATTGCCATTCAATCACTTTGAGCCTGTGAAAAATATGGGAATATCATCATGTTCTGATCATTTTTCCATAGAGATTTGTCCTAAAGTAAATGTGGCCCTTCTCAAGAAAGATGAGAATTTACTAAAGCATACGTACTTACATATATACTTACGTAGATGCACGCATGCATGCATACACGGATACATGTATATATATGTGTGTGTATGTATACATGCATGTATGTATTCATATATATATATATATATATATATATATATATATATATATATATATATATATATATATATATATATATATATATATATATATACATATATATATATATATATGCATGTATATATGTATACATGCATGTATGTGACCATACAATTGAAGTTTTTTTTATTACTTGCGATTTGGGATGCAAGCATGAACACATGAACATGTATATAAACATGGTCTAATTCAACATCATGGTTAAAATTATGATTTATTTATAAAATCCATTACAATTAGTATGAAGATTACAACAGATTTTTGCTATTTTTATGATTAATTTATAAATTCTATTATGATTAGTATCAAGATTAGAACAGTTTTTTTGCTATCGTTATGATTTTAGATTTACCACTGTCATTTCTCAATATAGTGCTCAAGTTTTTGTATGCTCTTAATCCACTTAAAAATGATTATTCTATTTTATGTAGTCAAGATTGTAAGCATCTCCATCATTGTTATGAGGTCAAGTTGAGATTCATTTCCACTGCGATTTCTTTATGAACATCACCCTCATGATGCTCACATTATCGTCAAAAGATGAAGTGAGCTGCATGGTTTCTCTACATTGGGCCCCGAAAGATGACTTGATAAATGGATGTACTTTTGGAAATATATATATATACACGTCCATCAATATAGATAAGGCTATCAATCAGATGTCTTCTTGCATGAATCAAGTACTTAAAGAATAGAGAGATGCAGGCAATATTAGTTATACATTGGAGGAATAGATGAATACGTTACAATCCTAGGGCAATTCATTAGTGTTAGAGAATGCTTCTTGGACGAGTGATATAGTACATTGAAGGAGGTGCATAGCGTTTTGGAAGCAGAGTTAGAGGATTGCCACCAAGACAATATCAAGAACACCAAAGAAAGTTTATGAGATGCATTAGAACCCAATGACAAGATCAATCACAACATGAACCTATTCAAGGGGCACCTGTCAAGAGCTCGCGATGAAAATTCAAGGCTTCAAAAGAAGAATACAAAGAACCTTGATGTAGCTGTAGAGCAAACAGATGCAACCTTTAGTTTGACTCTCTTTCAACCTATACCTTTTGCGTGCATACATGTTATACTGTAAGATTATACAAAATTATTGGAAGCTCATGATGCCCTCACATAGGAACGAAATTCATTGTGAAGTTGTGTGCCCTAAAGTGACATAAGGTTGATAGAGACCATGGCAATACATAAATCTCCATCTAAATAAATTAGTCACTAAACTTGAGAAACTACGAAGCCAAGTGGTCATGCTGCAACTCGAGTATGTTAGTATGAGGTCACTATGACGTTGGGATGTGATTAATCAAGCTAACCCAAAGCAAGACCAAAGCCAAAAGAAGTGGTTCCCGTTCCAATGGAACCATTTCTTCAAAAAGAGTATGATGTACAACCCACAACTATTGGCACCGTCATTGAGGAAGGCTAGGAATTCTTTGAGTTGGAGCATGATTCTTGAATCCAACAAATAGAAGATCTTGGGAACTTCCACTCTCCTCACATGGATGCACAACAAACAATTATGGCTCCATGGAAGAGAGAATCCTAAAATCTGCTTACTTCCAACGCTTAGCACCTCGTTAGCCTTTAGACATAGATGAGACTCAATACCATCCATGCTTTATGTTGGACAAAGACTACTACAATTAAATCAAAATGATATTTGGGAAGTTGTCAACATTTTCCACACAGTTTGCATCATAAGCTCTGCTTGAATCAGAATATCAAGGCATAATTTTCCAATCAAATCAATGGACACCCTTATGTAAAGATTATCCCAAAATGCCCAAAACATGGAATAAGGCGCCATTTCATATTATCAAACAATGTGTGCTATGTACATGTACCCAATTGTAAGATCTAGAAGCCATTGACTATCAAGGTGAAGAATGGTCCTCAATGTATGTGAGCTCGATTCCTTCTCAACTCAAAAGTAGTGTCTTGTGACTTTCAAGCCATCCTTAATTCCCCACCACCTATTCCCACCCCACCACTTGTTGTTGAGATATCAAGCTCAACATGTGATGATCTAGGATGATACGTATGAGTTTTTCATTTCTCTCACATGTATAGTGATCATGCCGATATATGTCAGGGATACTTCATTGAGCTTTATTAGATTTATCTACCGAGAGTGATGGCACATTTTTTTCTTGCCAACTCACTCATTCGTGGACATTAGGTTTTTCCTTATGTACTAGTCTTTATATATTGCACTTGTTGTATTGCTGTTTTAGGTCATTCTTGTACATTCCATTTTATGTAATAGAAGAAGAAGAAGAAGAAGATCATTCTTCCTTGCCTCAATATGAGTGTGTGCTTCTCTTTGATTGTGAGAGTGTGTGTGTATGAGCTCTCTTCCTTATCTCCTCCCTCGTGTCATGGTATCAGAGGCAGCATGGTTATAGAGAGCTCGTGGAGAAGGCGACGTTGAAGAGTACGCAGCAAGGCATGGAGAAAATGTGATTCACAAACGACCTCCATTTTGTTGGGAGTGATGGTAGGATGCACTCAAGAGATTGAGTTGGTGCTGCTATACCTGCTTCTCACCAGCCCTCCTTTGATTCCAGAAATGCTTAGTACACACCTTGAGCTTCCAAATGATACCAAGAAAGCATATATGTACTTTGCAAATGATATGTGTAATGACCAAATCAAAACAGATAACTTGGTACTTCAAAAACCAAGAAAAACTTTCTATTTCTGTATTGACACCTGCTCAGTCTTTCACTCAGTGTGACCAGCACACTAACAATTGATCTAATTCCTTCTCGACATATTAAATTAGCTTAACAAGCTACCATTTGCAAGTGGAATGAGCAGAAATGATAAACTACTCACTGAGAAATTGATTTAGCAAAATAAAGTTTACCCCCGATATTTTAGGAGCTTTGCAGAAACAGACCAGTGAGCACTTCGACTGAGATTTCTCTGTAATGGCTGATCCAATGACCTTGAAATTTTGTAGGTGTATAGTAGACTTTGAGCTGAATCCAATGTGCTTTGAATCACTTGATTTGGTGCAGTAGATCCTGAGATATGCTCCTTTGAAGTTGACAGACTTGGAGTAGAAAACTCAGAGACAACAGAGATAGTGAATGTGTATACTTCTATTGATTAATGTGTTTGTACAATCTCATTAGCTTGACAAGCATAGCTAGATGAGGTATTGTGGTGTTGGCTATGAAGTAGCACACACACACAATGAGTTACAATGATAAAATGCCTCGGGAAATGAGCTAGAATGAGTGACACACCCGCGACTTTTCACTTCATCTTTTATAGAAGTTTTGTGATCATTTGAATTTGAAATTCAAATCTAGGCTCCCTAGAATCTCTCCTCTGAAAGTAGGGAGATATTCTCTCTACTAAACCATTCACTTTTTCCACGACTAATCAAGTAGGTAAGTGATTTACATGAGATGCCAAGTCATATAGACTTTTACAATGGATAAAGAGGTAAGAACTTATAAGCATAAGTTCATATGGATCTTGCTTCAAGTGAAGCCTTGATGAAAGTTGTCCAAGCTAATCTTCCAAGGTTCCAAGCCAAGTGTGAAGGCTTGAAATGCACCAACAACTCCCCCTCAAGCCAAACACTTTGGCTTAAGTCTTCATCTTCTTCATCTTTAGTCTTCAATCACTTCCTGCAATCCAATCATGGATTTAAATCTGCATAGCTTGGTTCCATCCAATGCTTTAGTGAGTAAATCTGCACATTGCATATTAGTAGACACATAAGTCAATTGAATGTCTTTACTAAGCAACTTCTCTCTCACATAGTGGTAATGAACCTCTATGTGTTTGGTTCTAGCATGATATATTGGATTAGCTGCCAGGTGAAGAGAGCTAGTGTTATCTCCAAAGATAATTGGTGGCCTTGTATATAGGCCTAACTCTGTATATAGAAGCTTCAACCAGATAGCTTCTTGAGTGGCATTGGCAAGCCCTCTATACTCTGCTTCAGTGGATGACAATGCCACTGTAGGTTGTTTCTTGGCTGACCAAGAAATAGGCTTATCTCTTGCAAAACAAATGTAGCCTGATGTGCTTCTCCTATCTGTTGGTGCAGACCAATCACCAATTGAAGGCTTGGAAGGTTAAAGAGTGAAGGAAGGATCAACTATTGAAGCTTGGAAGAAAGACATATTCAGAGGATAAGAGAAGTGTACACATATGTACATTAGTATAGTCATAGGTGACTTAGATCTTTGTTTGAGTAAGAATCTTGTAAAAATTATCTATAAATACTTTGAGAAAAGTCGGGGCATGCATGAGAGCATATGTAGAAGCCAAGATTGAGGAAGTTAGAAAACATGAGATAGAGAAAAGTTAGTTGAATTAGCTCTCATCACTCAGTTGTAAGTTTCTGAGTTAATGAAGAAAATGTTGCGCCCGATGTTTCTGCGTCTACTCCGTCTGTGGTAGATCATTTGTGAAATCCTTTTGAGGATATCTAAGTTGTTAGTTAATGAGTCTGTGGTTTGAATTTTAGAGTCTAATTGTAAACAGGTAAAGAGAATTGCTGGTAGGAACATTCACATGTGTTGAGTGTTCACAGCTCTCTGAAACAGGCGCACATTTCGAGTCCAAAGAAATGAGTAGTGCTCAGTGCACAGTGTAAAGTTTTACACATATGATAGCTCAAAATTTAAGTTGAGAGATAAGCTATCTTCAATCAAAAGGATTTGGTAAAACGGGTTCGACATTGTGAGAACCAAGGTTAAGAAGTGAGGGGTGTCTAAATCGACTTCTCAGAAGTGCAGATTCAGACATAGGTAACTTGTGAAGTCAATTTCTCAAGTTATACTAAAGCTTTTGAAGTAATTCAACTTGGAGATGATGCGCAATCTCTAGGAGATGATTCATACAAAGTTTCATCAAAAACTTTACACGTTTGATAGGTCAATGTGAAGAAATAGTGCAGCAGACTTTCTGTGTTTCATCTTCTTCACAGAATTTGTCAACTTTTGATAATTTGGAGATTGGACCTCTAATTTAGTGAAGGTTTTGACTTACTCTTGATATAGAGGTGTTCTAAATTCAAGAGTAGGTTATTCTTTTGGAGATTAACACTCTCCATCAGTGGTATCAGAGCAGGAGACATCAAAATCAAGGAAAGGAAGGTCCCGACTGCTGCAGATTCAAGAAGTTCAACATTTGAAGAACTAAGAAGTGAAAAGCTTGGAGTCAAAAGTCTGAGGAGAAGACTACTCGACATTAAGAAAGGCAAAAGGAGTCTAATTCGAAGTAAAGGTACATACATTGTTTGTAAAGCTTGAAGTTTTCAATATACAGGTGGATACAAGATGGGAGATGCTCTACAGATAGAGAAATTGGATAGGGAAAACTATCCTGCATGGTCAATGAGGATGGAAGCTCATCTTATGAGCAAAGATTTAATTGCTTACATCACAGGAGAAGAAGAGAAGCCACAGTTCAGAGATCCTAGTGTTCCAACTAGGGAAGAGTTAGCAGATCTGAAAAGTTGGATGAAGAAAGATGCTCAAGCTAGGAGCATTATCTATATGGGAGTCAATGATTACTTGTTATCTCATATTAGAGGTCTTGAAAGTGCAACCGACATATGGAATGCTTTGGAGGAGCATTTCCAGAACACTACAAAGTCAAGGAAGGCATCCCTATGGGCAGAGTTTACTACCTTCAAGAAGAAGGCCTCTCAATCCATTTCAGACTATGTGACAAGAATGAAAGACATTGCAGATGCATTAGGAGCTGTTGATGAGGACATTGAGGAGGATAAATTGGTAAGGCAAATCCTTACAGGGTTGAGAGGTGATGACAAATGGAAGCCATTTATTTTGTCTACAGAACTATCACTTGACCATTTCACTCCTGATTTAAATCAATTGTTAGGTCATATGCTAACATTTGAGCAGGATGTTAAAGGAGATGGTGACAAGAGTACAGGACATGCAATGTACTCAAAGGACAAGAAGAAGAATAGCAAAGGAAAACAACAAGCAGGTGAAGATGAAGGAACAACTACTCAGGCCAACTTCCTAAGAGGAAGAGGAGGTGGCAAAGGTAGAGGAAGAGGCAGGAACAACAAAGATGGAGGCAAAGCTTGCTGGATTTGTGGTAAGACAAATCACTTACCTAATGATTGTTGGCATAATAATCAGAATAATGGTGGATATAATCAAAATTATAATTCAAGAGGAAGAGGTGGCAGAAATCAAAGAGGTAATTACAGAGGTAGAGGTGGAAGGAATTACTTTGGAAGAAATGCAGGTAGAGGATTCCAAAGTCAACAATACAACAACACCTACTACAATTATGCTTCAGATCAAAAGGAAGATTCAACATTGATAATGAATGCAACTTGTGAAAGGCAGAATGAAGATCAGAGAGTCTTCTATATTGACTCAGGGTGTAGCAATCACCTGAGTGGTAACATATCTTTGATGACTGATTTGGAAAGTAAAGTTTTTAATCATGTTGTTCAAACAGGTGACAACACAAAGCACAATGTGAAGTCAATTGGATCAGTGAAGGCCAAGGATGGAAGCACCTTATTGAGTAAGGTTTTGTATGTTCCTACAATCCCTAAGAATTTGATAAGTGTAGGACAAATTGTTGAAAAGGGATATGAAGTAAGGTTCACTAATGATGGAGTATATGTGGAAGACCCTAGCCAAGGGTATAAACAGATTGTTTCAGGGAAAAAGGAAGGAAGATTATTTACATTGAAGATTCAAGGCAATATTGGTCATGCTATGTTCACATATGGAGGACATAAGATCTCTGAGTTAGATCTTTGGCACAAGAGGCTTGGACATTTCAATGAAAGAGGTATTAAAGATATGGTTAACAATGGTTCAGTGCTTGGATTGCCTAATGTTGCAGGTCAACATATGACATACAAATGTGAGGCATGTCAATTAGGTAAGGCTCATAAGAACTCTTACTCCAAGCATGGTTTTATGCACTCAGAGAAGCTTGAGTTGGTACACACAGATGTGTGGGGACCATCAAAAGATTTCAGTATAAATGGATCAAGGTATTATGTGATTTATGTTGATGATGCTACTAGATGGATCACTATCTATGTGATTAAAGATAAGTCAGAAGTGTTTAATACATTTAAACACTATCATGCATATGCAGAAAGAATTACAGGTCATAAGTTGAAAAGACTAAGGTCAGATGGAGGGGGAGAGTATTTCTCTAATGAGTTCAGTGATTACTTATGGAATGCAGGTATAAAAAGGGAAGTTACTTGCAGGTACTCTCCTCAACAAAATGGTGTTGCAGAAAGGAGAAATAGAACAATTGTTGAGTTTGCAAGATCCATGATGAAGGAGAAAAATTGCCCTAATTATTTGTGGGCTGAGGCTGTAAATACAGCTACTTATTTGGTCAATAGGTTACCATGTAAAGCCTTGCAGGGTATGACACCATATGAGGCATGGTGGGGTAAAAGACCTACCTTGGATCATTGCAGAGTTTTTGGGTGTGTGGCATATGCATATGTGCCATCACAATTAAGACACAAATTGGAACCCAAAGCTGAAAAGTATGTCTTCATTGGCTATGATGACAAGCAGATGGGCTATAGATTGTGGAGTCCATCAACAAAACAATTTATGGTTTCTAAAGATGTTACATTTGATGAACAAAGCACTTGGTATGCAGGTACAATCAACATCAATACAAGTGATGAAGAAGAAGTGAGTCAAAGAAAAGGTAAATCAAAAGTTCAGATATTTGATGAGCAAGAGAATAATGAAGTGCAGGTTGAAGTGGAAGAAGCCCCAAGATTTGATCCTGAACATGAAGAACCAGAAACCTCAAGAAGTGGAGAGCTTAGGAGATCTACAAGGAATAGGTGGCAACCTACAAGGTATAGTTATGATACTTCATTCCTAGCCACAAAAGATTATGCTTATATGGTAAATACAGATGAAGACCCTTCTACATATGAAGAGGCAAAAGGTAAGGAAAAATGGGAGAAAGCTATGCAGGAGGAATATGATGCACTATTGGAGAATCAAACATGGGATTTGGTTCCAAAACCAAATAGTCAGAAGATTATTGGATGCAAGTGGGTCTACAAGACAAAAAGGTTTGCAGATGGAAGTGTGTCTAGATACAAAGCTAGACTTGTTGTGAAAGGGTTTGCTCAGACTTATGGTGTTGACTATGATGAGACTTATAGTCCTGTGGCAAAGATGACAACCATAAGGGCACTTATTGCTATTGCTGCATGTAAAGGTTGGAAGCTATGTCAACTTGATGTGAAGAATGCTTTTTTGAATGGTTATATTTCAGATGATGTATTCATGGAGCAACCTCAAGGGTTCAGAGATAAAAGGTATCCAGATCATGTGTGCAAGCTCAAGAGAGCTTTGTATGGCTTGAAGCAGGCCCCAAGGGCATGGAACTATAGACTTGTGAAGTTCCTTAAAGAACTTGGTTTTCAGGTGTCTAAAGCAGATAGTAGCTTGCTTGTCAAGGCAAGTGAAAATGGTTTCATATACATGTGCATATATGTTGATGATATAATTCTTACAGGTACAGATGAAGAAGGAATACAAAAGCTTAAGAGGCAAATGGAAAAGGAGTTCAAGATAAGTGACTTGGGAGACTTATCATACTTCTTGGGCATGGAGATTACATATACTCAACATGGAGTATTTGTGACCCAAGAAAGGTATTTGAAGAACTTGTTAATCAAGTTTAAAATGGATGATTGCAGGGTAGCACCTACACCAATGGAGGTGAATCACAAATTGAGTAAGTATGGAGGTGAAGAATTCAAGGACAAGAGACAATATCAGAGTTTGGTTGGTAGCCTTATCTATGCTACTCTAACTAGACCTGATTTATCATATGCAGTAGGGGTTTTGTCTCAATTTATGCATTGCCCAAGGAAAGAACATTGGATTGCAGGACAAAGGGTGTTGAGGTACATTAAGGGTACACTCAATGAAGGTTTGTATTATGGGTTTACCTCAGATACAAATATCAAAGTTTATAGTGATGCAGATTGGGCAGGTAATCCAGATGATAGAAAATCAACCTATGGATACATGTGTTATGTGGGAGATAAGTTAATCTCATGGTGTTCTAAGAAGCAACATACAGTTGCTTTATCTTCTACAGAAGCAGAGTATAAAGGCATGGTTGAAGCTGCAAAAGAAGTGATTTGGGTCAAAACATTGATGAAGAGTCTTGACATTATGCATGGGGTACCAATTATATATGGAGATAACATGAGTTCATTGTATTTAGCTGCTAATCCTGTTTTTCATGCCAGGACCAAACACATTGAGATTCAGTATCACTTTCTAAGAGAGAAAGTGATGGATAAGGAGATTGAAGTCATACATACTTCAACAAAAGATCAGATAGCTGATATGCTTACAAAAGGCTTGGATGGACCAAAGTTACAAAGGTTCAAAGACATGGCAGGAATAAAGAAGATAGTGAAGACCTCAATTGATGATTGAGGGGGAGCTGTTGGTGCAGACCAATCACCAATTGAAGGCTTGGAAGGTTAAAGAGTGAAGGAAGGATCAACTATTGAAGCTTGGAAGAAAGACATATTCAGAGGATAAGAGAAGTGTACACATATGTACATTAGTATAGTCATAGGTGACTTAGATCTTTGTTTGAGTAAGAATCTTGTAAAAATTATCTATAAATACTTTGAGAAAAGTCGGGGCATGCATGAGAGCATATGTAGAATCCAAGATTGAGGAAGTTAGAAAACATGAGATAGAGAAAAGTTAGTTGAATTAGCTCTCATCACTCAGTTGTAAGTTTCTGAGTTAATGAAGAAAATGTTGCGCCCGATGTTTCTGCGTCTACTCCGTCTGTGGTAGATCATTTGTGAAATCCTTTTGAGGATATCTAAGTTGTTAGTTAATGAGTCTGTGGTTTGAATTTTAGAGTCTAATTGTAAACAGGTAAAGAGAATTGCTGGTAGGAACATTCACATGTGTTGAGTGTTCACAGCTCTCTGAAACAGGCGCACATTTCGAGTCCAAAGAAATGAGTAGTGCTCAGTGCACAGTGTAAAGTTTTACACATATGATAGCTCAAAATTTAAGTTGAGAGATAAGCTATCTTCAGTCAAAAGGATTTGGTAAAACGGGTTCGACATTGTGAGAACCAAGGTTAAGAAGTTAGGGGTGTCTAAATCGACTTCTCAAAAGTGCAGATTCAGACATAGGTAACTTGTGAAGTCAATTTCTCAAGTTATACTAAAGCTTTTGAAGTAATTCAACTTGGAGATGATGCGCAATCTCTAGGAGATGATTCATACAAAGTTTCATCAAAAACTTTACACGTTTGATAGGTCAATGTGAAGAAATAGTGCAGCAGACTTTCTGTGTTTCATCTTCTTCACAGAATTTGTCAACTTTTGATAATTTGGAGATTGGACCTCTAATTTAGTGAAGGTTTTGACTTACTCTTGATATAGAGGTGTTCTAAATTCAAGAGTAGGTTATTCTTTTGGAGATTAACACTCTCCATCACTATCATCCTTGCATCCTGCCCAATCTGCATCTGAATAAACTTTAATGTCAATATCTGATGTATAAGGAAAGTACAAACCATGATTCTGAGTTCCCTTCAAGTACTTCAAGATCTTCTTTGCTGCCTCTAGGTGAGGTACCCTTGGTTTATGCATGAATTGACTAAGCACACTAACTCCATATGCTATGTCAATTCTTGTCAAGGTAGCATAGTTCAAACTACCTACCATACTTTGATATCCTGTGATGTCTTGGATTTCTTCCCCTTCATGAGCACTTAGCTTTAGGTTGACCTCCATTGGAGTAGTAGATACTTTAGCATCCTGCAAACCAAACTTCTTGACCATATCCTGTACATACTTCTTTTGACTGATATATATACCTGAGTTGGTGTAGACTAACTCAAGACCTAAGAAGTACTTCAATAATCCAAGATCACTAATCTTGAATTCTTTCATCATCTGTCCTTTGATGTGTCTAATCCCATTGACATCATTGCCTGTAATGATGATGTCATCAACATAAACACACAAGTAGATTACCTCTGTACTACTTCTCTTTATGAACAGAGAAGTATCAGCTTTGCTCATCACAAATCCTTGGTCTTGGAGGTAGGTTGTCAACCTGTAATTCCATGCTCTAGGTGCCTGCTTCAAACCATATAGGGCCTTCTTCAATTTACAAACATAATTTACCTTCTTGGGGTCTTCATAGCCAGGTGGTTGTGACATGTAGACTTCTTCAGATATCCATCCATTCAAGAAAGCATTCTTAACATCTAATTGGTACATGTTCCAATTTTTGGATGCAGCTACACTCACCAATATTCTGATAGTTGGCATCTTAGCCACAGGAGAAAATGTCTCCTCATAATCAATGCCTTGGGTTTGTGCAAAACCCTTGGCTACCAACCTAGCTTTGTATCTGTTGATTGTTCCATCTGAATTCCTCTTTAGCTTGTAGATCCATCTGGATCCTATCACCTTCATGGAGTCCTTCTTGGGTACCAAGTCCCAAGTATCACTCTCCTTGAGAGCTTCCATTTCTTCATCCATAGCTCCTTTCCATTCTGGTTTGGTGATTGCTTCTTCATAGGTACCTGGTTCTTCATTCAACAAATCCTTTGCAAGATATACAGAATGTTTAGTTACAAGTGATGTGTCATACCCAAATCTGATTGGTCTCTTGCTTTCTCTCTGAGATCTTCTAATTGCTTGAGTTGAGGATTCTGGTATATCCTCAAGCTTCTTCATCTTCATCTTTCCTTTGGACTTCCATGCCTTGAACTCCTCAAGGTTAATTGTATCATCATCATCTGAGCTTGATTCATCTTTCTGGATTGGTTTCTCCTTGGTGAGCTTTGGGAAATCTTCTTCCATATCATAGGGTAGACTAACCTTCCTGCATTCATTCTCATACCATGAGTCATTCTCATCAAAGATGACATCTCTGCTTACCTTGAAGCCTTTGTTTGTTGGGTTGTAGAATCTGTATCCCTTTTGGTTCAAATCATAACCAATGAAGATACACTTTTCAGCTTTAGGATCTAGCTTTCCCCTTACCTGTGAGGGAATATGCACATATGCTACACAACCAAAGATTTTACAATGATCTAGAGATGGTCTCTTACCATGCCAAGCTTCATATGATGTCATGCCATCAAGTGATTTGGATGGCAACCTATTGATGAGATAGGTGGCAGTGGATACACTCTCTGCCCAAAGCTAATTTGGCAACTTCTTTTCATTAAGCATAGACCTAGTTGTTTCTACTATGAGTCTATTCCTTCTTTCAGCTACCCTATTTTGTTCAGGTGAGTACCTTGTAGTAATCTCCCTTTTGATGCCTCTTTCCTGCAAGAAATCTTCAAACTCATTGGAGAAGTATTCTCCTCCACCATCTGACCTTAGCCTCTTCAAGCTTCTTCATGTTTGATTTTCAACAAGTGCAAGATACCTCTTGAAACAATTAAACACTTCATCTTTATGCTTCATAAAGTATAAGATGGTCCACCTGCTATAGTCATCAATAAAGGACACATAATACCTTGAACCTGAAATGGAAGGGTCCTTACTAGGTCCCCAAACATCTGTGTGTACCAAGTCTAGGTAGTCTTCATGCATGAAACCTTTCCTTGAATAGGGCAACCTGTGAGACTTACCAAACTGACATGCTCCACATTTGTAAATCATGTGTTGCTTGGATACATTAGGTATCCCAAGCACACATTGATCCCTGCTCATTTGCTTTAGGGTTCTTTCACCTATGTGACCTAACCTCTTGTGCCATATTTCTAACTCTGAAAGTGTTTGATCCTTGTAGTTATACAAAGCAATGTTCTTGGTGTCTTCTAGCTCAAAAGTAAACAATCTACCTGATTTTTCTCCCTTGGCTATCCTTCTGAATCCATGTCTTGGGTCCTCCACATATGCTCCATGTTGTGTGAATCTGACCTGCAAACCTTTCTCCACAATCTGACCAACACTCATTAGATTCTTGGTGATGGTTGGTACATAGAGTACCCTGCTCAATAGGTTCTGGTTACCATCACATGTCTTTACATTTCCAATTTTAATAACAGAATGTTTAGTGTCATCACCTATTTGTACCTGATGTTTGCCCTTGGGTTCTTCCAAATCAGAAAGTAGTGCCACATTGCCAGCTACATGGTTAGAACATCCTGAGTCAATATAAAATAAATGATCATCATTTGTACCTTCCTTGGAGGTCATATTCATGATCAATAGGGAGTCATCTTGCTCCTCTGTGTAGTTGTTGTAATCCCTTCTATTTCTGAATCCACCTTGATAATTACCATTGTGGTTGTGGTTGTAATTGTTGTTGTATTGATTATTGTATCCATTGTAGCTTTGATGTTGGTTGAATCTGCCTCTCCCTTGAGAGTATCCACCTCTTGAGTAGCCTCTTCCTCTCTGATTCTTGTAGTTCTTGTAGCATTCATCTGTGGTATGATTGGACAATCCACAAATGTTGCATGGTGATGAGTTGTAGGGTCTCCCCCTACCTGACTTACCTCCTCTGCCCCTGCCTCTTGATGATCTACCTCTCCCTGCATAATTAGCTTGGGAGGTAGAGCCTTCTTCTTCCTGTTTCTTCCCTTTACCTTTATCCTTAACTTTCTTATCAGTATAGAGAGCAGAGGGGTTGTTACCTTTTGATTGATCTTCTGCCTTTGTAAACTTTGCTTCATGTGTGAATAGTTGGCCCATGAGTGTTGTGAGATCTAGGGTATGCATGTCCATATAGAGGTCCATTGCAGTGGTGAAACTTTCCCACTTATCATCTGCCTTGAGTCCATTTGTTACTTGCCTGACTATTTGCTCCTCTTCAATCTCCTCTCCAATGCTTGCTAATTGGTCTGCCACATCTTTAATCTTTGTCACATACTCTGATACTGATTGCTTGGGCTGCTTTCTAAGGGTTGTGAATTCAATCCACAATTGATTCTTCCTAGCCCTTGTGTTAGAAGAGAAGTATGTTGACAAGGTTTCCCAAGTCTCTTGGGAAGTCTTACAGTTCCTTATATGAGGTAAAAGGAAATCAGATATAGAGTTAAGAAGGTAAGACCTTGCCAAAGCATCCTTTGCACACCATTGGTTGAGTCTCTCTTGTTCATCCTTGGTGGGTAGTCCCCTAGCTTTGAATGAGGGCAATTCCTCATCTCCTGATATGTATCCAAATAAGCTCCTTCCTTGTAGATAGGTCTTCATCCTCAGAGACCAAGCTTGGTAGTTGTTCCTGTCCAATTTTTCAATGAATAAAGGAAAACCATCTCCCATGTTTACCTTATTTGATCTGATACCACTGTTGGGAGTGATGGTAGGATGCACTCAAGAGATTGAGTTGGTGCTGCTATACCTGCTTCTCACCAGCCCTCCTTTGATTCCAGAAATGCTTAGTACACACCTTGAGCTTCCAAATGATACCAAGAAAGCATATATGTACTTTGCAAATGATATGTGTAATGACCAAATCAAAACAGATAACTTGGTACTTCAAAAATCAAGAAAAACTTTCTATTTCTGTAGTGACACCTGCTCAGTCTTTCACTCAGTGTGACCAGCACACTAACAATTGATCTAATTCCTTCTTGACATATTAAATTAGCTTAACAAGCTACCATTTGCAAGTGGAATGAGCAGAAATGATAAACTACTCACTGAGAAATTGATTTAGCAAAATAAAGTTTACCCCGATATTTTAGGAGCTTTGCAGAAACAGACCAGTGAGCACTTCGACTGAGATTTCTCTGTAATGGCTGATCCAATGACCTTGAAATTTTGTAGGTGTATAGTAGACTTTGAGCTGAATCCAATGTGCTTTGAATCACTTGATTTGGTGCAGTAGATCCTGAGATATGCTCCTTTGAAGTTGACAGACTTGGAGTAGAAAACTCAGAGACAACAGAGATAGTGAATGTGTATACTTCTATTGATTAATGTGTTTGTACAATCTCATTAGCTTGACAAGCATAGCTAGATGAGGTATTGTGGTGTTGGCTATGAAGTAGCACACACACACAATGAGTTACAATGATAAAATGCCTCGGGAAATGAGCTAGAATGAGTGACACACCCGCGACTTTTCCACTTCATCTTTTATAGAAGTTTTGTGATCATTTGAATTTGAAATTCAAATCTAGGCTCCCTAGAATCTCTCCTCTAAAAGTAGGGAGATATTCTCTCTACTAAACCATTCACTTTTTCCACGACTAATCAAGTAGGTAAGTGATTTACATGAGATGCCAAGTCATATAGACTTTTACAATGGATAAAGAGGTAAGAACTTATAAGCATAAGTTCATATGGATCTTGCTTCAAGTGAAGCCTTGATGAAAGTTGTCCAAGCTAATCTTCCAAGGTTCCAAGCCAAGTGTGAAGGCTTGAAATGCACCAACACATTTGGTACAAAAATCGGCGTGAAGGTAGAAGACCTCAAAATATTTTGTCAGATCGAAGTTTTGGAGCCATCTTGACCTCCATTTTGAGCCCGCAAGGTGGGACCCATAGAGAAACCATATCAGTTTCAGAAACTGTGACTTGTGGTGTGTTTGAAAACACTCATATATTCCAGATCCAGAATTTCAAGTGATTCCGTGTACTGTTGATACAGGATAACTATGTTTTTCTGAGATCCAACTGTCACATCATAGTGCAATAGTGTTCAAGCAGAAGTGCTGCTTGTAGTGTCTTGTAGTGTTGAGAATTGCTAAAGAAATGGCAAACGTAGATGGAATGAGTCAGCTTATGAGCGATAAGCTAGACAAGAACACCTTCCATGTGTGGAGATTTAGGATGACGAATTTCTTGATGGGAAAAGGTTACTAGAAATACGTCGAAGGAGAGAACCAAAAAGCTCCACAGTTGCCAGAGAGGAATTGGACTGCAGACCAGTTAAGAGCATATGAGCAATCGAATCAAGGAGCACGAAAGGTAATGTACTAGCTATCTGTTAGCATATAGGATAGCATGATTGGGCACATACAGGATGCCAAGACTCCGAAAGAGGCTTGCAACAGTTTGGTCACATTGTATGAGACCAATACAAAGGCACCGAAATTGCAACTCAAGAACAAGCTGCATACATTAGAGAAGAAGGGCATGTCGATAAGTGACTACACTTTGAAAATCAAAAGCATATGTGAGTCACTTGCATCTATTGGCGTGAATGTAGATGATGATGATAAGGTGGAAGTGTGCCTTCGTGGTTTAGGAGCTGCATATAAGCAATTCAAAACTTCTATACAGACCAGGGAAAATATTTTCAATTTTGTTGATTTGGTATCCATGCTGATCATTGAAGAAAAGAATACTGGTGAGGATTCAAACTCCCAAGGAAAGCCCAGTTCTGAGCAGGTATTCTACTCAGGCACAAGAAGAGGTAGAGGTAGAGGTTTTGGCTGTGGGAGAGGAAATAGTAACCAAGACCAAGATCAACAATAGAATCATGCAAGAGGAAGAGGACAATTTTGAGGCAGGGGGAGCCAAAGGGGTCGTAGAAATTTCCAAAGAAATTATTCAGGTAATGATAGTAAAGGATGCTGGAATTGTGGTAAACCTCGACACTTTGAACGTGATTGTAGGTTGAAGAATCAAAATAACAAAAGGCAGCAAAACAAGTATGCATCCACAAGTACAGATGATTTTGAGAAGCTGTTCATGGTTCAACATCACATGATGAATACAATGTCTGGTATGTTGATTCCGGTGCTTCAAATCACATGACTAGTCATGTGGAATGGTTTAGTACTTTGTAGAAATTTTTAGTTCCTGGATATCTTGAAATAGGTGATGACACATCACATCCTATTGAGCATACATGAAACATAGCACTATCTATGGAGGATGGAAAGGTAAAACATCTTGCTGATGTGCTGCATGTTCCAAATATAACAAAGAATCTGGTTTCTATTGGACAAATGGTTGACCAGGGATTACAAGTGAGGTTCAATGCTGATGGAGTATATGTAAAATGGTATAAGCAGGATGGATGATTGCTTGCCAAAGGAAACAAAGTGGGTAGGATGTTCATCTTAAATGTGAAGGTTCTTAAAATGAATGTAGCCATGTTTGCAAAAGGTGCAAGAGTTATTGCAGATATAGAGATGTGGCACACAATGATTGGACATGCAAACTTGCAAAGGCTGAAATTGATGCAGTCAAAGGAGATTGTCCATGGACTACCAAATTTCAAAGTTGCAAAAATGCAAAAGGTATATGCAGCATTTCAATTTGGTAAATAGTCAAGAGCATCATTTCCACATGACAAGCATGTTAGTGATAATGTACTAGAAATAGTACATACAGATGTTTGGGGTCCAACAAATACCACATCTATGAGTGGTTGCAGGTTTTATGTTACTTTCATTGATGACCATACACGTAAAGTATGGGTATATTTCATGAAAGAGAAGAGTGAGGTGTTCACTCACTTCCAGATTTTTAAAGCTATGGTGGAAAAGTAGACATGGAAGTACATTTAGACATTAAGATCTGATGGAGGAGGCGAATACATGTCAAATGAGTTCAGAAGTTTTCTAAAAAATCATGGAATTTAGCATCAGTTTTCATGCACGTACACACCACAACAGAATGGCGTCGCTCAACGCAAAAATAGACATATTGCAGAAATAGCAAGAGCCTTGATAGCTGAGAAGAATATGCCTCATTGTTATTGGGCAGAAGCTATGCATACTACTATATACATCGTGAAGAGAACTCCGACTAGTGTTGTACATCAAGTTACACCTGAAGAGAAGTTTACGGGTAAAAAACCAAACTTATCACATCTGAAATTTTTTGGCTGTATTGCATATGTACATGTTCTAGATGAATTGATGATGAAGCTTGATCCAAAAGCCAAAATGTGTGTCTTCATTGGATACTCCCTTGAGCAAAAGGGATATAAATGTTATAGCCCACTCACATGACGGGTAAAGGTGAGCAGAGATGTGGTATTTGATGAAATGTCAAGCTTCTATGAAGATGCCAAAGAAGGACTCAATCTTGAACCAAATGACAAAGGAAATGCTGAAAAATCAAGTGCAAAATCTCAATTTTTGAGCGGACCAAATGCATCACCAAGCAATAGTTCCAACTCAAATCCATGGAGTGGAAGATTGCATGGAAATTTAAGTCCAGCAAATTCATCAAATACATCCAAGAAAGGTAAAGAAAAGCTCTCTGTTGGTCATAAAACATGTGCAGGTTTTGAAGATGTTGATGGAGATTCAAGCAGTTCAAAAAAGAGTATTGATGAGAAACTTGGATTTCCCTCTGTGAAGACTCCAGGAGTAAGAAAGGCATATGCAGATGATATAAGGAGAAGTGACCCAGGACCAAGAATATCTGGGAGGATGCGTAATTCAGTGCAACGATTGACATATGATAGTTACATGGCTCGTCATTGTGCCTACATGACAAAGGTAATACAAGATGCTGAACCTTCTTATTTTGAAGATGCAATTGGTAATGCGGATTGGGAAAAAGCTATGGATGAGGAGATGGCTGCAGTTTATGAAAATGATACATGGAAGCCGGTTCCATTGCCACAAGGAAAGAAACCCATAGGCTGCAAATGCGTTTACAAGGTAAAGCATAATGTTGATGGTAGCAAAAGCAGGTATAAAGCACGATTGGTAGCTAAAGGATATGCACAGACATATGGAATTGATTATGAGGAAACATTCAGCCTTGTAGCTAAAATGTCTACTCTCAGAACGCTTATTGCATTAGCTATAACAAAAGGATGGACTTTGCATCAGATGGATGTGAAGAATGCTTTCCTACATGGCGAGTTACAGGAAGAAGTATATATGGACCAACCACAAGGATATGAAGATTCAAAGCATCTAGAATATGTTTCCAGGTTGCAAAAGGCTTTGTATGGGTTGAAGAAAGCTCCTCGTGCATGGCATGCAAGGATTGCTGATTACTTAACCACCATTGGGTTTTCTATCTGTGATACATATCATTCACTATAAGCAAGGAAGGGTGATGATGGCATCACAATTGTTGCTATTTATGTTGATGACTTGATTGAAGTGGTGATAATGAAGAAAACATTAAAGAGGTAAAGCAACTTCTTATGTAGGAATTTGACATGAAAGATCTTGGTGTGTTGCGCTATTTCTTGGGCATTGAGTTTATACATACAAAAACACGTATATGGATGTCACAAAGGCAATATGCCTTGAATATGGTGTAAAAGTATGGTATGGATTCTTGTAAGCCAATTTATATGCCATTAGATCAGAATTTGAAGATGGATGCTACATTAGGTGATGCATTGGAAAATGCTACTATGTACAAGAAAATTGTGGGAAGTCTTATATATCTCAAAATTATAAGGCCTGATCTAAGCTATATTGTTGGACTTGAAAGTCAATATATGTAGGTTCCCACGAAGCCACATTTGGATGCTCTGAGACGCACTCTATGTTATGTGAGTGCTACTTTGGATTATGCATTGTTTTATGAAGCTTGTGTAGATTTGTAGGTTCATGGATACATGGATGCAGATTGGGCTGGTAGTACTCTAGATAGAAGATCTACTAGTGGCTTTCTATTCTCACTTGGAGGTGCCGCTATTACATGCAGCAGCAAGAAGCAACCCACAGTTGCTTTGTCAAGTACCGAGGTTGAGTATAGAGGTGCTGCAATGGTAGCATGTGCCGCATCATGATGGTTGGAGATGCTACTTGCACATTTAGGTGTGTAAGTGTAAAAGCATATCACTATCTATTGTGATAATCTTAGCAGCATACAGTTAGCATGGAACCCTGTTTTTCATGCTAGAACAAAGCATATCGAGGTACATTTTCACTTCATCAGAGAGAAGGTATTAGCAGGTGATATTGATCTTGTTTCTGTGAGAACAGATGAGCAGGTTGCTGATATTTTCACCAAAGCACTTGGAGCTGAGAAGTTCAAGAAGTTTAGGGGGATGCTTGGATTACAGGATATGATGTTGAGCTTAAGGGGGAGTGTTGAGATATCAAACTCAACATGTGATGATCCAGGATGACACATATCATTTTTTTGTTTCTCTGACATGTATAGTGGTCACGCCGATATATGTTAGGGATACTTCATTCAGCTTTATTAGATTTATCTATCGAGAGTGATGGCACATTTGTTTCTTGCCAGCTCACTCATTCGCGGACATTAGGTTTTTCCTTATGTATTGTTCTTTATATATTTCACTTGTTGTATTCTTGTTTTAGGTCATTCTTGTACATTCTTTTTTATGTAATAGAAGAAGAAGATCATTCTTCCTTGCCTCAATCTAAGTGTGTGCTTCTCTTTGATTGTGAGAGTGTGTGTGTGTGTGTGTGTGAGCTCTCTTCCTTATCTCCTCCCTTGTGACACTTGTTACCATTGACATCCCTCCAACCAACACCTTCACACGCCTTTGAATTCATCGGTCCCTACATCCTTGCTCTGTCATCAACCACCTCCTATCCCCTACTTGAACGTTTTGTGGGATATTCCTTTGAAGCATGCATATATTCTACTAGAGGACCATAAAGTAGCCCTTTCAGCATGAAAACATAGAATAGTCCAGTGTCTTTACAACACGCACCCTTGCACATGGGATAAATCTGAGTTTTTCTGCCTCGTGGTCAATCTCTACGTATTCCTGAAAAATATGAAGTACCACCGGTGAATGTCACATTCATTCCTATAGCATATTTTTCTTATTCCTTATACTTTTGTGCATTCCATACACTCAACCCTATGTGTATCACTCCCATAAAAGGATTTTTTCTAATTGTAATCACGTTGGTCGCTATGGGCATTTGAAGTTCATTGTCTCTTCCATAGATAATAAGTTTTTGAGCGAGTCGACCCGCGAACCTATCTGTTTTGTATCGACTCATTCTCCTTGATGCTCCAAAGTACATAGTGTGTTTTTTTGCACTTATCACATGGCTATAAGGTCTATTTGAGTCTCCATAAGTTCAAGGGCTGGTCTTGTGCCAGTTGGCTTGACCAAACTTCATCGCTTTGAAACACATTTTTTTACCTTCGACAAGCTTCTCCAAGTTCTTTCAGTGGTATCAGAGCTAGATCAAGATGGGTGACGGCTTTCCCTCAATGATCAAGAAGCTTGATCGACACAACTATGGGGCTTGGCAAATCAGAATGGAGTCCTATTTGAAAGGTAGAAATCTTTATGGAATCGTAGCAGGTGATGAAGCTATGCCTATTCCAAGATCCAAAGGAGGACCTACACAAGAGGAGACAGATAAGCTCACACTTTGGTGCGCAAGGGATGCTCAAGCAAGGTCGTACATACTAAACTGTATCTCTGACTTTCTATTACCACATATTAGAGGATGCGACATCTCAAGAGACTTGGGATGCCCTCAAGACTTTCTTTTCTGCTAGTACCAAAGCAAGAAAGAATCATCTTTGGAACGAGTTCAACCAAATGAAGAAGACACCTAAACAAACCATCACAGAGTTTGTTACCAAGGTCAAGGAGGTTGCGGATCAACTAGCATCCATTGGAGAGCTGATTGAAGAAGAGGTCATAATGAGGAAAATTCTCAACGGCATTTGAAGTGATAAGCAATGGCAATCCTTCACGACGGCTTATGATCTCATCATGGATGTGCAGATTCCAGACTCCAACATCTTTCTTGGACAACTCTTCAATCAAGAAGCCAACAATAGCATAAAGGAAGGTAACTCTTATCATGGTAATTCAACTAGTGCTCTATATGCAGATAAGAAGGATAACAAGCAGAAAGGCAAGAAGAACGAAGAAGATGAAGAAGAGACTTCTCAAGCCAACTTCGCAAGCAAGAGCAAGTGGAAAGGGAAGAAGAAAGGACCGAAGCAAGACGAAGCCAAAGGTCAGAATGTTCAACCTTGTGCCATATGTGATAAGACCAACCACACCACTCAGAATTGCTGGTTCAATGGGAAGACCTAGAAAGGAAGTGGAAGAGGTGGATATGGCAGCAATAGAGGCAGAGCTGGACACAACTTCAACAATAACAATAGAAGCTGTAATAGAAGGGACTACAACAATTATTCAGAAGATCAACCACATGAAGACTCAATGCTTCTTATGAATCTAAGCCACAAAGAAGGTAAAGAAGATGATCATTTGTTCTACATAGATTTAGGATGTTCGAATCATGTTGCACGCAACATTGCTCTTCTATCTGATTTGGAAAGTCCAAAGCATAGACATGAAGTGCAAACAGGGGATGACACGAAGCACAATGTGGAGAAGATTGGTAATGTCAAAGCTTCCAATGGCAGGACAAACATTCTAAATAAGGTTCTCTATGTACCCACTATCACTGAAAACCTAATAAGTGTAGGCCAAATAGTTGAAAAAAGGCTTGCAAGTTAGGCTCACCCAACATGGAGCTTTTGTGGAAGATCCATGTCAAGGCTTCAAGAAGATAGAACGAGGTGAGAAGCATGGTAGGCTCTTTACTTTTGAAGTAGGAGAAACCAGGAACATAGCTCTATTCAACTTTGTGTCTCAAACCCTAAGTGAGCTTGAAGTGTGGCATAAGAGACTTGCTCATGTGAATGAAAGAACCTTGAAGAATATATGCAGGGATCAAAGTGTTCTAGGATTGTCGAACATATCAAAGCAACACATGATCAACAGGTGTGATGCATGTCAGATTGAGAAGGCACAAAGACAACCATTCAACTACAAAGGCTACATCCACAAAAACTTATTGGACTTAGTACATACAGATGTATGGGGACCAAGTCAAGAACCTTCATTGGCAGGATCAAGGTATTATGTCTCATTTATTGACGACCATAGTAGATGGACTGTTCTATACTTTATCAAGAGTAAGAATTAAGTGTTTGATTGCTTCAAGAAGTATCTTGCACATGTGGAGAATCATACAGGTAGATCACTAAAGGAGCTCAGATCTGATGGAGGGGGAGAATACTTCTCCAAAGAGTTTGATGAGTTCTTGTAGGAAAAAGGTATCAAAAGGGAAGTGACTACTAGGTACTCTCCTCAACTAAATGGAATTGCAGAGAGGAGAAACAAGACATTGGTTGGATCAGGCCAAACAATGCTTGAAGAGAAGAAGTTGCTACATTATCTATGGGCACAAGATACCATCCAAATCACTTCAAGGTATGACTCCTTATGAAGCATGGCATGGAAGAAAACCTAGTCTTGGACATTGCACGGTTTTTGGTTGTTTAGCTTATGTTCATGTACCATCACAAATAAGAGATAAGCTAGATGAAAAGGCAACAAAGGCAGTGTTTATTGGATGTGATTCAACTCACATGGGTTACAGGTTCTTTAATCCTTCAACCAAGCAATTCACTACAAGTAGAGATGTTGTGTTTGAAGAACACATGTCTTGGTATGATGAAGACAAACAAAAGGTAATACTACCATATGATCTTGATTCTAACTCTCATCAATTAGGAAGCAAGCATGATACACAGGTCTAAGATCCAAGAAGTGATACAGATGATGACCAAGATGAAAGGAAAAAGGACTACAAGCTATGGAAGTCAAGAGGCCAAGCAAAGATGCAAGAGATTGGAGAATGCTCCAAACAAGCATCTAGAAGATTAGCAAGAGAGAAGAAACAACTAGAAAGGTATGGATATGATTCCACATTTGTTACGAAGCATTCAATCTACTTGGCAAAAGACTCTATTTCAGAGGAACCCTCAACCTATGAAGAGGCAAAGGGAAACTCTAATTGGGAAACGGCCATGAAAGAAGAGATAGATGCATTGAAGGAGATGGACACTTGGGATTTGGTTCCAATGTCGCCGAATCAAAAGGTAATTGGTTGCAGATGGGTATATAAAGTTAAAAGAAACTCAGATGGATCAGTTTTTAGGTACAAGGCAAGATTAGTTGCCAAAGGATGCTCACAAACTCATGGTATAGACTATGAAGAAACATTCTCACCCGGTTTCAAAGATGACTACAATCAGGACATTGATAAGTGTAGCTGCTGCAAGGAATTGGAGACTCCTCCAACTTGATGTGAAAAATGCATTCTTAAATGGTTGGATAAGTGAAGAGGTATACATGTCACAACCACCAAGTTTTGAAAACCCTAATCATCCATCTTATGTTTGTAGACTTAAGAAAGCATTGTATGGATTGAAACAAGCTCCTAGAGCTTGGAATTACAGGTTGGTTACACATCTTCAAGATCAAGGGTTCAAAGCTAGCAGCTCAGATCCTTCTCTATTCATCAAAAGGGATCACAATGAGGTTATCTATCTATGTGTATATGTAGATGATATTATTGTGACAGGTGATGATCTAAATGGCATTCAAAGGATCAAGAGACACATGCAAGAGGAGTTCAAAATCAGTGACCTAGGTGAGCTCACATATTTCCTAGGTATGCAGGTGATATACACAGATGAAGGAATGTATTTGACTCAAAGAAGATACATTCTGGATCTTCTTCTCAAGTTCAAAATGGAGAACACTAAACCTGTAGATACACCTTTGGAGATGAATCATAAACTCAGTGTTTATGAAGGTGAGAAAATTGAAGACATTAAAGAGCATTAAAGCTTGGTAGGTAGCTTGATATATGCTACTCATACAAGGGCAGACATCTCATATACTGTGGGAGTGCTTAGTCAATTCATGCACTCACCGAAAAGACCACACATGGATGCCGATAAGAGAATACTTAAGTATCTCAAAGGTACAATCAACGAAGGTATATTCTATCCTTACTCTTCAGATCTGGATATAAAAATCTACTCAGATGCAGATTGGGCAAGAGCTAAGGATGATAGAAAAAGTACATCTGGTTACTTAGCATTTGCAGGTTCAAAGCTAGTGTCATGGAGTTCCAAGAAGCAACCAACAATTGCTTTATCTTCAACTGAAGCAGAGTACAGAGGCTTGACCATAGCAACTCAAGAGGCAATATGGTTAAAAGCATTGTATATAGATTTGGGACTTGTGAGTTCCAAACCTCACATATTTGGAGATAATGTAAGTTCCATGCATCTAGCGGAAAATCCTATTTTCCATGTGAGAACCAAGCACATAGAAGTCCATTACCACTTCATCAGGGAGAAGCTCATGGCAAAGGAGATTGACATTTCTTTCGTTCCAACTGAAAAGCAAGTAGCAGATATGATGACGAAGGCACTTGATGGAATAAAGCTTTGTAGATTCAAAGCTATGGCAGGTATTCAACCTATCAGAGAATGAAGACTCAAGCATACTTTAGCTTGAGGGGGGAGCTGTTGGAACATCAAGCTTACACTATTCTTGAGGTGGATTTGATCTACATCAAAGGCTATTGCATCGAAAGAATATCTGTTGGAGAGTTCTTTTTCATATGCTCATTTATTGTATTTTTTTGGGAGGTTTTTGATGGTTCATTTACCATTGTAAAAGCCTTGAGATTTGCACATGTAAAGGTAGAAATATAGAGCCCAAATCCCATGAATTTGTGGTGGTTGAAGTTGCATTCAATCAAGCAAATCAAATCACCTAAAAGTAGATCAAACTAGATCTTCACTTTTCCTAGATTGTAGGAAAGTGAATTGATTCCCTCCAACAACCATTCCCACCTTCATTTGAATTCAAATTCAACTTGTAAAAGTCTTGGAGCACTCCTAGAGTCTATATAAAGACTTGAAATCACTTGTACATTACATGGAAGCAATATACATACACTTGTGACCATCATTATCTTGCTCCTTCAATTTTCTGCATCATCTTCTTTGCCAACAGTAATCTTGCAGAGGCTGCTGCTCTCTCTTGAGAGCTCCAAATTGAGTGCAAGATGACTCATTGGAAAGATCTAAGTGTCTAGTTTATGATTATAAATTTTTCATAGCATTTAATTGAGTAGATTGGGAGAAATCTAAGTTTTTCTGCCTCGGGGTCAATCTCTGCATATTCTTGAGAAATAGGAAGTACCACCGGTGAATGTCGCATACATTCCTATAGCATATTTTTCTTATTCATCATAATTTTGTGAATTCCATACACTCAACCCTATGTGTATCACTCCCATAAAAGGACTTTTTCTAATTGTAATCACACTGGTCGCTATGGGCATTTGAAGTTCATTGTCTCTTCCATAGATAGTAAGTTTTTGAGCTAGTCGACCCGCGAACCTATCTGTTTTGTATCGACTCATTCTCCTTGATGCTCCAAAGTACATAGTGTGTTTCTTTGCACTTATCACATGCCTATAAGGTCTATTTGAGTCTTTATAAGCTCAAGGGCTGGTCTTGTGCCGGTTGGCTTGACCAAACTTCATCGCTTTGAAACGCATTTTTTTACCTTCGAAAAGCTTCTCCAAGTTCTTTCAATTATGGCTCTAATGAAAGAGAGAATCCAGAAATCTGATTCCCTCCAATGCCTAGCGCCTCCATGGCTCGTACACATAGATGAGATTCAATACTATCCATACTTGATGATGTACAGAGAATATTACAAGCCATCATCATTCTCCACACAATTCCAACAAACGATATTCTTAAGTCAAAATACCAAGGCATAATTTTCCAACCAAATTATTGGACTCTATTATGAAAACACCATCTCAAATGGATCGAGATATGGAATAAGGAAGCACTTCACATTATATACAATTTACACTATGAACATGTAACCCATTGCAAGATCTCAAATTCATTTGCTATCAAGGTGAAGAATGACCCTAAAGGTACCCCACTTTGATCCCCTGTCACCTCAAAAGAATTGTGTTATGACTTCCAAGCCATCTTCGATTCCCCACCATCTATTACCACCCCATCGCTTGTTACCATCGACATCCCTCCAACCAACACCTTCCCACACTATCACTTCATCATTCCCTCCATCCATGCTTTATCATCAATCACCTCTTGTCCCTTGATTAGCCCCTTTGTGTGATATTCCTTTCCATCAAACATATAATCTAGTATAGGACTATATAATAGCCCATTCACCATGACAACATACACTCTATTGTTCACCACACCTACACACACTAGTGCAGTGTTTTCACAACTTGCACCCATGCCCACTATCTTCACTCTCACCATATCACAACCACACACTATAGATTCAGTGTGTATTTACCCACCAACATCCACTCCCCCTCTCAAAGCTTCCCCTATCCCACTCCTTCCACCTTCCATCACCATAGTCTTCACTACCCCCACCATGACCCATCCCTCCATACAATTCGGTCATGCAAAATGTTGTGTATAGATCTATTAGTATAAAAAATGCTATCAATCAAATGTTTTCATGCATGAATTTAGTATGCTTAGCCACAAGCCTTGCCTTGTACCTGTTAATTGAGCCATCACAATTCTTCTTTACCTTTTAAATCCATCTTGATCCAATGAACTTCATAGATGGTTTCTTGGGAACCAATTCCCAAATCTAATTTTCTTATCGAGCTTCAATTTCTTCTTCCATGGCATCTCTCCATTATGGTTTCTTCTTGGCCTCTTCATATGTTGATGGTTCTTCTGAGTTTGTATCCTGAGCAATATAAATGGAATGCTTTGTGACCAAGGAAGTGTCATAAACATACCTTTCTTGCTTTCTTTTCTCTCTAGTGGATCTTCTTATGGTTTTTTGACATGATTCTGCTACATCTCTCAACTCCTACACTTTAGATTTGCTTTTGGAGTTCCAAAAAATTATTTCTCTTCTTGGAGAGTCTTCATGTGTATGCTCATTCCTCTTTGATAATGTTGGAAAGTCTTCCTCTAGGTCATAGGCAAGTTTGATTTTGTTGCAATCATCTTCAAACCAGGATTTATTTTCATAAAAAACAACATCTCTACTAATAATGAAACCTTTACTGCTTAGATTATATAATCTATAACCTTTTTGATTAAGCTCATAGCCAATAAATATGCATTCTGTTGCCTTTGGATCCAATTTGCCTCTTATTTGTGAAGGTATGTGTGCATATGCTATGCACCCAAAGATCTTGCAATGTTCAAGGCTAGTTCTTCTTCCATTCCATGCTTCATATGGTGTCATCACATTCAATACTTTTGATGGGAGTCTATTGACTAGATAGGTAGTTGTGGACACAACCTCTTCCCATAGGTAATTGGATAACTTCTTTGCATTTAGCATTGACCTTGCAACCTCCACTATGGTTCTATTCCTCATTTCTACCACTCCATTTTTCTTTGGAGTATACTCGGTTGTAATCTCTCTTTTGATTCCTCTCTCTTGGAGATAAGCATCAAAACTCATGGTTGAAATAGTATGCTCCTTCATCTGACCTTAGCTTCTTTAAAGTCTTTCCTGTTTGATTTTCAGGAAGTGCTATATATTTCTTGAAACAAGAGAATACTTCATCTTTATGCTTCATATATTATAGTATTGTCCATCTGCTACAATCATCAATGAAAGACACATAATACCTGGATCCAGAGATAGATGGCTCCTTGCTTGGCCCCCATACATCTGTATGGACTAGCTCCAATAGGTCTCCATTAATGTATCCCTTATTTGTGAATGGTTGCCCCTTGCCAAATCAAAAAACACTAGATTTGTAAATAATCAATTGCTTGGAGGTATGTGGTAAACCAAGTACACTTTGATCCCTACTGATTTGCTTTAGAGAGCTTTCACCTATATGATCTAACCTTTTGTTCCAAATCTTCAATTCTGATAATGTTTGACTACCATAGTTGAACAAAGCAATGTTCCTAGTATCTTGGATCTGAAATGTAAATATTTTATCTCACTTTTTGCCTCTTGCTATCCTCTTGAATCTCAGATGTGGATCCTTAACAAATGCCCCATTCTTTGTGAATCTGACCTGAAATCCTTTCTCAACAATCTGGCCAACACTTATGAGATTTTTGGTTATGGATTGCACATACAATACCTTGCTCAATAGGTTCATATTACCATCTAAAGTCTTCAAATTTCCTATCTTCTCCACTCGATGCCTTGTGTCATCTCTTGTTTGGACCTCATGTGTGTTCCTTGGATCCTCCAAGTTTGAGAGTAGAGCTACATTCCTTTCTACATGATTTGAGAAACCCGAGTCTATATAGAATACATGTTCATCCTCTTCAACTTGCTTAATGGTCATATTCATTAGAAGTAATCAGTCCTCTTTATTTTAATCATCTACATAGTTTTTGTAGTCTCTCATTCCTTCGTATCCTCCTTGATAATTATTGTTGTTGTATGAGTTGTTGTAACCATTGTTATTGTTGAATCCACTTGTTGAGCTTCCATATCCACCTCTATTGTAGCCTCTTCCTCTTTGGTTTCTAGGGTTCCTGAAACAATGCTCAGTAGTGTGGCTAGTTAAGCCACATATGGCACATGGAGAGGATCTTTGAGATTTCCCTTTGCGTTGTCTTCCTCCTTTGCCTCTTCCTCTTGAACCTCTACCTCTACTTGAAAAGTTTGCTTGAGAGGTACTACCTTCATCATCAGATTTTTTTTACTATTGCCTTTACCATCCTTATTCTTGTTCTTATCTGTATATAGGGTAGATGATTGATTACACTTTGAGTTGTCTCCATTCTTCATAATCTTTGTCTCATGCGTGAACAATTGTCCCATGAGAGTGTTGAAGTCAGGAACCTACATATCCATGTAGAGGTCCATGGCTATGGTGAAAGATTCCCGTTTGTAATCTACCTTTATTCCATTGATCACTTGCTTCATTGTCTTCTCTTCATTAATGACTTCTCTAATGATCCCAAGTTGATCTTCTAAATTCATCTTGATGATAAAATTAGTCACACTTTGCTTGGGCATCTTCTCAAGTGTGGTAAATTCCATCCAAAGTTGAGTCTTTCTAGCTTTGGTACTTGATGAAAAGAATGCTTCAAGAACATTCCAAGTCTCTTGTGAAGTCTTGAAATTCCTGATGTGTGGGAGTAGAAATCAAAGATTGAGATAAGAATGTATGACCTTGCTAGAGCATCCTTTGAGCACCATGTGGTTAACCTCTTTTGTTCTTCATGTGTTGGTTGTCCTTTGTTTGTGAGGATTCGCATCATATCATCTCTAGAAATGTAACCATAGAGTTTTCTCCCTTGAAGATATGCTGCCATTCTAAGTGACCAAGCTGAGTAATTACCTTGATCCAATTTGTCTATGGATGAGGGAAAACGATCTCCCATGCTGATATTTTGTTGCTCTGATACCTTTGTGAAGAGATAGTTTGGGTTGATCCAGAGATGAGCTAGTCTTGCACAAAACCTGCTTTACACCTGCCAAGTTACCTCCAAGGATGCTTAGTAGACTCCTTTGACTTCAAAATAATGCATTTAGACCCAGCAGGTACTTTGCAATATCACTTCCAAAAGTTTCCATCAAAATAGATGATTTGGATGTACTAGAACTGTGAAGAAACAATCTATTTTTGGGACTAGAAGTGCTCAGTTCTTTGTTGAAAGCTCACAACCTAGTATGAATTTGTTATACTTTATGGAATAATGGAATGTTATATGGATTTTAATGTCTTGAAGGTTTTAGTGTGATTCCTATTTCGATTTAGTAGGTGAAGACTCATGAGGGTGTAAATGTGTGGAGTTATTCAAATATTTAGAAGAATATTTAGAAGGTAGTATTTCAGTTATCTTTCGTAAAAATAATAGATCTTGTTTTTGTAAAAATAGTAGATGTCTTGAAAAGCAATAATTTTGTAAATAAAGTGGATTTTCAAAATGCACGCTTTTCAAAGCACCACCCTCCTATATCTTCTGTTCTGGATGTAATGAGAAATACCTAAAAAATACAGATGCGCTGATAGACTCATCGATTAGAGTATGTGGGGGGTGATTGTACCCAATTTGGTGTTAAGTCTCTTGTCTCTTTCTATTCTCTAAGTACTTTTGTGAGATTTCATTTCTGTACTATCCTCTACATATGTGCATCTACGGGATTCGATCAACGGTAGTATCTGAGCCAAGGCACATCTATAAAGGTGGATTCGTGGCATCTTGACATCTAGTTGTGATTTGCAATGTTTGTTCTGTTCACGATTCAACATGTGTCTCAATGGTCGGCTCTAGTCCTAGGCTTTGATTCTCTATAAAGCCATTGACCCTATCTAGAATACTAAGGATTTTGGTACATAATCTCTACCTAGGGTACCGATTGAGCGACAGTTGGAGCTTTTGCGACATGAAATCCAACATGCCCAAAATGAGATTAGGGAACATGATGCTGCACTCCAACAACTACAGAGTGATGACAACAACCTAGTTATGGTGATAAAGGCCATTATCACCGCTCAAGAACAAGGCATGCAGTCCAACATTGGTGCAAGAATTTCCAATTTTCACGATTCGATGGATGAAACGATGATGAATTTTTTCTTTCATGGCTATCCCAATACGATGATTTTTATTCTGAGGAGTCGTATTCTAAATTGAAATAGTGAAGTTTGTTACTAATTGTTTGGTGGGTAAGGCCCAATTATGGTGGAATGTTTTGCGGCATAACACCGTGTTAGTATATGATCAATGTCTACCCCTCATGATTGTATGCACATTTTGTAAGGCCCCCTTTATGAGGAGAAGCCAAGCGTGCATTACCCAATTGATGGGACTCCCAACTTGCATGTTGGATGAAGGTCATATTGGACCATGTAAGGTATTATAAGGAAAGGGAGTTACCAGGGTCCCCAATTGTGGGGTCCGGGGTAGCGGTGAGCAGCCCTGGTTGGGGGGCCCAAGGGGGCCAGCAGCCCCCTAGTGGGGGTCCGGGGGCAGTGCCCCCGACACAACGGTAAAGGGAATATTCCCTATCGGAGTAAAAAATTATTTATATTTGTTAGGTCGGTTCAACCAGTCTAAGCCGTGTATGGCCATTACGCGGGCGGTGGCCACCCACGCTCTACTGCCCATGTATAGCCGTCCATGGCAGGCCACCCATGATCCTATATATACATGACTTCTGCACTACCTGAGACACTGAGTTGATCCAGCATACCTCTACCTTGTATCTCCCGTTCTAGAGTTGTCTAGATCACCATTTAAGCTCTACCTTAAGAGCGCACGGGTGGACAATGCCATCATCTTTGTACTTGGTGCTAGTAGAAAATTATTGAGATTCTCTTATATCTGTTATCTTCTCTGCTATTGCTCCTGTGTTATATTGCGTAACTTTTTTCTTACATGGTATCAGAGCCGTAAGGTTCGAATAGCTTGAGAAGTATCACTATTTTAGCCTATTAGCATACTAGAATATCAGTAGATTATTTGAGTGATTACATGATGGCTTCATCGTCGAACAGTGGTCTTGGTGCTTCAGCTAATCTTAATTTTGCACCTATTCGAATTCGTCCACCTGCATTCACTAAAGGGAAGCTGGATGGATCCAACTATACACTTTGGAAGTTCAAAATTTTTGCAATTTTGGACTCCTATGAATTACTTGACACTGTCATGGGACCGATGGGACTGGATCCAGAGCCTATACCAGTTGAAGATCCAGCTAATTCAAGATTGATGATTCAGCCAGATCCAGATCTTCTACGAGCTTGGAAGAGGCGGAACGCTGATGCATTATGTGCAATTGTCACTAGTGTAAGTGATTCTGTGCTTACTTTAGTTCAACATACTACTAAAGCACATGAGGCTTGGGGCATATTGGCTCGACAATATGAGACCAAGAACCACACTAGGATACAGAATTTAGAAAATCAGTTGGCAAATGAAAAACATTCTGATTTTGAAAAGGCTGAAGATTTTATCAAACAGATAAAACATCTTCAAGACCAATTGGCTGCAGTTGGTGTTGTTATAACACCAGAAGAGCTGGCTCGAAGATGTGTACGTGTTCTTCTGGCAAAGTATGATGGATTAGTAACAGCCCTTAACACTCAGGTAAGACCAACTCCCCTCACATTTGAAGAGTTTTGTGCTATGCTTTTAGAAGAAGAGATGCGGTTGAGGAATCGGCAAAGCACAAGTGATGCTGCATTTTCAGCAAATGCAAAGGCTCTTCTGATGTATCAAAGAAGAAGCCAAAGAAGAAAAAGTTCACAGGAAGTTGCTTCTATTGTGAAAAGAAAGGCCATGCCATCAAGGATTGCAGGAAGAAGCAAGCTGATGAACGGAATGGGACTATAAAATCATCATGGAAGAACAAAGAGTGTGCAAACAACACAGAGCTGGAACTTTGGGTAGCTATTGAAGAGGTATGTTCATCTGCTCAAGCTCGTGTTGATGAACCATGGATTTTAGATAGTGGAGCTTCTCGCCATATGACCAGTAAAAAGGATTGGTATAGTTCCCTAGTGCCTCTACGGGAATCCATCAATGTAGTGGTAGGAAATGACTCCAAGTGTCCAACCGAAGGAACTGGAACCATCTCTTTTATCACTTCTCTAAGTGTTGAGAAAAAGTTATCTGATGTTCTCTATGTACCTACACTCAAAGGAAATTTGTTGTCAGTTTCTGCAATAACAGATCGTGGACTTGAGGTTCACTTCAATAAGAGTGGTGCAGAAATCATGGATTCATCAGGTAATGTTGTAGGTAAAGGGATACGACGGGATAACTTGTATGAGTTAAGTGCTTTAACTGCTACAAAAGATAAAGATGTAAGCAGGTTATGGCACCAACGATTTGGGCATCTCGGATTTGCAGTTTTGAAGGAGATGCAAAGAACAAGGATGGTTGCTCATTTGCCTGCATTTTCAGAGTTGCAGGAACTTTGTGAAGCTTGTATGATGGGCAAGCAACAACGAAAGGCATTTCCAAGAGAGACCAGCAATCGATCTCAAGCTCCTCTAGAGTTGGTACATGCTGATCTCTGCGGTAAAATGTCTACACCTGCTTTAGGAGGATCTTTCTACTTTTTTGCTGTTAGTCGACGATTATAGTAGAAAGATGTGGGTTTATTTCATTCGAGAGAAGGCTGATGCTTTTGAAAATTTTAAAACGTGGCATAAGTATGTAGAAAATGAATGAGGAAGGAAACTGAAGAGATTTTGAACAGATAGAGGAGGTGAATTCTTGTCAACAGAATTCAACAATTACTGTAAGGAGCATGGTGTGAAAAGGCAACTTACCACAACTCATACACCTCAACAAAATGGCGTTGTTGAGCACAGGAACAGGACAGTAGTTGAAATGGCTCGTTGTATGTTGAAGGCTCAAGACATGTCTGATTCATTCTGGGCAGAAGCAGTCAATACAACAGTCTACATCCTCAATCGAAGCTACACAAAAGCACTGAAGGGGATGACTCCTCAAGAAGCATATTCTGGTAAAAAGCCTTCAGTTTTGCATTTCAGAATTTTTGGTTGTTTCTGTTATGCACATATTCCTGATTCAACAAGATCAAAGTTGGATTCAAAAAGCAAAAAGTGTGTCTTCCTAGGATATAGTGAAGAGTCTAAAGCATACAGGTTGTGGGATCCTGAGGCAAGGAAGATTCTTGTGAGCCGAGATGTGGTGTTTGATGAACGACCATACTTAGTAGAAGATAAAGGTAAATCTACTATCTCATCAAATGGAGAAATATATCACCTTGTGCCTATCAAAAGACAGGTTAAAGTTGAGGAGGAGGAAACATCTGATGGAGAAATTTCCTCAATAAAAAGCCAACCAGTTGTAGCTGCACAGCGTAAGCCACTACCGAAGTGGGCACAACAGCTCTTTGATGATCACAATCCACATGTAGCTGTACCAGAATCATCATCGGATGGATTACGAAGATCAAAGAGAATAGAGGAGCAAAGAAGAGCCTCAGAACACATTGTTAACATGGCTCTAATGGAAGATATCATGGGTTCGATAAAGGAACCTACCACCATTGAAGAAGCCATTGATGATCCAGGTTGGAGAGCGGCAATGCAGTCTGAGTATGATAGTATACTCAAAAATGATACATGGGATCTAGTCGACTTGCCGCCAAAGAAGAAGGTAATAGGTACTAAATGGATTTGGAAAGCTAAGTATAAAGCTGATGGAACATTAGAAAAGTATAAGGCACGATTAGTTGCACAGGGTTTTTCACACATTGAAGGATTTGATGTTCAAGAAACTTTTGCACCAACAGCACACATGACAACTATTCGGACGGTACTTGCAGTAGCTGCACAAAAGTCCTGGCCTATTTTCCAGATGGATGTCAAATCTGCATTTTTGAATGGTCACCTCAAGGAGGAGGTATATGTATCTCAACCACCAGGTTTTGAGGTGCCCAATTCAGAAGATAAAGTTTGCAGGTTGAAGAAAGCTTTGTATGGACTTAAACAAGCTCCATGGGCTTGGTACCAACGGATAGATAATTTTTTCAAAAACATGGGTTTTGAAAGAAGTACTTCTGATGCTAACTTGTATGTAACAAAAAGGGATAGCAAGCTAGTTGTCATCATTGTATATGTAGATGATTTGATCATTACAGGAGATCATCAGGAACTCATCAATCAAACTCGGATCAGCTTGGGAACTGAGTTTGAAATGACAAACTTAGGTATACTCCATTTTTGTCTGGGAATTGAAGTATGGCAAAGGAAGGATGGCGTTTTCATCTCACACAAAAATATTCCAAAGAAATTCTCAAGGCATTTGGAATGATGGAGTGCAAACCAACTAGCACACCTATGGAGGTAAATCATAAGCTATCTATGGATGATAACATGCCTGATGTAGATGCTAAGAAGTATAGGAAGCTCGTTGGGAGTCTTATTTTTTTGTGCAACACTAGACCAAACATTTGCTATGTTGTTGGAGTGTTAAGCAGGTTTTCCAACAAACCTAAGGAGAGTCACTGGAATGCTGGAATGCGAATTCTAAGGTACATTGCAGGAAACTTGGATTTTGGTATTTTGTATACCACAGGTGATACACTCCATGGATATTGTGATTCAGATTGGGCTGGAGATTGTGATTCTAGAAAATCAGTTTCTAGATATTGTTTCTCACTTGGTTCAGGAATATTTTCTTGGGTAAGTAGGAAGCAACCAACTCTCGCACTCTCCTCCACTGAAGCAGAGTACAAAGCAGCTTGTTTTGCTTCTTGTGAGGCAGTCTGGTTAAGGAGAATTCTTGCAGATCTAGGCTTTCCATCAAATATGCCAACTGTACTCAAGTGTGACAATCAAAGTTGTATGGCTATTGCAAAGAACCCAGTATTTCATGCTCGCACCAAGCACATAGAAGTACAGTACCATTACATTCGTGAGCTAATTGAAGATGAAATTGTGGAGCTAGAATATTGCCCAACAGAGGCAAATTGTGCTGACATATTCACTAAAGTACTTGGAAGAGAGCAGCTCAACAGGCATCTTCAACAGATGGGCATAGGACCGAGACCTACTTGATTTATCATCGGTAAACATTGAGGGGGGGTGTTAGTATATGATCAATGTCTACCCCTCATGATTGTATGCACATTTTGTAAGGCCCCCTTTATGAGGAGAAGCCAAGCGTGCATTACCCAATTGATGGGAATCCCAACTTGCATGTTGGATGAAGGTCATATTGGACCATGTAAGGTACTATAAGGAAAGGGAGTTACCAGGGTCCCCAATTATGGGGTCCGGGGCAGCGGTGAGCAGCCCCGGTTGGGGGGCCCAAGGGGGTCAGCGGGCCCCCTGGTGGGAGTCCGAGGGCAGCGCCTCCGGTGCAATGTAAAGGGAATATTCCATGGAAGATTCCCTATCGGAGTCAAAAATCATTTATATTTGTTAGGTCGGTTCAACCAGTCTAAGCCATGTATGGCAATTACGCGGGCGGTGGCCACCCACGCTCTACGACCCATGTATAGCCGTCCATGGAAGGCCACCCATGATCCTATATATACATGACTTCTTCACTACGTGAGACACTGAGTTGAGCCAGCATACCTCTACCTTGTATCTCCCGTTCTAGAGTTGTCTAGATCACCATTTAAGCTCTACCTTGAGAGCGCACGGGTGGACAACGCCATCATCTTTGTACTTGGTGCTAGTAGAAAATTATTGAGATTCTCCTATATCTGTTATCTTCTCTGCTATTGCTCCTGTGTTATATTGCGTAACTTTTGTCTTACACACCGATCATCCCACCACATGGGTTGCATTTCAAGACAAGATAAAGGAATCCTTTCTTCCTCTTCAGTTCCATTTACAAGGTCATCGATCATGGAAAACATTTGGATGGAAAGATGGAGATACTATGTCTACCAACACTAAACGTTTTTGGCAATGACTACTACTTATTCATTCGCTTGAAACAATTCGTAAAGATACTTTGCAACAAAAGTATGAAGATGGTTTGGAGATGGGAATCCAAGATAGACTCAACACCTTATATCCTATGACCCTCTATGAAGCTATTTCTTTTGCACATGATGCTAAGAAAGAGTTTCAATCCATTACCAAGTCCATTCACTTACAACAAACACGTCAATGACAACAACCAATCAAGCCCAATTTTCCTTTCAAGTGTCTCTTCACTAGTCTTTCTTCTCGTACTTTTTAGCACCCACCTATTTTTCGATGCCTACCTACTTTTCAATGCCCTCCTTAATCCTTCTCATCAATATCCAAGGCAACCCCTTTACAACCTACAAAACCTCCAACCCTTCACACTACAATGATGGATGCTCAACAAAAGAGATCCCATATGACTTTTTGACATTGTGGTAAGTTTGGGCATACTAAAGCTAAATGTGGTTTTGAACTAACAACATGGAGCCTATTGGATCTCAAGTACAAAACATGAAGGTGGTTTTTGAAGACATTCAACCTGATTGGACTGAAGAAGCAATGGAAAAAGATCTAAGTACCTTGGGTAATTCAATTTGTGTTCATTCTTTAATTAACATGGAAGGTACTATTTGTTGGAAGTGAGGTAGGCCCTTAGGCTCATGTCACAGGTCCATGGTTCCATAGTTCCAATCATGTACAACATTAATTCCAACAATCTTCCATATTGACAAAACATGAATATACCACAACTTAATCATACAAATGATGAGATAAAGATAGAGAAAGAATAGACAACATGTGTAAGGTGTTACGTAAGTCATCGCTTACTCATAGTATCATATAAACCAATGTTCAATGTACAATGTGGGAGCAAAACTCTCAACCACTCTATGTGATGAGAAATAGATGAATGAGTGAATGTACAATGTAACAAACATATTCAGATGTATGGGCAGTAATCTGAATATACATGAGATGTGTGACCTAATAGGTTATAGAAGAGTGAATATGAGTGACTGAAAGAGGAAGGATCAGTGTGAAACCGATAGTCAACAAAACCTCATCTGAACTTAGGCTATGGAAGACCCTAAGTCAGATATGTGTGTGAAAAGATCACATACTTATAAAGTAGCATAGAATGCTAACAAGTTTGCTGCAGGAAATCCTCAAACTCATGTGAACACACCTTCTCAAACACCTCATCAAAATATGCATAAAGCATATACATATTGTTTCTCTTGTACTTATGCCGAATAGGACTCCTCCTGATATGAATGCCATGACCTCCATAAAATTCAAGTAGTACCTGTGTGCGTAAAGAGAATATGTACCTCAATACTTAACATAAGATGTAAATCTTATGTTAAACACCATCCAATGTCTTTGAAGTAGCCCGACATCTTCTTGTAGAAGACAATCTTCAACCTGATATCTTCTTTGTAGAAGACAATCTTCAAATACACCATGTAGATGGCCGATCCTCACCATCAAGCTGCTAATGACCAAGTCTTCTTGCCATGAACAAGAGATAACCTCCTCTCCATGAGCTAGAGTGTGAGCACACCCTTCATCTTCTCCAAGAAGAATCATTAAGAAGAACTCCATAGCTGCTCCTCAACATGCTTCAAGATAGCACCATGGCTGCCCCATGTGCTAGACGAAACACCACCTCTATTGAGGTCCAAGCTCCAAGCTTGTGCTGAATACTAGGTGAAGGATAAATAGAAGTGACCCAAGGTGCTTCTTTTATAGTATTGGATTATACTTGAAAAGCTTAACCAAAAGCTAATAAAGCCACAATCTCCACGATCGCTATGCGATCTCCAATAAAGCAAAAACATTGTCAGTCCGTCGCCGTCATTTGGATGTTTAATAAAACAAAAGCATAAAAAGAATTTATCCACGAACGCTGCCACCGAGAGGATTTGAACTTGGGTCATAGGGTTGAGAGGTTGATGAACTAACCACACTACCCGTCGTCCTTTCTTGTACAAGGAGTGAAGACGACTTATACACATGCTGTGAACAATGGATAAATTTGACCAATGGGACATTGTTTCCCAACAATCCCCCCTGCAATGGCATATTGGTACAATTTGGACTGGATCTGAAATCTGTCACAAACTGCAAACTCTCACAAGCTTCAAGCTTGTACTTCCGACACTTCAAAACTTGTTCTTTAAAAGTCTTCTTCAAAAACTGAATTTGACTTTCTTAAAAAATCTGAACTTGTTGAATATGAACCATAATACCTGAGAAAATATGCAAACTAGATATCCAATAGTGTACTCATCAAGCAATCACTGCTTGTCAACAAATATAGCATGAACTGTCTCTGAACCTACTATCTCTTGTTTTCAAAAACCTGAAAACATACACTAGGATTCATATATTTGCATTTACCTTCCAAAAGGATTTCTCAACGTACTTCTGCTGTGTCATGTAAATACACTAAACAAAATCAGGAACTGAATCCTGGAACCTGTGACTGAAAACTCACAACTTAGTGTATTATGAACACTGCTGGTTCATCTCTGAATGTAATCAAGTCAGATCAACTCAACTCAATTGCAATCAACTGAAATCAACTGAAATATGAGTAAAGATCTATGATGTCATCATGTCTTCATCCTTTAAATCCTTCATACCTCTTTCCTTCAGAACTTGGTATAAACATATATGTGCGCACTTTTGAAATATACCTTTCTGAAATATCAAGCTTCTCTTCAATAGAATTCTGGAACCTTCTCCTGAACAGGAACTTTCTCCAAACATTCTTCTTCTTCGTTCTTCTTTCAAAGCTGGAACATAAAGAGAACCTGGCAAAGGAAATATAGGAATACCTGAAATAGGAATACCTATAGGTATGACTCTGCATTCTTTTACATATGGCTGAAAATAAGTCTTCATGTTTCATCACCCCCCTGGATGATTTAACACTAGTATCCAGTATTCTTCAAATATATCAGACTTTATGAAATCTAGAACGTCTTCCTTCATAAATCTGATGTTCAGTGATCAATACCTGTATGTGAAACAAAAATTCTGAATCCTTTTTATTAGCATTGATCAGATGCCAATAGCTTTCCATGTCATTCCTCAGCTTTCCAAAATCTAGAATAAGGTTAGCTGATCCTAACATAACAAAACCTCGCTGAAAGCTTTATAGGATTCATAACCTTCACTAACATAACAAGTATCTTCTATCTCTCTGCAACACAAATCTGATAGAACCTGAATCTTTGACTTACTTCTTCCAATGTTAAGAATCTTCACAAACAAAGGATAGACAACTGAATCATAAATACTCAAGATCATGCAAGATCTATCCAAGATCAATGATCTTTTTTGTATAGAATCTGTTCTTCATCAAACCTTCATGACTGAATGTTTGATTTAGTTACCTAAATGTCTCTAAGTGTCCATGCTTCTCAAAAAGTTGTAAAACTTTTCTTCAAACAAATCTTTTCCAAGAATCTGTGACTCCTACTTGAAACATAAGTGGACAAACTTCTCACCTTGAGAACTCCAAAAATTGCAAGTTGATACTTCATAACTTTCATATTTTACCCGGGTGAAATGTGACAGTACCTGCTTGATTTTCTTTTGGCTAACTCCACTTCTCAATCAAGTGATAGGATCTGATGGAACACCTTTTTGAATACAAACATGTATCCAAAAGTCTAGACAATCATTGAAAGTAGATTCTTCATTGACTGGTACATCAACAAGACTAAATTTTCTGAAGTTTTCTGAAAATACTGAATATGAGTTAACTTTTTCCAAACATAAAACCTCAACCCAAGTATTCAACATCTGCTACAAAAAGCTCTTTTACTTCAAGAGTTAGATAAAGAAGAAATATACTTCTCTGCAACTTTTCATATACCAAGTAGCTCTATATTGACACTCCAAGAATTATTTGAGGGAACATATAAGTTGCCTGCTCAAAAGCTTCAAGTAAAACGTAACTCATACATATATGAGTCAAACCATATATCTGCTGCTATTCTTTCTCTCAATGCAATTCTTTGTCAAATCTACTAAATTATGACCAAGTGTAATGCAAAACAAGAAACTGCTTCTTCTTTAAACAAGATGTTCTCGTAGACTTGTCTTTGGATGTAGAGGATAAAATAGGAAAAGTATATGGAAAATATATGAGAAAAGGAAGCCTTACTATTCTTTTGGAAATGATGGACTTTCATTTTCTGCATCTTTCTTCCACTTGATGATGTCAACATTTTCAAACTTCTCTTCCATACCTTTTGTTCTCTTCATCTTGAAGTAGCAAACACTCTTGACTTCTTCGAATGAACTTTTCTCTTCCTCTAATGCTAAGAGTAAGAGATAAAACAAACATGGTATACAAATGGAAGTGAGTATAGAATCATGTTTTATCATCTCCTCATATTTTTGAATCAAAATTCTGGTTCAAATGTCTGAAACGACTAAATTCACCAATCTTTTGTCTGAATGATGAATT
Source organism: Ceratopteris richardii (assembly GCA_020310875.1). Lineage (NCBI taxonomy): Eukaryota > Viridiplantae > Streptophyta > Polypodiopsida > Polypodiales > Pteridaceae > Ceratopteris > Ceratopteris richardii. The sequence continues at coordinate 120,665,776 of CM035421.1, forward strand.
ACCCTTCTAGAGTTACCTTCTCTAGATACATTTGTACCTTGATATCCAACCAAATTACAACAAAAAATTGGCTGAAAACAAAACTCATGCCATCTTCACATTTGTCTTCTTAGATGAACTTTCTTGCCATGAAAGAGATCTTCTCAAAACTCTCTAGAAAAACCTCTAGATACCTGTTTTGATGTAGCTAATGCTTTAACTTTCAAATGATGAAAGTGTATAAAAGAACTCCTTGAAACCTTCAAATGTCTTCATAACTACTCTTCTAAGACATGACCTGCAAATGATAATCTGATAGTAGAAAGTAATACCTCTGATTTGATGTTGATCTGCTTTCTTCATCTTCTCTATACCATTGTTCTTCCTTGAATTTGAAGTAGTCTTCTCTTTATCAAGTCTGGGTCTTCAAACAATACTTTTGTAAAGTATTTGCATACTCTTCCAAAAATATTTGACTGCTAACAGATCATCAATCTTCATACTCCACACTGATGAATATACATGTAACTGAATTGTCTAATTCTCAAATCTCTACTCATCTAGATTAAGTGTGTATGTCAAATGTCAAATATTAGAAGATGCTTTCAAATCATATGTTGTAAATCTGGAATTTGAGATATGAATGAGCCTTAATGCATTGATGCCAAAGATCTAAAGCTTTGAAACCAAAACCTTAGTTCTCTCATACCAAATGTTGGAAGTGAGGTAGGCCCTTAGGCTCATGTCACAGGTCCATGGTTCCATAGTTCCAATCATGTACAACATTAATTCCAGCAATCTTCCATATTGACAAAACATGAACATACCACAACTTAATCATACAAATGATGAGATAAAGATAGATAAAGAATAGACAACATGTGTAAGGTGTTACGTAAGCCATCGCTTACTCATAGTATCATATAAACCAATTTTCAATGTACAATGTGGGAGCAAAACTCTCAACCACTCTATGTGATGAGAAATAGATGAATGAGTGAATCTACAATGTAACAAACATATTCAGATGTATGGGCAGTAATCTAAATATACATGAGATGTGTGAGCTAATAGATTATAGAAGAGTGAATATGAGTGACTGAAAGAGGAAGGATCAGTGTGAAACTGATAGTCAACAAACCCTCATATGAACTTAGGCTATGGAAGACCCTAAGTCAGATACGTGTGTGAAAAGATCACATACTTATAAAGTAGCATAGAATGCTAACAAGTTTGCTGCAGGAAATCCTCAAACTCATGTGAACACACCTTCTCAAACACCTCATCAAAATATGCATAAAGCATATACGTACTGTTTCTCTTGTACTTATGCCAAATAGGACTCCTCCTGATATGAATTCAAGTAGTACCTGTGTGCATAAAGAGAATATGTACCTCAATACTTAACATAAGATGCAAATCTTATGTTAAACACCATCCAATGTCTTTGAAGTAGCCCGACATCTTCTTGTAGAAGACAATCTTCAACCTGATATCTTCTTTGTAGAAGACAATCTTCAAATACACCATGTGATGGCCGATCCTCACCATCAAGCTGCTAATGACCAAGTCTTCCTGCCATGAACAAGAGATAACCTCCTCTCCATGAGCTAGAGTGTGAGCACACCCTTCATCTTCTCCAAGAAGAATCATTAAGAAGAACGCCATAGCTGCTCCTCAACATGCTTCAAGATAGCACCATGGCTGCCCCATGTGCTAGACGAAACACCACCTCTATTGAGGTCCAAGCTCCAAGCTTGTGTTGAATACTAGGTGAAGGATAAATAGAAGTGACCCAAGGTGCTTCTTTTATAGTATTGGATTATACTTGAAAAGCTTAACCAAAAGCTAATAAAGCCACAATCTCCACAATCGCTATGCGATCTCCAATAAAGCAAAAACGTTGTGAGTCCGTCGCCGTCATTTGGATGTTTAATAAAACAAAAGCATAAAAAATATTTATCCACGAACACTGCCACCGAGAGGATTTGAACTCGGGTCATAGGGTTAAGAGGTTGATGAACTAACCACGCTACCCGTCGTCCTTTCTTGTACAAGGAGTGAAGAGGACTTATACACATGCTGTAAACAATGGATAAATTTGACCAATGGGACATTGTTTCCCAACACTATTAATGGTAAAGTTGTTAATGTTTATATTTTACATGATGATGATAGTTTGCATTATTTTATTTCTCATACACTAGAGCAAGCTCTCCAACTACATCCACTTCCTTCTATGTATAAAGTTAAGGCTGCATGTCAAGGAAATAGATATAATGTTACAAGTGAAGTGCATAACGTTTAGATTTGTCTAGGCTTATACAGATGAACGTGCATCTTTGCAGTCCTATGATGTTATACTTGGTATGCCTTTTCTTCATCATTATAATCCATGCAGTGACTATCATACACACACAATGAGTTTTAAGTTTAACAGTCAAGATATTTCTTTGTCTACAATGCATGACTTCCAAACATTTCCATTAATTAGTCATACCCAAGTAAAGGTGCATTTAGGAAAGGCTACAATTCATGTATTGTCTTTGTCAATAACATAGGTGATTACACACATACACTTCCTAATGCACATAAACCATTTATGGATTCTTATAAGGATTGTTTTATGGCTGATTTTTCTTCTAAACTAGCACCTTCTAATGGATCTCTTGACCATAGTATAGATAATTCCTGGTAGTTTTCCTCCCCATCAAGAACCTTATAGGCATGGACCTTTACATGAACCAGAAATAGCTAATCAAGTTAAGGATCTACTCCAGAAAGGCCTTATAAGATCTACTTCGTCTCCCTTTGGAGCACCTTTTCTCTTAGTTGAGAAAAAGAACAAGACTTATACGATGTGCATTGACTATAGAGCACTCAATATGATCACAATTAAAAATAGGTATACTATTCCTAGGATAGAAGATTTGATAGATAAACTTCATGGAGCACGTTGTCGTCGAGATTTGCTCTCCTCTCTCACTTGTGAAGGCCTACAAAAAACATATTTGGCAAAGGTAGCCAGAATTCCCCAAGAAGTCCAGGATGCATCAAGGATGTCAAAGGAAGGTCACATACAAAGTTTCAAAGAAATCAAGAAAGTCCATGGTAGCGGTCAAAGCTGGTCAAAGCTAGTCAAAGTTGGGAAATTAGGGCAAAAATTTCATTGTCACCAAATTAGATGAAAATCCATATACTTGTAAAGATTGTCAAAGGCAGTCTATAGCCCAAATTTCAGCAGAAAATGGATTTTGTAGCACATTGATATGCTATGTTCATTTTGTAAAAATATAATTTTTCTAGTTTGACCCTACAAATTCTTGTATAGAAAATTATGTTAGCCATATGGTTTGGCATGTATAAAGATCATATGTGGCTACATATTTGTACAAATTTTCAAGGCTATCAGAGCTTCCTAGACACCTTAATGCCACCTTGCAAGCTTCCAAATGTAGTCAAACTTGTACAAGGGAGATTCAGATGGGAGTTTTTCCTGCATATTCCTGAAGGAGATCTTTGGAAACATAGTCCTACAAAGTTTCATCTTCATCAAAGTCTTTTTGGAGGGTCAAAGAGCACAAAGTCCAGTTTTCAAGGTCACCACAGTTTTCTAGAATAAGAAAATTGAAGGCTTGAAGGGCTGCCACATGTCAAAATATGATTGAACCATGGTGAACGGTCAAGATGAGCTCCTATTCAAGGGTGGAGATGCACTAAAGCATAAAGGAAGGAGGATCCACGAATTTTTTCCATAAAAGAAGACTTTGTTGACAGTTAAAGATCAATAATGCAAAGTTTCTCCAAAAATAGTGGCTTATCTTATCCGAATTGATGTCAGCACTGATCCGACGGTCCAGATCATCCCCAGATCCAATGGTGGAGAATGAGGGCGCCTAAATTTCACTCCTTTACACTAGATTTGATAGAAAGAACAATTCCAAGCCATTGATTTGATTAATCAAATGGTTGTAATCGAAAGTAGTGATCCTAGAGTTGAGAGTTGATTTCTCTAGATCCAAGGGCCCAAATTCATTCAAAAAACTATATAAACCCCCCTCCAAACTCCTAGAGCATCATTGTTAGGCATCCATAGGGCTCATGCTAGCTTACGGTTTCCTTGAGACGATCACCCTCGGTTGAGCGAGTGAGGATCCAAGGTGAGCTAGTATGAGTATAGAACCTAGTTTCAAATTTAAGTTAGAACTCCAATTTAGGATAGGCTCTTGAAACCAGCATCTCTATCTTGACTCACCCTCGGTGGAGCGTGTGAGTGAGTTAGAGCTGATTTTAATGAGTCTTAGACTTCTTTAGTTAGACGTTACGAGCCTAGACAGACATAGGGTCACTGGAGTGGAACTCACCTTCTTACGTGTGACATTCGGTTGAACTGTCATGGTTTGAGGGTCGGAACCACCTTTGATCAGTAGACTGCTTAGCATGACGTACCACGACGATCTTTTACATGTAACTTGATTCAAATTCTTTTAATTCATGTCACTTGTCACTTGTCTCTTGTCACCTCTCTCAATCTCTTAAGTATTTTTACATGTCTTCTATTTCTTCTATGTGTGAGAAAGCTCCGCAGTATTGCGTTGAACCAGTGAGGATGTTTCTTTGAGCTTGTGAGTAAAATCTATCATCATAATTCACTTGCATGTATATAATCCATACATACCCATACATATTGATTAGTTTCTGAAAGTGTATAAGAAGCTCCAATATTGGACCATTCTTCCTTTCGAAACTGGTTTATGTGTAAGGGTTCCATCTATTCTCGTCATGCATACATATCATCCAAAGAAGACTATGCATATGGATTGGAATTAGGAAGTGTTTAAGAAGCTCCTTCAATGGACCATTCTTCCTTCCAAATTTCATTCGTATGTATGGTTCTCTTTCATTCTTATCATTCATGTTCATAAATCTAACTTGCACTCCTATATTCCTATTCCCATAATCATTTCAACATCTCTCTCTTCTCCATACTCAACATTAATTTCACTTTCATGTCCTTAAACCTTCCAACATTCATTAGCTTCATACACCCTGTGTGTGCCACGACCGGACCCGATCCACCCGGATTGCGATCACCTCCACATTTGAACCCGACGTGAAACGCTTCGTGGTATTTGCTTCTGATCTTGTTGGGAGGTTGTGATCCATATCCTTTGTTTCATATTTTTCATCCTCATCATATCATCATCATCATTCTTGAGTGTTGCACTGGATTTCTCACAGTATCGTGCACATCTTCGTCGCGAAGTAAACACATTTGTGAGAGATCTAGAACATCGTGCATCACTTGCTTATTCACATAAGATGGAGGAAGGATTCAAATCCCTTATTGTTGAGAAACAAGGCCAAAGAATAGTCTCTTCTATGTTGAGAGAGAAGGGAAAATTCAATGGCATCAACATCACAAGCTACTTAGATTTGTTTGAAGAGCAAGCTATGATTTTTGGTCTTCCTGAAGATCTTTTGATATCATTCTTTGAACGAATTGTTGATAGCTCTATCATAAACCGTGTCACTCAATATGATAGTCTTCCTTGGAGTGATTTTAGAAAGGAGATGCTCAAAGAATTCTATCTTGAAGATTATAGCCAACATAATCGAGATGGATTCTTACGATGGGTCAGTTCTCCAAAGCCTAGTAGCTCTATTACTCACTTACAAAATGAGTATATTAGACGCTATGAACAACTTCCTGATGAGGATAAGATAACTTTGGAACCTGATCTTGTGATCAATTTTCTTAAGCTTCTTCATCCTGAAACTCGTAGGGAAGTTGAACGGCAATTAGAAGAACCAGATAAGCGCTATGGTCTTACTGACAATTGGCAAAAAGTGCGTAAAGTAGTAGAGGCTGTAGCCCGTAGACATCAAAGACAATCCATGCTTTATGAGCAAACTAGTCTTCCTCAAGCTAGCCTTCCACAAATTAAGGAGCAATTTAGAGAACAATCCCATGCTATGCTTTTTGACTCTACTCCTATTTCTCAAATGATGGAGCCTACTCAAGGTTTTAAAGTAGAGCCAAATAAAAGTGTAGTTGAACAATCTCAAGTGGATATTCTCACTAAGCAAATGGAAAGTCTTATTGCTACACAATCCAATTTGGCCAAGACTATAGATGCTTTACAATCTAATTACACCAAAACTTTCCAAAATCAAATGAACCCAATGACTTTTCAAGAGCCTAATCAACATGTTATAGCTACCAATCAAAATCCACAAGTAGCTCCTACTCAAGCATATCAAGTTCCTCCAATGCATAATCCTCCCATGCATAATCCTTCAATGCAAAATCCTCATCCTCATGTGCAAAATCCTCAAATGTATCAAAACCTGTATCCTCAAGCTTCTCAAATAGCTTTTCAAAATCCTCAAAATCAAAATTTTCAAAATCATCAACCGTATAATATGGAAGCTCCTCTTGCACCTCAAGTACCACATGTTGCTCCCCAAGCTCCTCAAATACATCAATTGCATTTTCAAAATCCTAATTATCATGTTCAAGCAATACCTTATCAACAAAATCCTCAATTTCAAAATTTCCCACCACAAGTTAATCAAAATCCTCAAAATCAAAATGGTTTTGTGCGTGGCCCTCGTAGGTGTCCTTGGTGTGATTCGTTAGAGCACTTTTTGAGAGATTGTGAATTATTGAAGGCTGCTAAGGAGCAACGACTAGTAATAGACATAGACAAGAAAATCTGTGACTATCGATCTAGGCTACCTTTGCAAGGAAATTATGGTAAGGGAGGAATGAAAAAACATTATGAAAATATAACCATAATGGACGTAGGAACTAGAGGAGTGAAACTAGAAGCTCTTGATGAACAACAAGTAGAATCAAGTAAACCCACAAAGGAAGGTGATTTTTCCATAGAGGCTTTAGTAAGAGCACGGGATGAGATTAGGAGAATAACGGCTTGGGAGTCACCGATAGAAGATCAATCTCTTATTTCTCACATATCCAATGTAGAAGAAAAACGAAAAAGAGATGAAGCTGAGCCTAGTGAAAGAAGAGTGACTCGAAAACAAACCTCAGAGGGAATAGAAACAATCATAGAGCAAGGAGAAACATCACAATCTAAAGATAAAAAACAAGAATCAGAACCCAATGAACAAAAACAAGAGGAGAAACAAAAAGGGAAGAAGACAAAGCAAAGAAAAACAGAACCAAAGCCTTTAGATAAACAAGAACAATCAAAACAAATTGAAGACCAAACACAAGAACATGAACAAAAACAAGACCCTGAGCAAAAACAAAAGAAACCAAAGAGAAAACCTAAAGCCATCTTGATTTCAGAAATTGAGAGAAAAATAGATCCTATGGAGATTTTAGATGACATTTTTCTTAAGAGTCAAGTGACTATGTCTTTAGAACAAGTTTTCTCTATTGCAAAGCCTGTTTTTAAAGATAACTTTATCGGCCTAATTAAAAGGAAGAGGTTTCCGCTTAATCTAGATACTGAGATGCAAGATTCTCTAGATCAAGATCAAGCTATGAATGAAGCCTTAAACTTTGATGAATCTGATGAAGAGGACTTTGATGATGATGAAGTAAATATTAATAAAAATTTCTTAGGACCTATTCAACCTGACCATGAAAATCATGAAAACAATCCTGAAAGCCACTTTAAAAGAACATTTTGGTCTAGAGGTACATCAGAGATGCATGTTAAAATAGGAAATGATAAGAACACTATCACTGTAAATGCATTAGTAGATTCCGGCTCTGAAATCAATGTGATTTCAAGAGAAGTCTATGATAAGTTTCGATGGCCCATAGATAAAGATTGTGGATGGCATATGAGAACTGCAGATAATGGTGTAGGTACCCTGTATGGAGCTTGTGCTAGTGTGCCCATATCCATAGGAGGAATCACAGAAGAGTTTCACTTTTTTATTCAAGATAATTGCTCCTATGAAGTTCTCTTAGGTCAACCCTTTATTTGTGAGAGCCGTATGGAAACTAAAGCCATGGATGATGGGTCTACCTATGCTAGATTTAAGTCTAAGGATGGAATGCAATCACTTCAAGTCATGACAGTAGGACTGAATCATCCTAGGAATCGATTGTCAATTAGAAAGAAACCTATTGTTACTCAGGGTCATGAGCATGCTTGTAGTGATTGTGCACCTCGATTCATGTTTGGAGCTACATATGATCAAAATTTCGGATAGAATCCATTGTTGAGCGGGACAACAGTGGATATTGGTTTGACATCTCGCAGCCAACCAACCTATTCAATAGTTTGTCACTTTGTTTTCCACATTCTAGATTAGATTTTCTTCATAAGAGTCAATTGTCCAAGTCTTTTATCCAAAAAACCCAAAAAAATTATAAAAACAACAAAATCATGGAACATGATGAGAACATTGAGCATGTGATTGAGACATCTCATTGTTTCTCTACTCTTGAGGAGTTACAGTTATGTCTTCAACAAAATTCTAATTCCCATATTATTCTTATTTCTTCCCTTGACGAGTATGCTCTAATCCAAGAGTATGCTCTCAATATTGACAAGTGCTCGAAATTTAACCAAACACATGATGCCTTAGTTGAAACAAAGTACAAAACTGCAGACAAAAAAATCAAACCCATAGCTCAACCATTACCTCAAGGAAGTAATGGAAAAATTATTGATGTGAAAAATGATCCAATTCTTCGGGATAAGAAAAACATAGGACATACATTCACAGATGAGACAATCAAACATGTGAAAATTGGTAGAGATGATGACTTTCTTTTGCCAGCAGAGAGAGATAAATTTGAGAGAGTCATACGTAGCCATGGAAAAGCCTTTACTATGTATCCTCATGAGATTGGTTGTGTAGATCCTAAGCTAGTTGCACCCATGATAATCTTTACTATTCCACATATTCCATGGAATCTTCGTCCTATACCTGTTCCAAAGGCTCACTTACCTGAGCTAATGAAACTACTTAAGGAGAAGATAAACATGAGAATTTTAGAGCCATCTTTTGCACCTTACTCAAACAGATGGTTCACTGTGCCTAAAAAGAATGGGAAACTACGTTTTATTCAAGATCTCCAACCCGTCAATAAAGTCACCATAAGGAATGTAGGAACAAGACCCATTGTAGATGAGTTTGCTGAATCATTTTCAAGACATTCTATCTATTCAATGGGTGATTTATATTCTGGATATGACCAATTCCAGTTAGCAATTGATAGTCGTGACATAACCACAATGAAAACTCCTTTAGGCTTAGTGCGAATGTGTACTTTACCTCAAGGAGCGACTAATTCTGTGGCTCATATGATGAGTGCTATGAATATGGTCTTACATGATTTTATCCCTCATATAACTATGCCATTCATTGATGATATTCCAATTAAAGGAGTGAGGAACGTGTAAAGGACATTACTTTAGATTCATCTGGATGTCGTAAATTTGTTTTTGACCATATCTCTGATTGTGAAAGAATATTTCAACGATTTGAAGAGGTAGGTCTCACATTTTCCATAGAGAAATCTGTTTTTGGTGTCAACGAGGTGCTTATTGTTGGACATTTATGTGGCCATTATGGTCGAAAGCCATACCCACAAAAAGTTGATGCCATTAGCAAGATTTCTGAAACATGTAACAACGTGAGTGAGGTACGTAGATTTCTTGGTGCTTGTATCTTTTATGTTATTTGGATCCCACACTTTGCTCATGTTGCTGATTGTCTTTATGACTTGTTGAGGAAGAAACAAAAATTTATTTGGACTGACAAACACACTCAAGCTATGCGTAAATTGAAGAAATTATTGCTTGAAGCTCCCATCCTTAAGCGTGTAGACTATTCTGCTAACAAACCTATTATATTGACTGTTGATACTAGTCCTATTGGTATAGGTTGGGTCATAAGTCAAGACGATAGTGAAGGGAATAGATATGCAATTAGGTTTGGTGCCAAAATTCTACATGAAACACAACGAAAATATCCACAGATCAAACGAGAACTATGGGGTATGGTAACAACTTTGAAAATAGACAAAGAATATTTCATTGGTGCAAATGTCAAAGTTGAGACTGATTGTTTGCCTCTCATTGGAATGATAGCCAATTGTTCATCTCCTGATATAGCCATGCTTAGATGGATCTCATATATTAAGTTCATAAATCCTGAGTTAGTTCATATTTCAGGTAAGTCAAACTCAGTTGCTGATATGTTATCGAGAGCTAGATTTGATGATGATCTTGAAAGTGATCTAATAAAGAATGTGAATTTAGTTGACTATGTTCCACATATATATGAGTATGAGAAATTTCATGAGTCTGAGTACGAAGATGAATGGAGAGACATAGGAAAGTATCTCAGTACACTACAACCATTACCTAGCTGGACTACGAATAGATTCCGTAACATTAGGAAACGAGCTTATAACTTTTTCCTATGTAATGGTTATCTTTGGAGACATGCTAAGGGTAAGGTTAAGAATCCACAACGAGTCCTGGGAAAACGAGGTCTTCGATTGCAAGTAATGAAGGAAATGCATGAGACATTATGGGCCGGTCATAAAGGATTTTTCGGAACATATGAAAAAATTAGAAGTACCTATTATTGGCCTAGGATGTATGTTGACATTAGTAGCTATGTTTCTACATGTTCTACTTGTCAACTTCATTCATCAGTCAAACATAGAGATCCGTTGCATCCTACTTATCCACCTTGTATTCACTACAAGTGGGTAGTAGATCTTGTAACTATGCCTAAAGGTATCGACAAAATGCGTTACATTGTACTTGCAAGAGAAGACTTAACTAATCATGTAGAGGGACGTGCACTACGATCTAAGACCACTTACAATGTTTGCAAATTCTTGCTTGAAGATGTCATAAGTCGCTTTGGGTACATAGAGAAAGTAGTTGCCGATCGTGGAGAGTTAAATGCGAGAGAAGCTACAGAGTTCTTTGAGCGTCACGGTATTCGTTTGTCTCTCACTACTGCATATAACCCAGAGGCCAATGGTAAAATAGAGAGAGGGCATCCACCTATTGTGAAAGCCATATCTAAAGCATGTAATGGTGACATCAAACAATGGCCTAAATTCTTACCTTTTGCACTTTGGGCAGATAGAATGACATGCACACGTACTACTGGATATATGCCTGCTGAACTCATGTACTGTCAAAAACCATTGTTTCCAATTCAGTCTCATATTTCTGCATGGTCAAATTTGCCTTGGTCTGAAAACATGTCTACTGATGATTTTTTGAGTTTGCGTATTAAATAGTTAGAACAAGGTAAATTAAGACTTGATGATGCTGTTGAAAAATTAAGAGAATCTAGAATGAAGAACAAGCATTATTTTGATAAAACTCATCGATTGCGTCCTAAGCCAATTGAAGTAGGAGATTGGGTGCTCATTTATGATAGTACATTTGACTCTCAATATGATGCACGCAAAAAGCTCACTCAACGGTGGTTTGGGCCATACATTGTATCAAAAGTCAACAACAATGGTACGTATGCTCTTTGTGAATTAAATGGTGTTGCACTAAAAACTTTGATTGCAGGTAAAAGGATAAAGTTATTCAAGAAGCGTGATAATGACGAGTACATTTTGGATGAGGACATTGGAGAAGATGACAACAATGAGGCCGATTCATAAACAGGAGTATCCATGTTTAAAAAAAAAAAAAAAAAAAAAACATCATTAATTTTTCAAGTTCATGTTGCTTTGTTTTTTTTCAAGTTCATTCTATTTTTTTTTCCATGCTTGTTTCATGCATGTTTTTTTCAGTCTTTGCATCACATTGCATATCCACATCACTTGAGTCAAAAAAAAGGCAAATGATGATTTCTCTACTTGTGTAAAATTGTATCTTAAGTAGTAACTTATCTACTAAGAAATTGGTTATAATCTAGGATTGTGGAAAGATAGGGCATGTAGATTTGGAGGTTTATTTTGGTGACAAGACTTTCATATATAAACATGCATATGTATCCTGTATCGAAAGCATAATTGTTGAAATCCTATCTCCTGCTATTGCATGTTTCTACATCCTTAGTCCATCTCACAGCACTTGTATCGGAGTTTAAACGACTGTTCTCCGTCATCAAAAATGGTTGTACCTTGTATCGGGGTTTAATTTTTCCTCGTCAAAAAAAAAAAAAAAAAAAAGCTACATGTTACCAAGAAGTTTACACTTTCTTCCACCCCAAAAAAGTGATCGTAACCATAAAGTTGCCGAATCATCATCATCATCAAAAAAAAAAAAAAAAAAAAAAAGAGGCAAGCCAAAGGAGGATAAAGAGGCATAGTAGAATAAATCACGGGCTATATAGGCAGATTTATGCATTAGTGGAGTTTAGTTAGATTTCCTTGCATGTTATTAGAGAAAGAGCATATTCATATTTATGTAGGAAAGGAGTTGATCTAAAATAAGCTAAAGATGAAAGATGTCTCTTGAAAATCCTAAATCTTTGTTTATAATCATATTTAAGGTAGATTGCTTTATAAAAAAGGTACAAAATTTTCTTCAAGATGAGAGGAACTGATGCTTAAAACGACTCAATACATCCACTTCCACTTCATATTGATGCTTGTTTTTTTTTCTTTCTTGTTGCCAATGTTGCTTGTTCATTTGCATATATGTTGCCTATTTGTTCATGCATATTCATGTTGCCTGTTTCAATTATTTCTTTCATGCAAATTTTGCTTCATGTCACATTACCTACTTATTCATGCATATAATCAATTTTCCTTCCATCTTTCTTATGTTGCCTATAAAAGAATTTGATGCCTGGAACATTTTGTTTTTCACAGATGCTAGAGTGGCGCTTCCGGAGGAATCGCAGGTTTAGTGGGGGCGAATGTCGTCGAGATTTGCTCTCCTCTCTCACTTGTGAAGGCCTACAAAAAACATATTTGGCGAAGGTAGCCAGAATTCCCCGAGAAGTCCAGGATGCATCAAGGATGTCAAAGGAAGGTCACATACAAAGTTTCAAAGAAATCAAGAAAGTCCATGGTAGCGGTCAAAGCTGGTCAAAGCTGGTCAAAGTTGGGAAATTAGGGCAAAAATTTCATTGTCACCAAATTAGATGAAAATCCATATACTTGTAAAGATTGTCAAAGGCAGTCTATAGCCCAAATTTCAGCAGAAAATGGATTTTGTAGCACATTGATATGCTATGTTCATTTTGTAAAAATGTAATTTTTCTAGTTTGACCCTACAAATTCTTCTATAGAAAATTATGTTAGCCATATGGTTTGGCATGTATAAATATCATATGTGGCTACATATTTGTACAAATTTTCAAGGCTATCAGAGCTTCCTAGACACCTTAATGCCACCTTGCAAGCTTCCAAATGTAGTCAAACTTGTACAAGGGAGATTCAGATGGGAGTTTTTCCTGCATATTCCTGAAGGAGATCTTTGGAAACATAGTCCTACAAAGTTTCATCTTCATCAAAGTCTTTTTGGAGGGTCAAAGAGCACAAAGTCCAGTTTTCAAGGTCACCACAGTTTTCTAGAATAAGAAAATTGAAGGCTTGAAGGGCTGCCATATGTCAAAATATGATTGAACCATGGTGTACGGTCAAGATGAGCTCCTATTCAAGGGTGGAGATGCACTAAAGCATAAAGGAAGGAGGATCCACGAATTTTTTCCATAAAAGAAGACTTTGTTGACAGTTAAAGATCAATAATGCAAAGTTTCTCCAAAAATAGTGGCTTATCTTATCCGAATTGATGTCAGCACTGATCCGACGGTCCAGATCATCCCCAGATCCAATGGTGGAGAATGAGGGCACCTAAATTTCACTCCTTTACACTAGATTTGATAGAAAGAACAATTCCAAGCCATTGATTTGATTAATCAAATGGTTGTAATCGAAAGTAGTGATCCTAGAGTTGAGAGTTGATTTCTCTAGATCCAAGGGCCCAAATTCATTCAAAAAACTATATAAACCCCCCTCCAAACTCCTAGAGCATCATTGTTAGGCATCCATAGGGCTCATGCTAGCTTACGGTTTCCTTGAGACGATCACCCTCGGTTGAGCGAGTGAGGATCCAAGGTGAGCTAGTATGAGTATAGAACCTAGTTTCAAATTTAAGTTAGAACTCCAATTTAGGATAGGCTCTTGAAACCAACATCTCTATCTTGACTCACCCTCGGTGGAGCGTGTGAGTGAGTTAGAGCTGATTTTAATGAGTCTTAGACTTCTTTAGTTAGACGTTACGAGCCTAGACAGACATAGGGTCACTGGAGTGGAACTCACCTTCTTACGTGTGACATTCGGTTGAACTGTCATGGTTTGAGGGTCGGAACCACCTTTGATCAGTAGACTGCTTAGCATGACGTACCACGACGATCTTTTACATGTAACTTAATTCAAATTCTTTTAACTCATGTCACTTGTCACTTGTCTCTTGTCACCTCTCTCAGTCTCTTAAGTATTTTTACATGTCTTCTATTTCTTCTATGTGTGAGAAGGCTCCGCAGTATTGCGTTGAACCAGTGAGGATGTTTCTTTGAGCTTGTGAGTGAACTCTATCATCATAATTCACTTGCATGTATATAATCCATACATACCCATACATATTGATTAGTTTCTGAAAGTGTATAAGAAGCTCCAATATTGGACCATTCTTCCTTTCGAAACTGGTTTATGTGTAAGGGTTCCATCTATTCTCGTCATGCATACATATCATCCAAAGAAGACTATGCATATGGATTGGAATTAGGAAGTGTTTAAGAAGCTCCTTCAATGGACCATTCTTCCTTCCAAATTTCATTCGTATGTATGGTTCTCTTTCATTCTTATCATTCATGTTCATAAATCTAACTTGCACTCCTATATTCCTATTCCCATAATCATTTCAACATCTCTCTCTTCTCCATACTCAACATTAATTTCACTTTCATGTCCTTAAACCTTCCAACATTCATTAGCTTCATACACCCTGTGTGTGCCACGACCGGACCCGATCCACCCGGATTGCGATCACCTCCACAACGTGTCTTTCGTAAAATTGATCTTAAATCAGGTTATCATCAGATAAGAATGACACAAAATGACATTTACAAGATTTCCTTTAGAACTCAGACTGGTCACTTTGAATTCATGGCTATGCCTTTTGGACTCGCCAATGCACCTGCTACATTGCATGTATGATAAATAACATATTTTTAGGATTATGAAGCTTTTGTTCTTGTTTTCTTTGATGATATACTTGTGTATAGTAAGAATGATGATGACCATGAAAACCATTTAGCAACAATCTTCAATTTGTTTTGCAAAAACAAACTTAATGCCAATCCTAAAAACAGTTATTTCTTCCAAAACGAATTAGAGTATTTAGGCTATATTGTTTCTGTTGGAGTCTATTGATCTCCAAAGTATAGCAAGAAGTAGGTGAAACCCAACAGGACCTACTTGACTTTTTCAAAAACTTGTATGCACAGACCAGTTTTCTTGCAGAGAAAACTGCTCTTTACTCACTTGGAATTTTCAAAAACTGTTTCAATACATAAACAAGACTCTAAGAGCTTTCCAATGAGCCAAAGAACACTCAATTTGGATAAGTACACAAGGAGATATTACCTCTGCAAGTTGGTGGTTTAATGGAGACCTTCAGCAGGGATAAAAAACAGAGAACACACACTAATTGCAGAGAGTACTGCTCTCAGCTCACAACTCCAATGATTATGCAAATTTACAGGAAAAAAGTAGACAGTAAGAGCTTTCAAATGAGCTATCAAACATGTAATTTGGATATATAATGAGGGAGATACAAGCTCTGCAATCTCTGCATAAAAAACTACAGCAACATAGAGATACACATATGCCTCTCTTGGACTTCCCACAAGATCATGACTTCTCTCCGCTTTTTATAGCATGGGGAACTAATCTAAAACCTTCCTAATACATCTAAATTCGTGGTAGACACTTGGATGGAGGTATTACATGACTCAAGTGCTCAAATAAGCAAAGTATTGATGAACTTTGAGAACTAGCCACATCGACCTTCCACTAGGACACCACTACAGCTCCCTTGTGACTCACTAAATTGACTCACCATGTTCTAGAACTCACGTGGTATTTTTGCTATCTTTTATGAATAATATGAGCCTTCTTGAAGTATTTGAAGACTTCTCAAAGGTATTTACATAATTTGAAACTTGTACCCTACATAAAACAAATGTTCGCAACATTCTCCCCCTCAAGTTTCAAAGGGTATTTCCTTCATGCCAAGAATATAGTTGAATCTTTGAAGCTTTGGTCCATCCAAGGATTTGGTGAAGATATCTGCAACTTGATCCTTTGTTCCCACAAAAGAAACTTGTACTTCATTGTTTATGGCCTTCTCTCGAACATAATGATAGTGAACCTCTATATGCTTTGTTCTAGCATGAAAAATAGGATTTGAGGTCATATGAATGCTGCTCAAGTTATCCCCATAGATCAGTGATACATCAACCTGCACATTCAAGTCATGAAACAACTTTTTAAACCACATAACCTCAGTAGTAGCCAATGCTAAACCTCTATACTCAGCCCTTGTAGAAGATAAAGCAATTGTAGGCTGTTTCTTTGAACTCCATGTTAATGTCTTGTTTCCTGCTATTACCACATATCCACTTGTGGATCTTCTGTCATCTTTGATTCCAGCCCAATCTGCATCACTAAAGACTTTAAGAGTTAGATCAGCATGATGACTATAAAATAATCCTTCGTTCATGGTACCTTTCAAATACCTAAGCACTCTTTTCGCTGCATGCATATGAGGTACTCTAGGTTCATGCATAAACTGTGACAATACTCCCACTGCATAGCATATATCAGGTCTAGTTTTTGTTGCATAAATCAAAGATCCTACTATGGATCTATATACATTCATATCATGCAACTCATCACCTTCCTTTGCACTCAGCTTTACATTACATTCCATTGGAGTAGAAACAAATTTACATTCCTGCATACCAAACCTTTTCAGCATATCACATATATACTTTCTCTGTATCAACCACATACCTTCATCGCTATACACAATTTCAATCCCAAGAAAGTATCTAAGCAAACCAAGATCTGAAATTTTAAATTCCTTTCCCAAATTAGCTTTTATCTCATCAATTTCTTTTGCATCATTCCCTGTAATCAACAAGTCATCCACATAAATGCATACATAGACACACATGTCATCTACATGTTTTACATAAAGTGAAGGATCAACATGACTCGCTGTGTATCCTTGCAGCATAAGATACTTTACCAACCTTGCATTCCATGCCCTTGGCGCCTCCTTAAGACCATACAATGCCTTCTTTAACCTGCATACATGATTAGGACATTTTGCATCCACATAACCATCTGGTTGTGACATATACACTTCTTCATTTAACTCATCATTAAGAAAGGCATTCTTTATATCGAGTTGATATATATTCCACCTTTTACTTGCAGCTAAAGCCAACAAAGTTCTTACCGTTACCATGTTTGCTACTGGACTAAATGTTTCCTCATAGTCCACACCTTGAGTTTGATTATATCCTTTTGCTACAAGTCTAGCCTTATATCTTGACACACTACCATCACTATTTCTTTTAATCTTAAAAACCCACTTGCAACCAATTACCTTTTGTTTTGGTGTCTTTGGAACTAAATTCCAAGTCTTGTTATCCTGTAGTGCTTCCATTTCTTCTCTCATTGCTTTCTCCCACTTTTCATCTCCTTTTGCCTCATCATAACATGTGGGTTCATTTTCCTGCTCAACTTTTGTCATAAAAGCATAATGAGTAATCATAAAAGATTCATAAGTATACCTTTGAGGTTGCTTACTCACTCTTGAAGTTCTTCTTACCTCCAATGTAGATGCTCTTCCTTTCTTATTAGGAACATTTGATGATTCTCCATACTCACATACATCACTAATTTCCTCTCCTTCATCATTAACCTCAACAAGTTTGAGTTTACCTTTACTTTTAACACTTGGAGGTGACTCTTGCCTTAATCTTCCATTGAAAGGTGATCCTCTTTCTTCATCCAAACCACTCCTTTCATCATTTAAACTTCCTGATGGCTGAACTATGCATTCATCTCCTTCAACCACACCTTCTTCATTTTCATCCATGACCTGCAAACAATTCTTATCTGCATACCATGAAAGTGATTCATCAAAGTTTACATCTCTTGACACAACAACCTTATTGGTATGAGGATTATAGCATCTATATCCTCTTTGAGTATCTGCATAACCAATAAATATACATTTTTTTGATTTCGCATCAAGTTTAGATCTCACCTCACTAGGTACATGTACATAACATACACAACCAAATACTTTCAAATGACTTACACTTGGTTTCCTTCCATGCCATACCTCATATGGTGTCAAATGATGAACTCCAGCAGTCGGAACTCTATTCATAATGTAAACACTTGTGCTAACAGCTTCAGCCCAAAAATAATTAGGCAAACACATATCATTAAACATGCTTCTAGATGCTTCTGCTATGATTCTGTTTCTTCTTTCTGCGACTCCATTTTGTTGTGGAGTATACTTGCATATAACTTCTCTTTTGATACCTTCATCACACAAAAAATCAGTAAAAGCTTGAGAGAAATACTCTCCCCCTCCATCAGATCTTAGCTTCTTAATATACCTTCGTGTTTGCTTTTCGATATATGATTTGAACTTCTTGAAACAATCAAAGACCTCACTCTTATGTTTAATGAAATACACAAATGTCATTCTACTATGATCATCAATGAATGATACATAGTACTTATTACCAACCAAGGATGCCTCTTTAGTAGGTCCCCACACATCTGTGTGTATGAGATCTAGCAAACCATCACTTACATAGCTTGAATGCTTGAAAGGTTGTCTACTCTGCTTACCCATTTGACATGCTTCACAAAGATGCACCATATGTTGCTTAGTAAGATCAAGTAGTCCTTCAACAATCCTCTTCTTTGATAGCTCCTTTAACCTGTGTACATTCATGTGTCCAATCCTTTTGTGCCATAGATCAAGCTCTGCTATTTGATGCATACCATAAGAGAAATAGTTTGTATGATTTGGGTTTACCTTGAATGTAAACAATCTACCTTGTTTTTGACCTCTAGCAATTAACCTCCTTTGCTTTGGATCCTCAATGAAGCAACCTGCATGATTAAATCTTATTTGCAAACCTTTTTCTACCATTTGACCAACTGACATCAAATTCTTAGTGATCGTTGGCACATAAAGTACATCCTTCAAGCAATTTGTCTTGCTCTTATCCTGCATAACGACATCTCCAACTTGCATAATCTTATGTGTTGTATCATCTCCTGTTTCAACATGAACTTTACATGAAGGATTATGCATATTAGAAAACCATGAAGCATCATGAGACATGTGATTAGAACAGCCACTATCTACATACCATACATCACTATTGCAATTCATCTTAGTTTCTACATTCATCATAAGAAGAGAATCATAATCATCACTTTTACCTTCAACTGCATAATTTCCTTGTTGTTTACCTCTTCTTGAATAGCTTCCTCCTCGATTACCACCTTGATTATTTTCATTTTGATAACAATCTTTGGCATAGTGTCCATACCTTCAACATATATAGCAATTGTTCTTATCTTCACTCCTTTGTCTTTGATTGTAGTTGTAGTTTAGCCTCTCGTACCTCTAGCACTTGATCTTCCTCTTCCTCTTGTGTTGAAGAAGCCACTTGAAGTCCCTTGATCATTGCTCCTTCTTCCTCGACCTCTATTTGAACCTCTTCTACCTCTGTTTCCACCTCTTGATGATCCTACATAAAGAGCTTGTCCTTGAGATCCTTTTTGATTTGAAGTAGAACCATTTAGATTCATCTCCTCTGTGACCATGAGGGCAATAAGTTGATCAAAATCTGGTAATTCTCCTCTGACATAAACTGAAGTAATGAAGGGTTTCGATCTCTCATCATCTTTGAGTCCGTTGAGAGTATGTGCAACCAAGTCGTCGTCCTCCACATGAGCTTGAATTGATCCTAGTTGATCTGCAATCTCTTCAACTTTCAATATGTAATCATTGACCGATGTCCTTGTATCTTTCTTTATGTTATTCAACTCATTTTTGAGTTGAATCTTCCTTGCTCTTGTACCTGTAGCATACAACCTTTCCAATGCAAGCCAAACATCTCTACTTGTGTCTAGATCTTGTATGTGTCCTACCATTGAATCTTGAATATTTTGTGATAAAATGAATATAACCCTTTTGTCTCTCTCATTCCAAAGTCTAAACTCCCTCAATTGTTGCTGATTTGGGTCCTCTGGTAATGTGGGTTTGATATCTGTGCCCTCAATCAAACCATACAAGCCTCTACCTTGCAAGTATGCTATGATTCTAAACTTCCATGCTTGATAATTGGTCTTATCAAGCTTCTCTATTTGTGCATGTTGGTCTCCCATAATACAAATGCTAAGCTTCCTCCTTTAAGCCTTCTTTCCAATGTGTGTGATGAGAAGAAATATAATATTTACCTTGTAAATGAGGTATGTGCACCTTTCTTTGCTTGGATGTTGCTTGAGATGCCTCCATGCGATCTTCTTCTACCTTTGTGTAGTGTTGATGATGAACTGCTTCTTTGATAGCTTCAAATTCTTCATCAAGGTATGATAACCTTCTCCAAGCCTCCAAGTACTTGCTCTCATACCAATGTTGGAGTTTATTGATCTCCAAAGTATAACAAGAAGTAGGTGAAACCCAACAAGACCTAGTTGACTTTTTCACAAACTTGTATGCACAAACCAGTTTTCTTGCAGAGAAAACTGCTCTTTACTCACTTGGAATTTTCAAAAACTGTTTCATACACATAAACTAAACTCTAAGAGCTTTCCAATGAGCCAAAGAACACTCAATTTGGATAATTATACAAGGAGATATGACCTCTGCAAGTTGGAGGTTTAATGGAGGCCTTCATCAGGGATAAAAAACAGAGAACACACACTAATTGTAGAGAGTACTGCTCTCAGCTCACAACTCCAATGATTATGAAAATTTATAGGATAAAAGTTGACAATAAGAGCTTTCACATGAGCTATCAGACATGTAATTTGGATATATAATGAGGGAGATACAAGCTCTTCAATCTCTGCATAAAAAACTACAGCAACATAGAGATACACATATGCCTCTCTTGGACTTCCCACAAGATCACGACTTCTCTCCGCTTTTTATAGCATGGGGAACTAATCTAAAACCTTCCTAATACATATAAATTTGTGGTAGACACTTGGATGGAGGTATTACATGACTCAAGTGCTCAAATAAGCAAAGTATTGATGAACTTTGAGAATTAGCCACATCGACCTTCCACTAGGACACCACTGCAGCTCCCTTGTGACTCACTAAATTGACTCACCATGTTCTAAAACTCACGTGGTATTTTTGCTATCTTTTATGAATAATATGAGCCTTCTTGAAGTATTTGAAGACTTCCCAAAGGTATTTACATAATTTGAAACTTATACCCTACATAAAACAAATGTTCGCAACAGTTTCTAGTCATGACATTCATGTAGATCCAAAGAAAATTAAAGTAATTGCAAAATGGCATGTACCTCAATTTATGAATGATGTACACTCTTTTCCAGGGTTAGCTAGTTTTTATTGGAAGTTTGTAAAAGGTTTTTCTTATTTAGCACCTCCACTCACATTACTATTGAAGAAAAAGTTAAAACTTCCATGGGGATTAGCACAATAATAATCTTTTGAAAAACTTAAACATGCACTATCTCATGCACCTATTTTGCAATTACCCGATTTTGCACGTAGTTATAGATGCTAGTTGTTTAGGTGTAGGTGCAGTACTAATGCAAAATGATCATCCCATTGCATTTGAAAGTAGGAAACTTAAACCTTCTCAAAAGAATTATAGTACATATAATAAGGAACTTTTGGATGTTGTGCATGCTTAATAAATTTGGAAACATTGCGTTATAAGTTTTGAAGCTCTAATCAAAATAGACCAACAGGACATTAAGCATTTATTAAATCAACCATTGATTTCTGACAGACACATTAAATGGGCTTCATTCATACAAAATTTTCAGCCTATGACTCAATATCAACTTGGCAAAGCTAATGTTGTAGCTAATGCCCTTTGTGGTTTCCCATCCCCACAAACAACTATTGTTACAATCAATAATATTTCTCCCATTCATATTCATTCATTTGATGACATGATTCCTACTTATCCGTCTGACTTTTATTTATCACAAACAATAAATGCTTTGAATCATTCTAGAACATTTAATGAGGATCATTAAACTTTTCATAATGGACTCTTATATTTCCAACACACCTTACGCATCAAGGTTTTAAAGAATTTGTTATGAAAACGATGCATGAACCACCATACATGGGTCATAGGGGCATACAAAGTACTATTTCTATATGTATACAATTTTTCTTTTGGCCAAATATGGAAAAGGATATTGCAATGTTTTCCATTGCATTATGTGTCAATGTGTGAAACGATATCATGGTAAAGCATTTGGATTATTAATGCCACTTCCCATACCTAATGGACCATGGGAACAAATTTCTATGGATTTTATTATTGGTCATCCTACAACTTCATCTCATAATGATATGTTTTGGAAAATTGTTGAAAGATTTAGTAAACAAGCATATTTCATTCCTTGTAAAAAGACTCTTTCTACACCTCAAGCTACTAAGCTATTTAAGAAATGTATTTTTCCACATCATGGTTTTCCAAAAGTTATTCTTTCAGATTGAGATGTTCATTTTTTGTAACCATTTTTGGGTCGTATTATTTCAAAATTTAGGTTCTAAAATAGACTTTAGCTCTGCATTTCATCCTGAAAGTAATGGGCAAAGTGAAGCTACAAATAGTACTATTTTATATCTATTACATTGTTATTCTTTAGATAATCCAAGTATTTGGCATCAAAAATTTCATTTACTACAGTTTGCATATAATAACACAACACATACCACTACTAGACGTGCACCATATGAAATTGTTTATGGTAAAAAGCTTCCCACTCCCATGACTCTCACTCAATGATATATCTATGGTTGATTCTTTTGCACAAGATCATATTTCTACACATCATGAGGTTCATGAGCACATTAAAAAGATTCAAGAAGGTTACATGTGTAATGTTAATAAGGAACCAGTAGCTAAAGAATTGAATGAAAAAGACTTTTTATGGTTACGAATAATTAAAAAGCCTTGGAAAAGTATTTCACAACATCCTAAGGTTAAAATTGCACCACGTTATTATGGACCTTTTTGTATTATTCAAAAAATAAATGAGAATGCTTTTAGATTAGACATACCTTCTCATTGGAGTAAACATAATTCTTTTCATATTAGTTTATTAAAATCCTTTAAAGGAACTTTACCACTCACTCCTATTTTAGATGATCCTTCTTTGTTAGAAGAGGATGCTCAAATTTTAATTCCATAGAAAATACTTGATAATGATGTTACTGCTACACATATAGGTAATCAATATCATAAATATTTAGTTAAATATAAAAATCACTCACTTGAAGAATCTCAATGGATTCATAAGACATCATTAAGTCCACATTATGATCATTTGATTACTGTGTATCATTCACAATCACATTAAATTCCAATTTTGCAATTCTATGGATGTGTTTTTACATGAAACCTGCTTATGATTGTTGCGTGATGGGACATGTGACTAGCCATACATGTCATTTTTATTTTTATCAACTGAGGTCAATTGCTCGTCATATGGGAGGCATACTATACTTTATGGAATAATGGAATGTTATATGGATTTTAATGTCTTAAGGGTTTTAATGTGATTTGTGTTTTGATTTAGCAAATGAAGACTCATGAGGGTGTGAACATGCATGGACTTATACAGATATTTAGAAGAATATTTAAAAGAATATTTAGAAGATATTATTTTAGTTATTTTTTGTAAAAATAATAGATTGCATTTTTGTAAAAATAGTAGATCGCTTGAAAAGCAATAGTTTTCTAAATAAAGCGAATTTTCATAAATGCACACTTTTTGAAGTGCCACCTTCATGTATCTTCTATTCAAGATGTAATGAAAAATAATTATAAATACATATACTCCACTAGACTTATCCATCAGAGTATGTGGGGGCAGATTGTACCCAGTCTGGTGTCAAGTCTCTTGTCTCTTTCTAATCTTTGAGTACTTTCATGAGATTTCATTTCTATGCTATCCTCTGTGTACGTGCATCTATGCAATTGGATCAATAGAATTGACTAGAGAGCTTAAACACAGATCTAATTCAAGTGTATAGCTAACTAAGAAAAGTTATTTCATGAATTTAGAGGCACCATACACTAAGAAATAAGCTTAGCAACTCAAGGTGGGCATCCCGACATTTAAGGAGCATGAAGATGTGTAGACATAGTCGACTTCTCACTTCATATCTCAAGATTGGGTAAATTGAAATTGATGAAACTCGATAGCTATATAGTACACATTCACTCTAACTTAACCAAGTTAAAGTGGAGAAAATGATCAAGTACACATTGAGAAACCATTTCTACAAGATCACTAAAATAATGGAAATATAACAAATAATAGTAGATAGAACTGATCATGAAGAAATGTATCAATTAGTATATGATAATGCACATATGATACATGGGAAATGTAGTGGCCTACTAAAAAATAATTTGAGCTTAAGGTATGCTCAATGAGGTGGATCAATAGCTCTCAATAATGACTCTACTACCCCGTGACTAAATCCACCTCTATTTATGCTCATCAAATGAATTTGAATTTTGAATTTCCCACACCTAAAAGTGTTCCTACACTTTAGGGATGATTGAAATGATTCCTTCTACCAAATAAGTCATGGATTTTGCTCCCTAACATCACAAGATTCCTTACTCTTTTGCTTTTACATTTATCGAGGGTAAGTAGAATCAAGTTTACAAGTAGGAGTTCATATGTGATCCTCTATGAGGTTCTAAGTTAATGAGTAGTATTTGAGACAATAGCTAAGCACTTAGGCTTGCTATTTGTACCAAAAAATGCTAGGTATATCCCCACCATCACAACTAGATATTTCTACGATATTTCTACATTGGCTACCTCATACACCATATCCATTCAATCCATTAGGCAACAAGTGTCTAACATGCATATTTCCTTGTCGAACAATGGTGAGTACCAACACTGATGAAGATCCAACCTCAAATTATCAAGCAAGAAGACATAAGGGTGATATGAAGATTGTGGCCAGTGTGATGCAAGAAAATATGTATGTGAGAAGCATGAAGATGCACACATACACACACACCTGTGCAAGGAATAAACAATATAGTGGAATATAGAATTCTATTCATGTTAGAATGAAAAGATTACAAGAGTTTTCTCAAAATGGTTTACAAGATCACACCATGTAACGCCTCAAAATGATTCTACATGCTCTATTTATACTATTTAGACTAGTTTTGACTAGTTTCATATCTAGTGATTGATATAGTTAAAAAATAGTCCCTAGTGCTAATTTGATGGCTCAAATGCTCTCCACAAACTATGAACATTAGTATGGACCTTATACCTAATCCTTCCAAGCTTGAGGAGTCCTTGATATGGAAAAACTAGAGCTAGATTTTACAATTTTTTTTATAAAGTGGTAGTGATAAAAATCACTATTTTGAAGGTAATAATGGTTATTTTGAAAAGAACTATGGATCCTCATTCTACATATTGCTTCTTTTCAAATTTTAGCTTGCACTTGAACTTTTTTTTGCACCTTAACTAACTTGCCATGGCCAAAGCTCCCCTCCCTCTTGCATCTATCATCCCTAATAGACTCCTATGCTTAGGAGTAATCAATTTATTTTTGCAATAGTCCAATGGTAGTTGTGTGCTCTGTGATCTTAATGCCTTTGTCTAGGTTCTCTTAAAGCTTTTACCACTTGATGGTGTAAGAAGTGTGCTTTTGGTGAAGTCGATAATTATCTAAATATAACATGGGATCACAAGAAAATAATGTAGTAGATGTGCAAGATTGGTATATTCCAAATGACCCTCCTAAATTCTAGTATTGAATGCAAGAACACCATGTATACAAGAACACCATGCTAGGAGGTACTCAGTATGAAAACACCATGTATACAAGAACTTTCTTGAGAAAGTGGAACAATGGTCATAAACTAGGTCAAGCTTTCTATATTCCAATTTTGGGGTATTTACATGTAGGTGCTTCAATTTTGTAAAGAACTTTAAGACAAAAACCTTCATTTCAAAAACTCTTTTGGTAATTTTACATGCCACATTTGGGACCTTCCAAACCTATGGCTCTAGTGCCTAATTGTATATAGTATGTATGAAATAGGGGGGTGAACCTACGGTGGTGCCAGGTGGGGTAGTTTAGACAATCTTGCCATTAAGGATCAATCTTCATCTTGATAGTGAATGACTTCTAGATCCTACAATGGGGTACATGCCCATAGCACATATTTTAGATAATGTGAACTCGTGCCTTATTCCATGTCTCAGGTATTCTAAGATAATCGTTCCATAATGAAGTTCAAAAGCTTTTCTAGAAAAGTATGCCTTGATATTTTGATTCAATCAAATCTTGTGATTCAACTATGGACAATGCTAATGGCTTGCAGAATATCATTTTTATTTATTTATATTAGTATTTGTACAACATAAAGATTGGAATATTGAATCTCATCTATGTGTACATGCCAACGAGGTTCTAGGCATTGGAAGTAGGAATATTTTAGGACTCTCTCTTCCATGAGAGCCATGACTTCTTGTTGTGCATCCACACAAGAAAATCTTGTGTTACTGTAGAGGAGGTACTGGGGTATCCACTTTTAACAAAAAAAAGTAGAGTTTAAAGATTAACACATCCAGTACGTCGCCTACTCAAGGGGGGTTCACTTTAGGGAAGTATACCCTTTAACATTTCTGTGAGCAGGCAGATAACACGGTTTGCACAGAGTGGTACATACTTCAAAAAATATGAACAACTATTGACCAAGGAAGACCATACACTTCTTGATTCGGTTCAGATGATTACAAGAATTGTCAAGGAAATGCTCAAAAACTAATGCTCAGAGCTTCGGGGTACTCTATGCAGAGAAATACAGATCAATACAAATGATGAAGGCATTGCTCAAGAGAATAGAGCTTAACACCAATAGGTCTCACAGAAAAGAAAAGAATCCAAGCCACTCTCTTACACTATAGTGCTCATAGCCCTCCACTGAGAAGCCTACCCTCTGAATCCACGCTACAGAGTAGCCCCTACAATAGGCTTGAAACCACCAAGTGCAAGAGAGAACTTCTGCACGTATACACGCGTCAAAGTAACTCCGAAAATGTACCCCCAAATGAGCATAAATCCACTGTTTTTATAGGCCTCAATAGGTCAAGAGGGCCTTGCTTCACGTCCACTGATCACGCGCCGGTTGATTACCCAAAATTGGAGGGTAGGTCAATTATTCCCTCGATTTGAATTGAGTCCCAAAAAAAAGTGGGTAGTCTTCCTGGATGATTGTTGGCACATGGCAAAATCTTTTCTCCGCTTCTACTTTTTACCCTACACACTTTTATCCATACCGTTTCCCCATTTTGAGGACTGTTCAGAGTGCGATTTTTCACCTCCCAGTTGCTCTTTAGATCATTCTAGAATGAGACCTTCCTATCCAGCCCTATCTATAGCAATGTAGGTCAAAGTAACCTCATCTCAGTACCACTTTCTTCAGCTCCAACGTTAAT
The DNA here is from genome assembly GCA_020310875.1 of Ceratopteris richardii. Classification (NCBI taxonomy): domain Eukaryota; kingdom Viridiplantae; phylum Streptophyta; class Polypodiopsida; order Polypodiales; family Pteridaceae; genus Ceratopteris; species Ceratopteris richardii. The sequence continues at coordinate 120,693,512 of CM035421.1, forward strand.
TTTATGAGATTTTGCAGCAGCATGTTTATTCACTCTTTGAGCAATAGCTGAACATGAAGACTGCTTCCCCAATTGACTTGATTTGTAGTGAATGTGGGTGTGTGTGTAATTATGCGGGTATGTGTGTGAGTGTGCATGTGCATGTGTGTGTTTGCCCATGCATGTGAGTGTGAATGTGTGCTTGAGCGCATGTGTGGGTGCGCATGTGTGAGAGGGCATATGTGTGTGTGCGGGGTTGGAGATGAGAGGAGGGGGCGGGGATTGGAGTTGGGGGCGGGGTTGGAGATGAGAGGAGGGGGCGTGGTGGAGGCGAATGGAGGGGACGGGGTTGGGGTTGAGGGAGAAGACGGGGTTGGGGTTGAGGGTGAGTGGAGGGGGCGCGGTGGAGGTGAGTGGAGGGGACGGGGTTGGGGTTGAGGGAGGAGACGGGGTTGGGGTTGAGGGTGAGTGGAGGGGGCACGGTGGAGGTGAGTGGAGGTGGCAGGGGTTGGAGATGGGGGCGGAGTTGGAGACGAGAGGAGGGGGCGTGGTGGAGGCGAATGGAGGGGACGGGGTTGGGGTTGAGGGAGGAGACGGGGTTGGGGTTGAGTGGAGGAGAAGGTGGGGATGAGGGGGGCGCAAGGTGGGGTTGAGCGGGGTTGGAGGGGGTTGGGGTTGAGTGGAGGAGAAGGTGGGGATGAGGGGGGCGCAAGGTGGGGTTGAGCGGGGTTGGAGGGGGTTGGGGGTTGGGGTTGAGTGGAGGAGAAGGTGGGGATGAGGGGGGCGCAAGGTGGGGTTGAGCGGGGTTGGAGGGGGTTGGGGTTGGGGGTTGAGTGGAGGAGAAGGTGGGGATGAGGGGGGCGCAAGGTGGGGTTGAGCGAGGTTGGAGGGGGTTGGGGGTTGGGGTTGAGTGGAGGAGAAGGTGGGGATGAGGGGGGCGCAAGGTGGGGTTGAGCGGGGTTGGAGGGGGTTGGGGGTTGGGGTTGAGTGGAGGAGAAGGTGGGGATGAGGGGGGCGCAAGGTGGGGTTGAGCGGGGTTGGAGGGGGTTGGGGGTTGAGTGGAGGAGAAGGTGGGGATGAGGGGGGCGCAAGGTTGGGTTGAGCGGGGTTGGAGGGGGTTGGGGGTTGGGGTTGAGTGGAGGAGAAGGTGGGGATGAGGGGGGCGCAAGGTGGGGTTGAGCGGGGTTGGAGGGGGTTGGGGGTTAGGGTTGAGTGGAGGAGAAGGTGGGGATGAGGGGGGCGCAAGGTGGGGTTGAGCGGGGTTGGGGTTGGGGGTTGAGTGGAGGAGAAGGTGGGGATGAGGGGGGCGCAAGGTGGGGTTGAGCGGGGTTGGAGGGGGTTGGGGGTTGGGGTTGAGTGGAGGAGAAGGTGGGGATGAGGGGGGCGCAAGGTGGGGTTGAGCGGGGTTGGGGTTGGGGGTTGAGTGGAGGAGAAGGTGGGGATGAGGGGGCGCAAGGTGGGGTTGAGCGGGGTTGGAGGGGGTTGGGGGTTGGGGTTGAGTGGAGGAGAAGGTGGGGATGAGGGGGGCGCAAGGTGGGGTTGAGCGGGGTTGGAGGGTGTTGGGGGTTGGGGTTGAGTGGAGGAGAAGGTGGGGATGAGGGGGGCGCAAGGTGGGGTTGAGCGGGGTTGGAGGGGGTTGGGGTTGGGGGTTGAGTGGAGGAGAGAGAGAGAGAGAGAGAGAGTGGAGCGCAACCCGATGTTGATCTGCCAATGTAACCATGAATGGTGCCAACTTGGTGGGGTTCAATTTCAGCTTCTTCATTGTAAAATCTGGCATTAAATTGATACCAGAGCCTCCATCTATGATCACACCTGTGAGAGCTTCATCCTTTATACAAACAGATAATCTTGAGCTTTGGTAGTCTGCTAAGGGTGCAGGGGGAAAATCAACCATGAAACCATCTATACTAGGTGATTGGACCAAGTGAGCAGAGTGTATAATCTTCAGTAAGTCAGTTCTTATTTTTGAATCCATCCTTATAAGTTCATATAGACTAACCTTGTGATGAATACCTTTCAAGATCTGTTCAATGTTTACCTCCTGAGTGTTTTCTTGCAGACTTGTTGGTTGGCCCTTTAGAGAAGTAGTCATCTTATTATAAGCTCCTTCAATTTCTTCTTGGTCCTTCCATCCAGATTCCTTTTCTTCCTCTTTATCCTGAATTCCTTGTTGTTCCTCTCTCTGGGTTGCAGCTGCTTGCCTAGCTCTAGTCATCATGGGCATTGCAGAGGATGAAACAGCATAAGTCTGGGTGTTTTTTCCCTCTTCATGTGGAGAGACTGCAATCATATGAATTGGAGCAGGACGACCTCTTGGGCAATCTTTGGTATAATGATCCTTGGCCTCTGGACAATGTTGACAAGGAGGTGCATCTTCTGGGAGGGAACACCTATTTTGCATGTGGCCATATTCACCACAACGATAGCACATCAAAGGTCTATTATACCTAGGCTTTGCAGGCCGATTCTCCTCTCTATTAGATGTATTTGAAGTACTAGCATAGTATGAATCCAAAGTTTGAGGGTTACTTCTTTGCTGTGTACCCTTGAGGTAGTAGCAATCTCTAGCTTCATGACCATCCTTTCCACAAAATTGACAGCTTACCTTGTTAGGGCAATTAGCATTGGAATGTCCATTGTTGTTACAAATCGTGCACCAAATTTGTCTCCTTATATCTTGTGTGGTCTTCAAATCTTCTAACTCACGGCGAAGTTGGGCTACTTCATCATCCGTGCGTCGCAGTGGTGGCAAGAACTTCTCTTCTTGTTGATTTTGTTGCATTTTTAATGCCTCCAGTTCCCTCCTTAGTTGCTCAATAGGATCCAGGTCTGCAACATACTTAGGTTGTGTATCCCCTTCAAAATGTTGCCTTGCTTCTTCAATGCGTCATGCCGCTGCAACAAAATCATTGAGGGTGGCATCCAATCTAAGAGATTCACGAAGCTTCTGCTGAGATGACCTAGGCAGAGCCTTTTTGATCCACTTTTTAACCAAAAAGTCACCTGGAGCATGTGGCAGACGTGCAACAAGTGCTTTTGTTCTAGTGTGAAGTTCATGAAAGGATTCACCTGGTCTTAGCTTCAAATTCTCTAGCTGATCTAGAGCTCTTTCCGAGGAATCACTTGGTCGGAATGTCTGTGAGAACGCCGCCTTCAAAGCCTCCCATGTAGTGAAATGGCCATCTGCATATTGACTATACCATTTATCTGCAAGACCCTCCAATGTGGATGGAAAGAGTGCCAGCATTGCATCCTCTCTATTTTGCAAACCTCGTCCACGGCATAAAGAGATGAATCTTCTCACATGATCATCAGCATCCTCATAGGCTTGTCCCTTGAAGGTAGGGAATTTGATATTTAATCTGGAGAGTAAATGAGAGAGATCCTCCATTTGTACTGGTATCTCTTCGGACGTATCTGAGGAGAAGTCTAGAGTTCTCCTATACCCCTCTTTCGACAATGGTGTCGCACCCAAATCAATTGATAAATTTAGGGAGGGCAGAGGGCCACTGTTTTTATAGGCCTCAATAGGTCAAGAGGGCCTTGCTTCACGTCCACTGATCACGCGCCGGTTGATTACCCAAAATTGGAGGGTAGGTCAATTATTCCCTCGGTTTGAATTGAGTCCCACAAAAAAGTGGGTAGTCTTCCTGGATGATTGTTGGCACATGGCAGAATCTTTTCTCCGCTTCTACTTTTTACCCTGCACACTTTTATCCCATACCGTTTCCCCATTTTGAGGACTGTTCAGAGTGCGATTTTTCACCTCCCAGCTGCTCTTTAGATCATTCTAGAATGAGACCTTCCTATCCAGCCCTATCTATAGCAATGTAGGTCAAAGTAACCTCATCTCAGTACCACTTTCTTCAGCTCCAACGTTAATTTTATGAGATTTTGCAGCAGCATGTTTATTCACTCTCTGAGCAATAGCTGAACATGAAGAATGCTTCCCCAATTGACTTGATTTGTAGTGAATGTGGGTGTGTGTGTAATTATGCGGGTATGTGTGTGAGTGTGCATGTGCATGTGTGTGTTTGCGCATGCATGTGAGTGTGAATGTGTGCTTGAGCGCATGTGTGAGAGGGCATATGTGTGTAAGCGGGGTTGGAGATGAGAGGAGGGGGCGGGGGTTGGAGTTGGGGGCGGGGTTGGAGATGAGAGGAGGGGGCATGGTGGAGGCGAATGGAGGGGACGGGGTTGGGGTTGAGGGAGAAGACGGGGTTGGGGTTGAGGGTGAGTGGAGGGGGCGCGGTGGAGGTGAGTGGAGGGGACGGGGTTGGGGTTGAGGGAGGAGACGGGGTTGGGGTTGAGGGTGAGTGGAGGGGGCACGGTGGAGGTGAGTGGAGGTGGCAGGGGTTGGAGATGGGGGCGGGGTTGGAGACGAGAGGAGGGGGCGTGGTGGAGGCGAATGGAGGGGACAGGGTTGGGGTTGAGGGAGGAGACGGGGTTGGGGTTGAGTGGAGGAGAAGGTGGGGATGAGGGGGGCGCAAGGTGGGGTTGAGCGGGGTTGGAGGGGGTTGGGAGTTGGGGTTGAGTGGAGGAGAAGGTGGGGATGAGGGGGGCGCAAGGTGGGGTTGAGCGGGGTTGGAGGGGGTTGGGGGTTGGGGTTGAGTGGAGGAGAAGGTGGGGATGAGGGGGGCGCAAGGTGGGGTTGAGCGGGGTTGGAGGGGGTTGGGGTTGGGGGTTGAGTGGAGGAGAAGGTGGGGATGAGGGGGGCGCAAGGTGGGGTTGAGCGGGGTTGGAGGGGGTTGGGGGTTGGGGTTGAGTGGAGGAGAAGGTGGGGATGAGGGGGGCGCAAGGTGGGGTTGAGCGGGGTTGGAGGGGGTTGGGGGTTGGGGTTGAGTGGAGGAGAAGGTGGGGATGAGGGGGGCGCAAGGTGGGGTTGAGCGGGGTTGGAGGGGGTTGGGGTTGGGGGTTGAGTGGAGGAGAAGGTGGGGATGAGGGGGGCGCAAGGTGGGGTTGAGCGGGGTTGGAGGGGGTTGGGGGTTGGGGTTGAGTGGAGGAGAAGATGGGGATGAGGGGGGCGCAAGGTGGGGTTGAGTGGGGTTGGAGGGGGTTGGGGGTTGGGGTTGAGTGGAGGAGAAGGTGGGGATGAGGGGGGCGCAAGGTGGGGTTGAGCGGGGTTGGGGTTGGGGGTTGAGTGGAGGAGAAGGTGGGGATGAGGGGGGCGCAAGGTGGGGTTGAGCTGGGTTGGAGGGGGTTGGGGGTTGGGGTTGAGTGGAGGAGAAGGTGGGGATGAGGGGGGCGCAAGGTGGGGTTGAGCGGGGTTGGGGTTGGGGGTTGAGTGGAGGAGAAGGTGGGGATGAGGGGGCGCAAGGTGGGGTTGAGCGGGGTTGGAGGGGGTTGGGGGTTGGGGTTGAGTGGAGGAGAAGGTGGGGATGAGGGGGGCGCAAGGTGGGGTTGAGCGGGGTTGGAGGGGGTTGGGGATTGGGGTTGAGTGGAGGAGAAGGTGGGGATGAGGGGGGCGCAAGGTGGGGTTGAGCGGGGTTGGAGGGGGTTGGGGTTGGGGGTTGAGTGGAGGAGAAGGTGGGGATGAGGGGGGCGCAAGGTGGGGTTGAGCGGGGTTGGAGGGGGTTGGGGGTTGGGGTTGAGTGGAGGAGAAGGTTGGGATGAGGGGGGCGCAAGGTGGGGTTGAGCGGGGTTGGGGTTGGGGGTTGAGTGGAGGAGAAGGTGGGGATGAGGGGGTGCAAGGTGGGGTTGAGCGGGGTTGGAGGGGGTTGGGGGGTTGGGGTTGAGTGGAGGAGAAGGTGGGGATGAGGGGGGCGCAAGGTGGGGTTGAGCGGGGTTGGAGGGGGTTGGGGGTTGGGGTTGAGTGGAGGAGAAGGTGGGGATGAGGGGGGCGCAAGGTGGGGTTGAGCGGGGTTGGAGGGGGTTGGGGTTGGGGGTTGAGTGGAGGAGAAGGTGGGGATGAGGGGGGCGCAAGGTGGGGTTGAGCGGGGTTGGAGGGGGTTGGGGGTTGGGGTTGAGTGGAGGAGAAGGTGGGGATGAGGGGGGCGCAAGGTGGGGTTGAGCGGGGTTGGAGGGGGTTGGGGTTGGGGGTTGAGCGGAGGAGAAGGTGGGGATGAGGGGGGCGCAAGGTGGGGTTGAGCGGGGTTGGAGGGGGTTGGGGGTTGGGGTTGAGTGGAGGAGAAGGTGGGGATGAGGGGGGCGCATGTGAAGAGAGATGGTGGATGCAATCCAAAGATGAGTAGGTGCCGCTACAACCAGCTTCACACCAGCCAACTGAGACTTCAGAGTTGATTAGTAGACCCTTTGAGCTTCCTAAATCCACCAAAATATCAGCCAAGTACTTTGGAACATGTATCCCAAAAGTTTAAGTCAAGACCGACAAGTTGCGAAATGACTAGCTCCCAAAACTTGCTATTTTTGGACATACACCTGCTGGAAAAAATGAACAGTGCTCTCAACCTGGAAGGAATTACAAACATTCCTTTTGGGCATAGCAAATAGACTTAGCAAGCTTCCTATTCCAAGTTAAAACACTTCAAATGATGGACTGAGCACTGAGAACAAGTTTCATCAAGTTCTGGAACATTCCCACAATTCTCGGGGCTCTGCAGAGATAGACCAGTAAGCAGTAAAATGCAGATATCTCCAAAAGTATAAATCCAATGACCTTGAAAATTTATATGTAGAAACTAGACAGTGAGAGCTATCCAACGCACTTTCAAACACTGAAAAAGGTTCAGTAAAACTCGAGATATGACCTTCTGAAGTTACTGCTCTGAGTGAGTATAGCAGAGAACAAAACAGAGAGGTAGATGATAATAAATGTATAGATTCACATATGATTACAACCACATTGGCAATGAATCTTTGCACAATGGGAGTAGAATGATAGAGCTATGGAGTAAGCTCTTCAATCTCTACAAAATGACATCAAGTGGTCACGTACAAGGCTTGCTAATCGCCTCTTCCTTCTTGCTCCTTTTATAGCTATTCTTGGAGGGAGTTTTGAATTCGAATTCGAATGGCTCCACCTAAAAGTGATCCCCAAAGTTAGGAGAGATTCCCTCAGCTCAAAAATTCGTGATTTTGGTAGTTGGAGCCACGAATTTGCTTTTACATCATGGATGAGGTAAGCCATCCTTTTACTTTTTTCTTTTTCCATTTACAAGAGATAAAATGTACTCTTTTACAAGAGGTGTTCACATGACTACTCATGTGACTTACAAATGAGGATAATATCAAGCATATCAAGCATGTAGGCTTGGGCAAAATGCACCAACAGCTCCCCCTCAAGCCTAACATGCTTGGCCTCCAAATAAGTCTTCAATTGTCCTTGATTTCCTGCAAGCCAATCATCAACTTGAATCTACTTAATTTCGTACCATCAAGAGCTTTCGTCAACATGTCTGCACATTGCATATCTGTAGAGACGTAGGATAGTTGAATATCCTTGCTCATTAGCTTCTCCCTTACATAATGGTAGTGGACTTCAATATGCTTGGTTCTAGCATGGTATACCGGATTAGCTGCTAGATGTAGTGAGCTTGTGTTGTCACCAAAAATGTGAGGTGTTGAAGAATGAAGTCCAAGATCTGTGTACAAAGATTTTAACCACATGATTTCTTGAGTTGCATTAGCCAAACCTCTATATTCAGCTTCAGTAGAAGATAATGCCACGGTTGGTTGCTTCTTCGATGACCAAGAAATGATTTTTGAACCTGCAAATGATATATACCCTGATGTGCTTCTTCTATCATCTTTAGATCCGGCCCAATCTGCATCTGAGTAGACCTTTAGCTCAATATCTGAAGTAAATGAATAAAAAAAACCTTCATTCATGGTCCCCTTTAGGTACTTGAGGACTCGCTTGGCCGCTTCCATATGTGGTCTTCTCGGCTTATGCATAAACTGACTCAATATGCTAACACTATAGCATATATCCACCCTTGTGAGTGTTGCATAGTTCAAACTTCCAACCAAGCTTTGATAGCTTGTGATGTCTTCAATTGGCTCTCCTTCATAAGCACTAAGCTTATGATTTTGCTCCATAGGTGTACCTGCACACTTTGTATTTTCCATCTTGAACTTGACGAGCATGTCATGGACATACTTCCTTTGTGTGATGTATATACCTGAATCTGTGTAGATCAACTCCAATCCAAGAAAATAAGTGAGTGGTCCGAGGTCACTTATCTTGAACTCCTCCTTCATTTGACTCTTTACCTGTTTGATTCCTTCAAGATCATTGCCTGTGATAATAATATCATCAACATACACACATAAATAGATCACTTCAGATCCATTCCTCTTTATGAACAAAGAGGTATCCGCCTTGCTAGCTTTGAATCCTTGGTCCTGCAAATAAGTAACCAATCTGAAATTCCAAGCTCTTGGAGCTTGCTTCAATCCATACAAAGCTTTCTTTAGTTTGCATACATAGTTAGGATGATGTGCATCCTCATATCCAGGAGGTTGTGCCATATACACTTCCTCAGAAATCCATCCATTCAAGAAAGCATTCTTTACATCAAGTTGATAAAGATTCCAATTTCTAGATGCAGCAAGACTAATGAGAACCCTAATTGTAGGCATTTTTGCAACAGGAGAGAAAGTCTCCTCATAATCAATACCATGGGTTTGAGCAAACCCTTTAGCAACTAACCTTGCTTTGTGTCTATTTATACTTCCATCTGGATTCCTCTTGATTTTGTATATCCATCGAGATCCGATTATCTTCATAGATGGCTTGTTAGGTACAAGCTCCCAAGTGTCATTCTCCTTCAAGGCTTCCATTTCTTCATCCATTGCATCTCTCCAAGCTTTCTTGCTTTGTGCTTCTTCGAATGTGGTAGGTTCTTCATTGGTTGAATCCTTTGCAATGTAGATTGAGTGCTTGGTGACCAAAGAAGTATCATAACCAAACCTCTCTGGTTTCTTCTTCTCCCTCGAAGACCTTCTAAGTGGTTGATGTGAGCTCTCGGGTCCATATGTAGCATCCTGCATCTTTGCTTTACCTTTGTTCTTCCATAGCTTTAGTCTTTCCAAGTCTTCTAGGTCAATCTCCGAATCACTTTCTTCAATCTGCTTTGGCTCCTTTGGTTGAAGTGATGGAAAATCTTCATCCAAGTCATATGGCAGCTTCACTTTCCTGTCATCATCAAACCATGATTTGTTTTCATCAAAAATTACATCTCTACTCACAGAAAATCCTTTATTGGTTGGATTGTACAATCTATATCCTTTTTGGTTTTGATCATAACCAATGAATACACACTTCTCTGCCTTGGGATCCAATTTCCCTCTTACTTGAGAAGGAATGTGAGCATAGGCTAAGCATCCAAAGATTTTACAATGCTCTAGACTAGGTCTTCTTCCATTCCACACTTCATATGGAGTGGTTCCATCTAGTGACTTAGATGGAAGTCTATTTATGAGATATGTGGCTGTCGACACAGCCTCTGCCCATAGGTAGTTCGGCAATCCCTTTTCATTGAGCATGGACCTTGCAGCTTCGACAATAGCTCTGTTCCTCCTCTCTGCTACACCATTGAGTTCGGGTGTATACCTTGTAGTGACTTCCCTTTTAATGCCTCTTTCATGCAAGAAGGCATCAAATTCAGAAGAGAAGTATTCTCCTCCACCATCTGATCTGAGTCTTTTCAAAGTCCTACCTGTTTGATTTTCAACAAGAGCAATATACTTCTTAAAGCAATTAAACACTTCATCCTTGTGCTTCATGAAAAACAGAATGGTCCACCTGCTACAATCATCTATGAAAGACACATAATATCTTGAGCCTGATATAGATGGCTCCTTACTTGGACCCCACACATCCGTGTGCACTAGATCCAAAGGATTTTGATACATATATCCTTTCTTATTGAAAGGTTGTCTATGAGCCTTGCCGAGTTGACAAGCTTCACACTTATAAATCATGTGTTGCCTTGTGATATTAGGCAAACCAAGTACACTTTGGTCCCTGCAAATCTGTTTGAGTGTCCTCTCACCAATGTGAGCAAGCCTTTTGTGCCATATCTCCAACTCTGTTAGAGTTTGAGATCCATAGCTAAACAAAGCTATGTTCTTTGTATCTTCCACTTCAAAAGTGAAAAGCCTTCCTGTCTTTTCTCCTTTGGCAATCCTTCGAAAGCATTGCCTTGGGTCTTCAACATATGCTCCAAATCGATTGAATCTAACCTGCAATCCTTTTTCAACAATCTGTCCAACACTTATTAAATTTTTGGTAATTGTAGGGACATACAAGACTTTGCTTAAGAGGTTCATATTCCCATCTGATGTCTTCACATTACCTATCTTCTCCACTGAGTGCTTTGTGTCATCTCCTGTCTGCACTTCATGCTTGTTATGAGGATCTTCCAAATCAGAAAGTAAAGCCACATTTCCTGCTACATGGTTCGAGCATCCCGAATCAATGTAAAATATGTGATCATCATCCTTACCCTTCTTTGTTGATAGATTCATAATCAATAATGAATCTTCTTGACTTTGGTCCTCTGCATAGTTATTGTAATCTCTTCTTCCTCTATGGCCACTTTGATAGTTGTTGTTGTTGTTGTAATTGTTGTTGTAGTAGTTGTTGTTGTAGCCTCCATTGTACCTACCTCTATTTGATCCATAGCCACCTCTATTGAATCCTCTTCCTCTTGAGTTCCTTGGATTCCTGAAACATTCTTCAGTAGTATGGTTAGATAAGCCACATATGTTGCAAGGTTGAGATGATTGGAATCTCCCCCTGCCTTGCTTTCCACCTCTGCCTCTTCCTCTAGCTCTTCCTCTACCTGCAAAGTTTGCTTGGAAAGAGCTTCCTTCATCTTCATTCTTTCTATTCTTTGACTTGTCCTTGACCTTAGCTTTATCAGAATATAAGGCAGAAGTTTGATTACCTCTTGAGGACTCACCACCTTTGCTAATCTTTGCTTCATGAGTGAAGAGTTGGCCCATGAGTGTGTTGAGGTCGGGTACATGCATATCCATGTATAAATCCATGGCTGTTGTGAATGACTCCCACTTGTCGTCTGCTTTGATTCCATTCATGATTTGTCTTATGATTTGCTCCTCTTCAATTACCTCTCCAATGCTTCCAAGTTGGTCGGAAATCTCCTTCATCTTTGTGACATAATCAGTCACATTTTGCTTCGGGCTTTTCTTCATTGTTGTGAACTCCATCCACAATTGGTTCTTCCTTGCTCGAGTGTTGGAAGAGAAGAAAGAAGCAAGTGCATTCCAGGTTTCTCTTGATGTCTTGCATCCCTTGACATGAGGTAAAAGAAAATCAGAGATTGAGTTTAGAATATAGGACCTTGCAAGTGCATCCTTCGAACACCAATTCGAAAGTCCTTCCACTTCTTCATGTGATGGTTGCCCTTTGTTCCTCATGGTTGGCATTGCTTCATCTCCGGATATGAATCCATATAGATTCCTCCCTTGAAGGTAAGCCTCCATCCTTAGAGACCATGCCGGATAGTTGTTTCGATCCAATTTGTCAATTGTTGATGGAAATCCATCTCCCATGTTGCTTGACTATGCTCTGATACCACTGTGAAGAGAGATGGTGGATGCAATCCAAAGATGAGTAGGTGCCGCTACAACCAGCTTCACACCAGCCAACTGAGACTTCAGAGTTGATTAGTAGACCCTTTGAGCTTCCTAAATCCACCAAAATATCAGCCAAGTACTTTGGAACATGTATCCCAAAAGTTTAAGTCAAGACCGACAAGTTGCGAAATGACTAGCTCCCAAAACTTGCTATTTTTGGACATACACCTGCTGGAAAAAATGAACAGTGCTCTCAACCTGGAAGGAATTAGAAAAATTCCTTTTGGGCATAGCAAATAGACTTAGCAAGCTTCCTATTCCAAGTTAAAACACTTCAAATGATGGACTGAGCACTGAGAACAAGTTTCATCAAGTTCTGGAACATTCCCACAATTCTCGGGGCTCTGCAGAGATAGACCAGTAAGCAGTAAAATGCAGATATCTCCAAAAGTATAAATCCAATGACCTTGAAAATTTATATGTAGAAACTAAACAGTGAGAGCTATCCAACGCACTTTAAAACACTGAAAAAGGTTCAGTAAAACTCGAGATATGACCTTCTGAAGTTACTGCTCTGAGTGAGTATAGCAGAGAACAAAACAGAGAGGTAGATGATAATAAATGTATAGATTCACATATGATTACAACCACATTGGCAATGAATCTTTGCACAATGGGAGTAGAATGATAGAGCTATGGAGTAAGCTCTTCAATCTCTACAAAATGACATCAAGTGGTCACGTACAAGGCTTGCTAATCGCCTCTTCCTTCTTGCTCCTTTTATAGCTATTCTTGGAGGGAGTTTTGAATTCGAATTCGAATGGCTCCACCTAAAAGTGATCCCCAAAGTTAGGAGAGATTCCCTCAGCTCAAAAATTCGTGATTTTGGTAGTTGGAGCCACGAATTTGCTTTTACATCATGGATGAGGTAAGCCATCCTTTTACTTTTTTCTTTTTCCATTTACAAGAGATAAAATGTACTCTTTTACAAGAGGTGTTCACATGACTACTCATGTGACTTACAAATGAGGATAATATCAAGCATATCAAGCATGTAGGCTTGGGCAAAATGCACCAACAGCGCAAGGTGGGGTTGAGCGGGGTTGGGGTTGGGGGTTGAGTGGAGGAGAGAGAGAGAGAGAGAGAGAGAGAGAGAGAGAGAGAGAGAGAGAGAGAGAGAGAGAGAGAGAGAGAGAGAGAGAGAGAGAGAGAGAGAGAGAGAGAGAGAGCGTTAGGGGAAATGGTGCCATGGCGTGCGAAAGGGGGCCATGGCTTTGGCACCCACTGCGGAAAGCTCTACTGCACGTGGCTATAGGAGTGCCAAGAACAAATGAAGTTTCATCTGGAACAGGTGCAAGGAAAGATAATCGGCTCTTCAAACTCCTCATGAGCTTACTCCCATCAATATGTGAAAGAAGGAGCTTGCCCGACCCCAAGTGGAAGGCAAAGTGAGAGAGGAAAAAAAAGAAGGACTACTACAGTTACCAAGCTCTTCTACTTGTTAGATCCAAGGACCATGCTCGAACACAAAGAATTCCTTACCTTCCTCAATGACGCTGCCTCCAATTGTTGGTTGTGCCTCATAGTCTTTTTGAAACGTTAATTTCATTGAGATGAGGAGTGAATCTTTCGGCTCTAAGATTTCTTGGGTTTAGTTTATCAATCAAGTATTTAGTTTTTGTAGTTGCTCACGTTCAGTGACTAGTTCAGGTGGAGGTTCATGTATTATCCTAGGCTCTATCATTGTTTCTATCACAATAGAGGAGATAGCTTCACATAATGAATTGATTTCCTATATGAGGGCATCAAGAGCTTCCAACAATGTGTCATAAACTTCTAGTATAACATGCATGCAATGAAAGGGCATAGCTTGAAAGAGAATCACACTCAAGGTCACATGTGTTTTCTCTACTCTTGCATCAAGGTTCTTTGTATTCTACTTTTGAAGCCTTGAGTTTTCATCTCGCGCTCTTGGTAGGTGCCTCTTAAAAATGATTATGTTGTGATTGAGCTTGGCATTGCATTATAGTGCAGTGTATAGACTATCTTCTAGGTTCTTGACAATGTCTTGGTAATGATCCTTTCATTCTAGTTCCAATTGTTATGCGCCTCCTTCAATTAGTATATTGTCATCTAGGAAGCATTCCCTAACAGTAATGAATTGATGTAGGATTGAAACATATTCATCTACTCTTACAACTTATTATTTAATATAACCTAGATTTGTGTATTCTTTATGTAATTCATACATGAAAACATCTTATTGATAACATTTCCGTTATTAATAGATGTATATACATGATTTTCATGAAGGAATGAGGATGGGGGATGGGTCGTGGTGGGCAGAAGTGGAGGGGATGGGATAAGGGAAGTGGGGAGAGGGGGAGTGGATGTTGGCAGGGAAATATCCATTGAACCTATAGTGTCTGGTTTTGATGTGCTTATAGTGAAGATCATGTGCACAAGTGCGTTTTGTGAAGACAATGGACTAGTGCGTGTAGTCGTAGTGAACAATGGAGTGTATGTTGTGATGCTCAAGGGGCTATTGTATGCTAGTGTACAAGAATAAATGTGTGCTAGAAAGCAAAGGTGGTTAATGACAAAGCACATATGAAGGGACTAGTGAAGTCAAAGCGTGGGAAGGTGTTGGTTTGAGGGATGCCAATGGTAACAAGTGGTGGGGTGGGAATAGGTTGTGGAGAATAAAAAATGGCTTGGATGTAATGGGACATTTGTTTTGATATGAAAGGAGATCCAGGTCGGGTACATTTAGGATCATTCTTCACCATGACAGTGAGTGACTTTCAAATCCTAGAATGGGGTACAGTTCCATAGCAGAGATTGTACATAATGTGAAGCAAATGCTTATTCCATGTCTTCAGCGTTTTGGGATAATATTTTCATAAACAATTCCACCATTTATATTGGGAAATTATCCATGGGCATTTTGATTTAAGTAGATCTTGCGATTCAAAATGTGTTGTGAATGTTGATGGCTTGCCGAATATCATTTCGATTTATTTACACTAATCTCTGTACAAAATAAAGCATGGGTAGTATTGAATCTCATTTATGTGTACAAGCAAAGGTGCAACACATTAGAATTGAAAAGATTTTTGGATTAGCTCTTCCATGAGAGCCATAACGTCTTGTTGTGAATCCATGAAAGCAAAGTGTGTCTTCACAAGTTATTCTAATTGTAGGATCCAAGAATCATGCTCCAACTCAAAGAAGTCATGGCCTTCCTCAATGATGTTGCCTCCACTTGTTGGGTGTGCCTCATACTCTTTTTAAAAAAATCGTTTGATTTCGATGGGAGCCACGTCTTACTTGAAATATTATGCACTAACAGAAGCGATGGCGAGGAGCTAGACACACAGAGATATTATGCGCTAATAGAACAGAGAATGTGCACCTTCATTATCAATAAGAGAATACATGTTTATATAGTAAGGTTGAAGGCATTGGTCATTAAATGAAGTAGGTGATGACAGGGTTGGCACAACATGGCCTTCATGGAAAGGTGACTGACAAAAGGCTGGTATTTGACAAGAACAGAGTGCGGACACATACATGGAGACAAAGGTAGTTCAATTCCCCCCCTTTTTCTTAGCATAGGAAAATAGGTTAAATACCACATTGGGCATGCCACATTGGGCGTTACAATTAAGGTTACTGTATTAGGTACCTAAAACATCGTTCCTATTTTTGTTGTATTAGGTACCTAAAACATCGTTCCTGTTTTTGTTGAAGAATCTGAAGTCTCCACGAGAAAGTTCGTCCCATTTTTTATCTCCTTTGGTCTCTTGAAGCAATTGCTTTGTAAGTGTCTTGTCTTGTTACAAAAGATACATTTCCTCTTGCTTAAACAATCCTTGGCGACATGATTAGTGCGCCCACATATGCTACACATTTTTGATGTAGCTAGAAGTGTATCCCTAGGGCGATCTGGTTTTTCGATCCTTTTCTCTTTTTGTTGCAAGGAATTTATTACATCCTCTAAAGTTGGAATGGGATCCTTCTCTTTTAGGACAGGGACTATGTTTACAAAGGAGTTGGGGAGGGCCTTTAAAAGTATTGCTATTTTGTCCTCGTCAGGAATTAGACATTGAAGAGAATGCAATTGGGTTACTATACTTTTCATCCTATTTACTAGGGATGCTATATCCTCATTGGGATTAAGGGATAGTCCATACAACTGCATTTTCAAGGTCATTTTGTTGTGCTTTGCGTGAGCACCAAAAATATTCTCCAATGTTTGCCAAGCTTCATATGCATTTTTTGCTTCATCCACATAGTGTATATAAGTGTCGTCGAGTGCGGTGATGATTATTCCATAAGCTTGCTCTTCGGAAAGTTGACGTTGTGTCTTGGCCGCTTGAGTAAGCTCTTCTAATTCTCGTTCGGTTGGTAGAGCATTGTTGGCGAAGCTCTATACACCTTTGCGCATTAGAAATCCTTTCGTTTTCATTTGCCATGTGTGAAAATTTGTACCTGCAAACTTATCCACACCTTCAAAAGCCATACTTGGGAAGGTCTTACTGATTATTATCAGCAGTGTCTAATCCCGTTATTCAAACAAGATAAACGAAAACTATTTACAAATGGAGCTAGCTCAAACCTAGATGTCTAGGAATGATTACAGAACTATTAAAGCTTTGGTGAAAAAGAGTTGTGTTCTTCGTTCTCTTGCTCTTCCAAGAAGTTCTTGGTGCCTTTGAAGTTTAAAACGCTTATACACACTTACCCGCATGTGAACCCACTTGAAAAAATAAACAACTATGCCGTTTTATCTTAATGCATGCCTTATGCAGTGAATAATGTAAACTTTATTCTTCTATTCTCTTTTTACTTGCCAGACTCTAAAAACTACCAATTCGACCAAGTGAGCATGCGTCACCACAGGAAGGAAAAAAAGGTCGCTATAAGGTTTATGGGACGATCGGAGAGAATATTAGGCAGTGCTCATGATGTTGCCTTTCGCATGAACTCTGCTTTAAAAGCTTTCAGACCTCCTTCCTTCTAGCAGCAGAGAAGATCGTGTCGCTAGCAGCAGCAGTGATGTAGGATCGTGTTGCTAGCAGCAGCGATGATGTAGACGAACTTTTATCGAAAAGTTTAGTTCCTCCTTCAAGTTGGGCTCCCGTAACCAGGTATTTGCGAGTACCCAGATTCTCTCAGACCAAATTGCACCTCCCGTTTCTTCTCACATGGACTTCGCGGCTGCAGCTTGCAGTTCGTTTCTTCTCCTAAGCGTCCGTGATTCATCATATACATGGGGCTTGGTGCGCTCGAAGTTCTGACGAGTTGCACGAACTAACAGATGTGTGCACCACCGAGAAGCATCGCAAACAAACCCTCAATTAAGGCTCAACTGCGAGAGAGACGCAGCAAGACTCAGGCTGAGGGAAATAGCAGAAGAACTTGCGGACGACGACGACGAAGGAGTCTAGGCAAGCACCAGCTGGTTCTGAGGAGTGGAGAGAGATTAGTGAGTAAAATTGCAAGAAGCCATAGCCGGTGGAGGGTCTAGAGACGAAGGAAAGATGTTATCCGTCGCTTGTTGTAGCTTCGAGGCCTGTGCAAGCAGCTTTACCCTGAATGAGAGAGAATGCTCTCAAGTATCTCCTTGTTCACCCCGTGCTCTGATACCACTTGAAATATTATGCACTAATAGAAGCGATGGCGAGGAGCTAGACACACAGAGATATTACACTAATAGAACAGAGAATGTGCGGCTTCATTATCAATAAGAGAATACATGTTTATGTTTATATAGTAAGGTTGAAGGCATTCGTCATTAAATGAAGTGGGTGATGACAGGGTTGGCACATGGCCTTCCTGGAAAAGTGACTGACAAAAGGCCTTCCTGGAAAAGTGACTGACAAAAGGCTGGTATCTAACAAGAATAGACTGCCGACACATACATGGAGACAAAGGTAGTTTCAGTCTTTTGGCTCTAGCGTTTCTTGGGGTTACATTGATCAATTAGGTGTCAGCTTCAAAGTGAGCTTATACTCACATACTCTAGTGGTCGAATTGGCCATTGAGCTTTGTATTTTCTCAAGTTTCGTGACTAATCTAGGTGGCGGTTCATGTATTGTCATATCTCTATCATTGTTTCTCTCACGGTACGGAACAAACCTTCACGTAACGAATTGAGCTCTGATGTGACACCATCATGAGCTTCCAATGGTATAATATTCTATTATAACATGCATGTACTCAAAGTTTATAGCTTGAAAGAGATTCAAGACTAAAGGTTACATTTGTTTGCTCTACTACTGCATCATGGTTCTTTGTATTCTACTATTGAAGCCTTGTGTTTCCATCTTGAGCTCCTAGAAAGTGTCTCTTGAATAGGCTCATGTTGTGATTGAGCTTGGCATTGGATTCTAACACAGTGCATAGACTATTATCGAGGGTCTTGATATTTTCTTGGTCGTGATCCTCTAACTGTGCTTCCAAATTTCTATGTACCTCCTTCAATGTAGTTATATGGGTCATCCAAGAAGCATTCTCCAATAGAAATAAATTGACCTTAGATTGCAACATATTCATCTACTCTTGAAAATTATTATTAATATTACCTCAATCTATGTACTCTTTAATTACTTGATTCATGCATGCAAAGATTTCATGGATAGTATTTTCTATATTGATAGACATATATACAAGATTTTCATGAAGGAACCTTGATGGGGGATGGGTCGTGTCGGGGGAGGTAGAAAGGTTGGATAGTGGAAGTTGGGAGAGGGGCCAAAGAATGTTGGTGGGGAGCTATCAATTGATGCTACAATGTTCTAAATTGATGTGGTCACAGTTAAGAAAATGTGCATGGGTGCATATTGTGAAGACACTCGACTAATGTTTTTGTGTAGGTGTAATGAACAATGGAATGTATGTTGTCTTGATGAAAGAGATACTCTACAGTCTATCCTAGAATATATGGGTGCTTACAAGGAATATCCCAAAAAAGGGTTAAGTATGGGACTAGAGGTGGTTGATGAAAAAACATGGATGGAGTGACCACTGAAGTCAAAGCATGCGAAGGTGTTGGTTGTAGGGATGTTGGTGGCAACAAGTGGTGGGGTGGGAATAGGTGCTAGGGCATTGAAGATGGCTTGAAAGTGAGAGGAAATTGCTTTTGAGGTAAGAGGGGATCAAGGTGGGGCACATTTAGGATCATTCTTCACCTTGATTGGGAAATGCCTTGTAGATCCTACAACGGGGTACATGTCGAGAGCACATATTGTAGATATTCTGAAGTGGTTCCTTATTCCATGTCTCAAGCATCTTGGGATAATCTTTTCATAATAGATTCCACCAATTCAATTGGAAAAGTATGCCTTGGCGTTCTGATTCATGTAGAACTTATGATTCAAATTGTGTTGTGAATGTTGGTGGCTTCTTGAATACCATTTTAATTTATATGCAATAGTTTTGTACAATATAAAACATGGAGACTATTGAATCTCATCTATGTGTACAAGCTCGCGAGGTGCTAGGTATTGGAAGTGAGTAGATATTAGGATTATTGAGATCCATAAATTATTATTGTGCATCCACAAGAGAAAAGTGCGTCTTCCCAAGTTCTTCTACTTGTTTGATCCAACAATCATGCTCTAACTCAAAGAAGTCTTGGCCTTCCTCAATGATGCTCCCTCCAATGGCCAATTGTGCCCCATAATCTTTTTTGAAACTTGGTTTCATCAGAATGGGAACCATGGCTTAGAATGGGAACCATGGCTTGTGGCTCTCACCTTTATTGGGGTTAAGTTAATCAATCAAGTTTCAACTTCAAAATTAGCTCATACCCACCCTTGATTTGATAATTCTATCACTTTAGCATTGGCTTGAGTAGCCTGTTGAAACTATTGTTGCTACTGCCCGTGTTGATTATTTTGATTATATCAAACCACTAGTATACCTCTTTCTTCTCTATGCTTTACCCATAAAGGACAATTTGGCCATATCCAATGATCAGGTGTTGAACAATATCCACAAGGCATCACCCTAGGTGGTCTACTCTACTGATTTCCTTGTTGATTATTTCCTTGCTGGTTCGCCTGATCTCTCCATGGTGGTCCTCCTTGATGCTACCTCTGAAAATTACCTCGACCTTGAACTGGAATAGCTTGATTGGCAGCCACTTCATTAGTATTTCTATTGTCTTGCCTTGAACTTTGCCCTCTATGCTTGTGGTTGTACCAACACTGATTGGTCATGTGTCCATCTTTATTACAAATATCACAAAATCTTTTCTCTTTTGGAGCTATTATAGAGTATCCATGTTTCTTGAACTTACTAATCAAAGCTTCCTCTTTACTTTGTTTACCTTTATGTTTGCGGTGCTTTCTCACCACCACTTCTTCATCTTGAGTATCAAAATTAGAATCAGTTGTCCCTTTCTCTGATTCCATTTTTTAATTTGATTCAACCTCTAAACTTGAATCACTGTCTCTTTTTTGATCTTCTAAATCTTCTTTCCACTCAAGCAGCTGCTAATACTAATACATCAAAGCCATTAGCAATCTCCACGCTTGCAAATGCAT
This sequence comes from Ceratopteris richardii, assembly GCA_020310875.1. Lineage (NCBI taxonomy): Eukaryota > Viridiplantae > Streptophyta > Polypodiopsida > Polypodiales > Pteridaceae > Ceratopteris > Ceratopteris richardii. The sequence continues at coordinate 120,713,551 of CM035421.1, forward strand.
GTCTAATGCTACTCCTTAATCCTTTTAGAAAGTAACCCGCCAACATCTCATCAGTATGTCTCTCGTTGCCCTGTAATCTTTCCATTAAGGTTCTAAATTTCTCAGAATAATCTTCTACTAACATAGTCCTTTGTCTAGTTAATCTCAAATTCCTCAACACATCAGAGGGAGTTTTTTCATTCCTAAATCTTTATAAAAATGCTATTTTTAATGCATCATATGTAGCAAAATGAGCAATATCGCATTGACGAAACCATCTCATTGCTCTTCCTTCCAATGTAGCTGCAAATTGCTTAAGTTTGATGTCATCACCATATATGGCTGGATATCCTTTGGCTGTACACTTTATCTCGAATTGAGCAACATGACAATCAACATCTTCTTTAGCGCTAGCGCTCCTAGTATATCGCGCACTAGCCTTGCCTTTGTTGCATCTATTCCTCCTTCCTCCTCTTCAGTTTCGAGATTAGATTCCTCTTGTGCTTCCTACCAATCATAAAATTTAGAAGATGACTCCAGGGGTTCTATCTTTGCCTACACTCTTGTATAATAAACTTTACCAAATCTTCCTCTTCGTTCTCTCATGCATCTCTTGCTTCATTAGCAAGACAATAGGATCGCCAAATGTGTCTTATAGAAACACTCACACAGGAAAATGAACTTGTCGTCGGTTCTATTGTCACACAAAATAAATAGACAAATGTAGATAAATATTCATATAGACCGAAGAATCAGATTGACAACCTTCTGTAGTTAGACAATACAAAACAAATCATCTACTCAAGAAGATAAATTCACTCGCATACTTCTTCATTAAGTCTTCAAAAACTTCAGAGTTTACAACTTTCGGATCTTCGTCAGAGATTTGTTTGTTTTTTCTGACAAAGACTTTTGCCATCAATACAGATTTTTCATATCATTCTGTGAAATTCCTCCCTACCGTTGCTACACTTTAATCTCCTTGTTTCATGCGTCTTCTTCTTGGGAACACTTTCGCTTCCTCTTCCTTTTTTACGAACAGAAATTAGATAAATACCTTCACGCGATGCCAAACACTAACTGACTATAATTGTCCATTAGAAGTCGGATTCAGCAACATCCAACTCACCAAATCTGATTCAGCAAAATTATGAATTAACAGAATTCCGATAGAACACTTTTTGACTTATCATCTTATCCTTCAACAACAACATAGCTGATTTAGCTAATGACATAGATGCATCTCCATCTACTTAATGGGATATACCTTTAATGAGGTTTCCCATGTTAGGTACACCTAATCATGACATCAGATAAGATTTGGAATCCCATTATACCATTCCCTTTAGTCAATGTCCATTTTTGCACCTTGCATGCCTTGATGAGAATTTTCGACAGACTCTTGAAGCTCCATATAGAATATGCATTTTCCATGAAGCAAGTTGATAAATCTATTCAAGCTATAAAGAAATTGGAGGATTCCAAGATGCAATGCTTATGAAATTTTGTAGGCATATACTAGACAGTATGCTGATTGTATAAAGTCTTGAATCATGGAAAATAATGAATTACACACTGAGAATCAGCTCTGACAAAAACACTGATCTAATGGAGTGTTGACAGAGAAGTACAATATGAAGAGACATAAGCAACTTCAAATGAACATAGCTCACAATTGAAAGAAAAAATTGCATTGAAAATTTGTGGGTATATAGTAGACTTAAGGACAAAATGTTATCATCTTAAATCATTGAAAATGATGCACCAAGCTCAGAGAAATCATCTCTCCAATCTGGCTAAGAAAACTGAGAGATCTGGTAGTGAACAATACACTTGCAAAATCATGGAGTTATGGACACAAATGATCATGAAAATGAATGTATATTGATTGTAGAGTACAATGGACTTATTGTTACATATGTGTGCCTTGAAAGCACACTCTAATATGGCATGAAGCTCAGCTTTTGGAGGTCTAAAAAACACAACTAGAAGGCCATGTATATATAGTCATATTTGGAGCCTAATTTTGAATTTGAATCTCTCCTAAAATCACTCTCCAATCTTTTAGTGATTGATTCTCCTACTCAGTCAATGAACAATTCGTGGATTTTCTCCTTCCTACTCATCAAGTGGACACAACCACTTAGATTCCTTTACTTTTACATCAAGTAAGTACTCAAAAATTACAAGAGGGAGTTCACAAGTGAACTCTACAAGGAGTTGGCATTTTCTTTAAATTTCTAAGCCCTTTGATTGTTGGAGTTAGACGTCTCAGGAAGCATGCGAACAACACAAGGAACAAGAAGAAGCTTGGAGCACAACACAAAATACTCAATGTATTACTAGAGAATGTACAAAGATAAGTAGCCCATTAGGGAAATAGGCATATATACAAGCTGGGGGAAAAAAACCTCCTTAAGAGGGAAAAAAGTGCCCCGGTAGTCCTAGTGTGTTCACACACATGACTACCTAAATATATCAACCAATCCCCCCTGGGAGTGATGCGGTGAACAAGGAGCTGGCACTCATGTATAAGGAAGTGCCAAGCTATCTGGAAATCACTCCACAAAAGGAAGTAAGCCCAAAGCTTTGCGGAAAGCTTCAAACTTCTCCCTGGGCAGAGCCTTCGTGAAAAGGTCTGCAATGTTCTCCTGCGTGGGCACATATGCCAAGCTAATCTCCCCAGCAGAGAACCTCTCCCTGACATAGTGATAATGCACCTCAATGTGCTTAGTGCGAGCATGTAACACAGGGTTCCTCGCAATCGCCAATGCGCTCGGACTGTCATGCAAATCTGGCGGTAGTGATCCCCCCTTGGGATAAAACAACCCAAGTAGCCGAGTACCACTCAAATAGCGAAAGATGCGCTTAACTGCCTACCAATGCTTGACTCCTGGGCAATGCATAAACCTACTCATCTGTGAGATAGCAAACTGAATATCGGGCCGAGTAATGCATAAGTAAATCAAGCATCCAATAGCTTGCTGATAGAGAACAACATCAAATGCATCTCTAGCATCATGAAAACTCAAACGTAAACCTGTCTCCATAGGAGTGGCAATAGGCTTATAGTCTTCAAGAACAAAACGCTGCAATAATGTGTCAATATATTTCATTTGACACAAAGCCATTCCACCATCAATTTTCATAAACTAAATGCTTAAATAGTGATGCAAATGCCCCAAATCAGACATCTCAAATGATTCATGCAAATCAACCTAAAATCAGCAATATGCTTCTCAATAGGACCAATGAGCAGCATATCGTCAACATAGACAACAATGATCAGAAGCACATCATTAGCACGCTTAACATATAAGGTTCTATCAGTTGGACTGTTCTCAAAACCATGTGCAATCAAATAGGCATGTATCTTCTCATACCAAGCACATGGTGCTTGCTTTAAACCATATAATGCCTTCTTTAACCTGCACACCTGGTTTTCATGCCCTTTCTGCACAAAGCCACGGGGCTGAAAAACATACACTTCTTCATGCAAGTCACCATTCAAAAATGCAGTTTTAATGTCCAACTGATGTACATTCCAACCATGATGGGCTGCAAATGCACAAATGCTCCGAACAGGAATCATACGGCATGTAGGTGCAAAGGTCTAATCAAAATCAATGCCTCTTTCCTACACATAACCCTTTGCAACAAGCCTAGCCTTATAACTGTCAACTGTACCATCAGGTTTACACTTTAGCTTGTATACCCACTTAGTGCCAATGGCCTTCTTGCCAGGAGGCAAGTCACATAAAGACCAAGTACCATTCTTCATTATTGCATCATATTCAGATTGCACAGCAGCCATCCAATTTTTTGAATTTTGTGCTTCATCAAACGAAACAGGTTCATGCTCATCACAGAGACTAGATGCAGCCATAGCATAGCAATCTGATGCAAAAGAGGCACTATGAGAGCCTGAATGAGTACGATATGATAGAGGTGCATCTAATTTGCTGTCACGCAAAGTCTGCACCAGCCATTTTGGCATAGTTTTTGCCTGCTCAATATCAGCTCTCTCATCAACTAGTGCATCATGTAAATCTGCATTAGAAATGGAATGATCCGCATCATCACATGAAACTTGCAAAGGCTGAGAAGTTGCCTCATTGGGACCAACACTGGATTGTCCACTTGTAAAAAGAGGCAGCAAAGTATCATACATGCCTTTGGAGCTAACAGATGTCTCCTTAGTACATGAAAGCAATAGCTGAATAACATCTTCCACAAAAACAACATCACGGCTAACCAGAATGCGTTTAGTCTGTGGATGATACAGACGATAGCCTTTACTTTTAGAACTGTATCCAAGAAAAATACATTTTACTGCTTTATCATCCAACTTTCTACGATGTTGTTCAGGCACTAATGCACATGTCAAACAACCAAAAACATGCTGATGAGCAACAGATGGCTTGCAGTCATGCCAAGCCTCATATGGAGTGATAGACTGCAACGCGTTAGTGGGACACCTGTTTAGTACATATGCTGCACACATGATAGCCTCATGTGTGCAGAGGTGTATGTGTGTGTTTGTGTATTGGGAGGCTACTCTAAGCCCTCAAGTGTGCCTTTCTCTATGCAACATGCTACTCTAATCTCTCATCTCGCATCGACTTGTCTCATTTCTCCAAAGTGTCCAACAGTAGAGCTATTCCAAGCCCCCCCCCCCCTTCCCAAAGGATATGCAGTGTGGTGCCAAGCCTTCCAATTTCTTTCCAAATTTTGCGCTTATTTTCAAGTAGTTTCTTAGCACAGAAGTGTCTTTTAAAGTGTTTTGAAACACTTGATAGTTACTCTTTCAAAGCACAAACTCACTTCTTTCAAGTTCACTCAAACTTTGTAATGTCAAAGAGTGAAGCTAGCACTTGATCTATGGCCAATTTTTTACCTTCCTTCACACCCATATTCATGCCCAAGGATGAAAGATTAAATGGGCAATACTATAATCTTTGGAAAGATGTAATGAGAGCATATTTGTACACCAATCTCCTTCATGATGTAGTACACGGATAAAAATCTGAACCCAATAAGACCACCAACCTAGAATCTTGGCATATCTAGAATGTTAAAGATAAAAGGCCATTAGGACAACTTCTACTTGCTTGTGATGAACTTACCAAAGGGCACATCACGACATGTAAAACATCCAAAGAAGCCTGCAACACTTTTGCGGCCTTATACAAAGATAAAACACCTTCTAAGATCTATGCTTTGGAAGGAAAAATCCATAATGTAACTATTCGGTCGCAAGATACAATCACAAAAGTCATCGCTCAATTTGAAGACTACCAATGAAATTTAGCTCTTTGTGGCCAACAGACTCCCCTCATGAATGGATCTTTGGCAGCAGAGTGACCTCGCACATGTGTCAAAATAAAGATTCTTTTCAAGAACTTGAAGAGCGCACAAATGAAGTATACCTTGGAAATAACAAAAGTCTACCTGTAGAAGGCAAAGGCAAAGTACATATCACCAACGCTCAAGGGGAATGCAAATCACTTTCAAAAGTGTTGTTTGTTCCCAATTTATGCATGAACTTGCTTTTAGTAAAAGAAATTACGGATCATAACAAATACGTATTGTTTGATAAAACCTCTATCAAAGTCATTGATCCTGATACAAAAGACATAATCGCCCAAGGCATTGAAGAGAAGGGATTATATAAATTATCTTTTTTTCTATCCAAGGAATCACTATCTAGTTTGTGGCATCAAGGATATGGCCACACCTCTTATTTACCAGGAATCTCCTCATCACAGATAATGAAAGGATTGCCCAAGCTTGGGCAACTCAATGATGTCTAGGAGGCTTGCACTCAAGGCAAGCAACATAGGGCCCCTGTTCCAAAGAAAGCATCGACAAGAGCTAAGAACCTTTAGCCCTTATCCACATGGACCTTTGTGGAGGACCCATGAACACGGCATCTCTTAGTGGATCACTCTACTTTTTTCTTTTAGAAGATGAACACTCTCGATAAATTTGGGTGTATTTCTTAAAATCAAAGGCAGACTCTTTTACTAATTTTCGTGAATGGATCACCCCAAGTGGAGAATGAAGCTTCCAAGTCCATTAAGACCATCCGATCAGATGGAGATGGTGAATTCATAAATCATGACTTTGACAACTTCCTCAAACAAAAAGGGATCAAAGGACAAGTTACTCAACCACACACTCCATCCTAAATGGAGTAGCTGAGAGGAAGATCCAAAGTGTAAGAGAAATGGCCAGAACTATGCTTCATAACAAAGACTTACCCTACAAGTTTTGGGCAGAAGCACTGCATAATGCTCTTCACAAACTTAATTGAGGCTTCACCAACGCATTGCACAACACGACACCATTTGAAGCATACCGTGGAAGAAAACCTAATATGCATTACTTTCGAGTATTTGGCACTGAAGCATTTGTCCAGGTTCCAAAAGAAGATCACAACAAGTTGTAATCCAAGTCTAAGAAGCACATCTTCATAGGGTATAGTGAGCCATCAAAAGCATATCGCTTATATGATCTTGAAGACCACTCCATCACAATATCTAAGGATGTAATATTCAATGAAGCTTCCACATACTCCAAGAAGGATCCAACAAATCTTAGTCCAACCACCTACACGTCAGAGGGGGACATAGTCTTTTCAAAGCATACATCGGAAGCTAGTACTTCAAGTCAACTGAGAAGATGTCAAAGAATTATTGCCAAGAGACAGTGAGAACAAAATCATTATATCAATTATGCCTTGATGCATTAGATTCAACAAATCTCAGAACCTTCCAACTACAAAGAAGCTCAAGGAAAACCTAAGTTGGAAGAAGCTATGAAAATGAAAATGGATGCAATAAAGAAGAACAAGACTTGGACTCTTGTACCTAAACCTACAAATCGTGAAGTTATAGGAGTCAAGTGGCTCTACAAGGTCAAATACAAATCAGATGGAACATTAGATAAGTACACAGCAAGGTTGGTAGATAAGGGATACAAGCAACAACATGGCATTGACAATGAAGAAACCTTTGCTACTACTGCAAGATTCACAACCATAAGAATCATCTTAACACTAAGTACTCACTTTAAGTGGCCTATTTACCAGCTAGACATCAAAAGTGCATTCCTCAATGGAGATATTCAAGAAGAAGTATACCTTGAACAATGTGAAGGATACAAGATCAAAGGAAAGGAAGACCAAGTATAAAAACTTCACAAAGCACCTTATGGAATCAAGCAAGGTCCTAGGGCCTGGTATGAAAAGATTCATAAGTTCTTTTAAGCTAAAGGATTTCATAGAAGCAATGCAGATGCTAACTTCTATATCTATAAAAAAGACTCCTTAGTTGCCATCATCCTCCTCTATGTAGATGACATGATCTTGATAGGCTCAAATGAAGAATGCATCCAATTCATCATCACACAGCTTCACCTTGAGTATTCTATGATAGATCTTGGCCTACTTCACTACTTATTGGGTATGGACGTTTGGCAGACAAAAGAAGTTATATTCCTATCACATAAGAAGTACTGCTTTGATCTTCTTTCCAGATATAATATGGACTAGTGTCGCTCAGTATCTACACCACTTGATCCAAACATCAAGCTCACACTAGAGGATTCATCATCACTTGTGGATGTGCATACTTATCGATAGCTTGTTGGCTCATTACTCTACCTAGCCAAGACTAGACCAAATATTGAATATGCAATTGGTATACTGAGTCAGTTTGCACATCGACATTGACAAACACATTGGGATGCTATCAGAGACTACTTTGATACCTTGCCCTCACACGACATCATGGTCTTTGGTACAGATGGGGCATTGAACTCATCAGATATTCAGATTCAGGTTGGGATGGGATCCTGATTCTCGACGGTTTACTTCTGGGCACGTATTCATGCTTAGCTCAAGACCTATCTCTTGGGCAAGCAAGAAGCAGCCTATAGTTGCTCTATCATCCATTAAGGCCGTGTACGGAGCATCCTACTTTGCAGCATGTGAGGCCATCTAGCTTTGATATTTATTATCTGACATTGGTGTTTTGCACATTACTCCGACACGCATCCGCATGGATAGCCAGTCAACCTTGGCCATTGCCAAGAATCTAGTGTTCCATGCTCAGATGAAGCACATCAAGATCTAGCACCATTTCATCCGCAAGAATCTCATGTCTCAGGAGATTACTCTGGAGCAATGTACCTCTCAAGAGAACTTGGCAGACATGTTCATGAAGGCTCTACCTCCAATTCTGCTCCAGAGCTTGGTGGACCTCTACAACATTCAGCCACTCCAGAATGGAGCTGCAGAGGGGGTGTTGATGACATGTTTGCTCCTACATCATACACATTTGTATCCGCATAAGTACATCGCCATTTTGTATGTAGGAGGCAATCCATTTCTAGTTTATTTACATTTTATATTGTATTTCCTTTGTATTTGGGTACCTTGCCAATTTCCGATGATGTCATCATCACTAGAGCACAAATACTTTGTTGGCTCTGCTCATTGGTGTTATTTGGTCAGCTTATGATAGGAGTCACAAGTTCAGCAAAGTCACAGGTGCAAACAAATGGAAAGGAAACAAATAATAGAAAGCAAAATAATGAGGTACAATCTGAAGCCGCAACCAAAATAGTGAAGTAACACTTCTCACATTCAGGACATAGCAAGTGAACCAGCACGTCTCAAATTCGAGAGCTACGATTGATGTGTCTATCAGATCTTCTAAAAGTATTTTACTAAGAAATGGATGTGATTGATGGAGCTATAGTGCATATGTAAATGCAATAGAGGTGAGGAAGCGTCGTCAAGTGAAGATGCAGACATGAAGGCTGCTCTTTGAAATTGAACATTCAATGCTCTTTGAAGTAAAAGAGTCTATTGGCGTCCAATAAAAAGAATCCAAATGATTGGGAATAGTCAGCCCTGTTTATAAACACATCAACTCCACAACATGATTAAAAAAAATGGAATAAAGCATCAAATGTTCTCACAAAGAGGGTGGGAGGGTGGGAAAGATGACGAAAAGAGGGGTGGGAAGGTGGGCAAAGGGGCTGAATGCTAACCCAAATAGAGCACAAAATAATGCCAAAAGGACCTCTCCCAATGAGTGGAGAGCCACACCACCAAGCTCTACTAATAGCACCACCACAACCACCAAACGCAGCACCAAGACCTCCACCTAACACTTTGATACCATGTAGAGAGTACACATGCGGAACAAAAATGAAAAGAAGAGTACTCACAAAACAAAGATTGTGTGAGACTCAAAATGAGTAGACCATGAAATGGATAAACTCTCTTTTCTAAAAGAGCTAATTAGACACATAAATTTCTTGCTCTTACCAGTCTTCTTGGTTGCAAAGGCCTTAAATTACTCAATCTCTTGTTCTCTTATTTCTTGGTGAAACCTAGTTATTTGGACTTAGTGTGTTTCTTGAGGAAGACATGGAACAACATGAAACCATAATACAAGATCCATAATGATTGTAAGTGGGCCATTGTTATTAGAGAGAATGAAACTTAGTTCTCAATCAAGGGAATTAGGAAAGCTGAATTGGAGAACCTTCAAATATTAAAGAAACTATGGAGCAAAGGATCTCGCATGTGGAGTCATCTCTAGAACCAAGACAAAAGACATTGGATTAGATTTGAGGACATCAACTTGGTAAGAATTGTTGAGTACTAACATTGGTGCCCCCTAAGACACAAAATTAGTGCTTGTGATGACTTGAAGACTCACCTTGTTTTGTATCAAGATCCCTTGTGGGTTTAAGTGATGAGATGGCAGAATGGCAATAGAATGGAGAAGACAACTAGCATAAAAAAGAACTTGGACTATCATGTTTTTATTAACAAGAGATGGTATAAGGATTAAGCTCAACTCAGATGGGATTTGACATTGAGGGATCTATCACAACCTCTTATAGAGAATAAAAACCACTCTTAATGTGGAGAAATTCTCCATGGAGGGATATGGATTAATTTCAAAGTAAACAAAGCTTGGGCGGTGCTATCATGGTGCAAGGATTGCTACGATGGTAGGGAATATTTGGGCCACCTTTTCTTTTTGTGCTTAACGCATGACTTGGTGTGGCAAAACCTCAGTTATGTGTTGGTTCTATCATGCCAAATTAAATGGAAAAAAGTTTTAGGTAGAATAATTTGTAACTCTAGGAACTCCCCTCCCTTCACACACCATAGGGTGTTCATCTTTGAAAATAAGAAGCTAAAAAATAAGTGGACCCCCACGAGGGGGTAAAAAATATGATAGTAAATACATGATAGTAAATGCATGTTTATGTATGTATGTAAGTTAGTGTTATGCATGTATGCATAAGAGATATGTGTACATGTATGTTAAAGGTATATGCATGCATGAGTAATGATGCATATATGCATGAATGCATGTTAGTATATAAGTTTATGTATATGAGTTAGTGTATGCATATTAGATATAAGTTAGTATATGCATGTTAGATGTAAGTTAGTATATGCATATTAGAAGTAAGTTAATATATGCATGTTAAATGTAAGTTAGTATATGCATGTTAGTTGTAAGTTAGTGTATGCATGTTAGATGTAACTTAGTGTATATGCATGTTAGATATAAGTTAGTGTATATGCATGTTAGATATAAGTTAGTGTATATGCATGTTAGATGCATGTATGCATGTGAGAAATATTTGCATGTATGCATGTATGCATGTTAGGTATGTATGCATGTTTATGTATGTATGTAACTTAGTGTTATGCATGTATGCATAAGAGATATGTGTACATGTATGTTAAAGGTATATGCATGCATGAGTCATGATGCATATATGCATGAATGCATGTTAGTATATAAGTTTATGTATATGAGTTAGTATATGCAGATTAGATATAAGTTAGTATATGCATGTTAGATGTAAGTTAGTATATGCATGTTAGAAGTAAGTTAGTATATGCATGTTAAATATAAGTTAGTATATGCATGTTAGTTGTAAGTTAGTGTATGCATGTTAGATGTAAGTTGGTGTATATGCATGTTAGATATAAGTTAGCATATATGCATGTTAGATGCATGTATGCATGTGAGAAATGTTTGCATATATGCATGTATGCATATTAGGTGTTAGTGTATGCATGCTCATGTATGAGTGTATGCATGTTTATGTATGCATGCATATTAGATATGTATGCATGTTTATGTATGTGAGTTATGTATATGTATGTATGTAAATTAGTGTATGCATGTGTATGTATGTGAAGTGTTATCCATGTATGCATGAGAGATATGTATACATGTATGTTAGAGGTATATGTATGCATGAGTAATGATGCATGAATCCATGAGACATGTGTATGTGAAATGTATGCAAGTGTATGTTTGCATGTACGTAAGTGGATGTGTATATGGGTGCATAAATGAGACATGTATATTAGAATATGTACATAAGGATGAATGTATATTTAAGGAAGTTAATTAACTTTTATTATCATGAGTTTTTTTAAATATGATAAGTTTTGAATATTAATACTATAAATGAGTGTTTTATATGTATGAAAGTATACTTATGATTGTCACATTATTTTGCAGATGTTATTTTGCAGCTCATGTTGATGAGGGATTGATGAACTGAAGATTTGAAAAAGAAATTATACTAAGCTAGAATTCTGTTGTTTAGCTTTTGTATAGGATAGAATTTAGTTTCTACCATTCATATAAATAATTTATAAATTAAAAAAATAATATAGTAATCTATTTGCATTTTATCTTATATGTTTGACGAAGCATCATCTAGTAGTATTTCTTTACCTTCATCTTTGTTTGAATTACTTTTTCCTAGTCCATTAGAAGCTAATGTTACACAAAATACAGAAAATGAAGAATTAGTTAAGAATAATATTGTAGAGGAAACTTTGTATTCAATAGAGTATGATCATAGATTGTCTAGAGTATTACCTTTAATTTCCATTATTTTACCGAGTCCTGAAAATAGTGAAATTCTATTCCCTTCATCCGTAATTAGAAATACTGATTATTCTCAAACAGACTCAAACATAAAAAAAATTATTAAAGATAAAGTAACTAGTGAAGAATTGATCCTTCCATCTTATATAGACGCAGTCAATAGGTATAGAAATGCTCTGCCTTATGGTCCTTAGTAAATATGCGTGCCCTGCTATAGACACCCCACGTGCGCCGTTAGCGAGACAGTTGACTTGATCCACCAGCCATCATAACTCGCTCCCATACTGCTCTGACTCCCTATTTTGGGTATACATTGAGACCAAAGTGAACTGGAAGGAGCCACCAAAGGAGGCAACTATCCAATGATGTTTTTGATTCTCATAAGAGTTGACAAGTCTACCAAACCAAAGGCTTTGAATTCCAACAGCTATACCATCATCCTCCCCCCCCCCCCAAGGTATGAATGAAATCTAGGTTCAGATTGTTATCCCATAACTACTAGCCAAGAGTCACTGCTCTTGATGGGTCAGTCAACCCCCTCTCATTAAATGATATGATAATCATTATCGATGGTTACCCTCTTTGTGGAGAGGGGCCTTGTCTTTTTTCTTCTTGGGTTTGTCTTTTTTCCTTCAAACACCAGAGGTCCTGACCACAAATCATACCTTTAAGGGGGCTCTTCCATGGCATTTCCAATGGTTGTTTTCCCTTATGAGTCACCTTCTGTGGGAGCGAATTTAGCACATTTTTGAGGAGTGCTGATCCAATGAAAGAGCTCTCACTATTCGGGTTGTCTTTGTTGCTAGTTGTGAAATCCTCCTCTTTGCAGTGGTATAACCCTATTGGTTATCCTCTTGGTTGTCTTGGTTATCTTCTTTGTTGGTGGTAGTCTCCAAGGTTTTACCTTCAGTGTCTACTTCATAGAGATCCTCTTCTAGAAAGTCCAAATCTTTGATCTTCTTTTCGAGGTTGCACTACAAGTTATTTAACTTGGGAGAGCCCTCTCGAAACTCCAATTGAACCAAGAGAAGGGACAAACTCTCTCGTCACTCGAAATGCCTGATCACTCAAGAAACCTTTCATGGGTTCAACTTCCAGTATTTAATGTTCCTTTGTTGAAGAAAGTTTGTCGAAGAAAGGGTGACCTATAATCTTCTTGAAAATTTAAGTTTTTGACCTTTGCGAGAAATAATTTTCTTGGAGAATCAAGTTCTTGAAGCAAAGGAAACAAACGAACATGCGAAAGAGTGGGAAAAAAAGGACTTAACTAGTCGAATGAGAATGAAGATGAAAAAATTAGTTGCATGCACAACTCTATTAATCGCTTCCCCTTGCGATGGACACACAACTAGCTGTTGTCGTTCGCTACTCCTCCCAATGAACACACAACTAACTTGAGTCAGTCACAATTGCAGCTCCTCCTTGCGATGGACAGACACACCTGGTGACTTCTTTGGGCAATGGAGAGACATGCCGTGATGGACACACTAAAGTCCTTGCGAAGGCTAACCTTTGTGAGTCGTAAGGGAGAATCACTTCTCCTCCAATCCTCGCTCTTCCTCCAGTCCGCGCGAAGCTTATCCTTGCACCTCCTCCAGTCCTCGCGTCCAGCTTTTCGTGACTATCTTTACACAAGAGGTTGAATGCAATCTTCTCTTGTAGTGAGAAACTCCATCGCTGCTCTGTCACACCCTCCATCGCTGCTCCTGAAACTCCGTCGCTTTTCAGTGAAAAACTCCGTCGCTGCTCCGTCACACCCTCTGTCGCGATTGATACTAATCATGATCGAATTTATAAAACAATCATAATAATGATAAAATTATCAGTGGATTATGGGGCTTCTACCATGATGGTCCATCATGCCATGTTCATGTTCAGTTGTTCATGGTTGCATTCCAAATCGCTAGCAATATTCTTTTAAAATAAAAGAAGTTCTGCCTTAATCTACTCTCCGTGACTTCCATTAATTAAAAGTAAAGTACAAATGACGGAGACTAGTGTCCACGCGACCTCTGAATCCCACAAAAGAGGGGTAGATTTTACAGAGTTTGGAGGGAATTACAAAGAAGGTTAATCACCTCCCATCACTCTCATGCGGAGCCCATTTGGGTTTAAGCTTGTTCTTGATCAGAAGGAGCATTTGATGAAGCCTGAAGAGGGGGATTTCTTACAGCTATCGATTCTTTTGCCAGCAATAGTTAAAAATTCAATTGTATGCTCTCATAAGTGCATACATGCATGCATACAAAATACACACATACATGCATGCATACATACATACACGCATACATACATACACACATACATGCATGCGTACATACATATGTGCATAGAAATGTGTATATGTATATGTGTACGTGTCCATGGACACATGCATGCATGCCGTATGTCAGATATGTACGTATGCATGTATATATGTATGTCTGCGTGCATGCATGTATGTATGTATGTCTGCGTGTATGCATGTAGCTATGTGAGTATATATCTGTAAGTACGTATGTTTCAGTAAATTGTCTTCTTTCTGATTTCTAAGCTCTTGAGATAAGACCAGGAATTTACTTTAGGACAAACCCAAATGATCAAACTACGTGATTTGACAGGCCATGCTGAAAGTTGCTAGCCGTGTTGATTTCTTGCATATTGGTGGCATCTTCTCTATGGAAAAATGCTCAAAAGATGATGATATTCTCATAGTTTTCAAAGGTTCGAAGTGATTGATTGACGGATAATAATGAGCATTCCAAACGAATAAATACTCATAACATAATCCCTCATCCTCAAATCTTGAAATAATGACTCGTACACAGTTGTATTACGTGTAATTTTCATTTTACATGTGTCGACCCTCATAATTTGTACATTTTTTTTGAGACCCGTAGGTTATTCTATGAATATTTTGAGTCTTAAGCTATCATAATAAGTATGTGATAAGATCACATATATTCAGTCAAAGACATTCTGGAACATTTCAACATATATTATTGTGAGCATGTGTTTATGATGACTTAATAGAATTATCATATCAAAAGCTCAAGTTGCTGTCCAGCACTGCTAGCTTAAGCGGATAAGTCCTTTGTCTCTCTTAATGGTGGTGTGGGTTCGCATTATATGATGAGATGTTAAAACCAACTCTTTTCAAAGGGAATCGTTGGCTTTCGAGTGGTATTGTTGGACAATGTCAAAAGTGGCAAGGTTCATGGTCACTACAAAAAAGGTCAAGTTCAGTTCTAACGAGTCTCTTAATCAAACCTTCTTGTCGTCCCTTTTCACTTTTTTCTCTTAGCGGGCTTTCGTGCTCTTTCATGCATGGTAGGTATTAGGCATTCAACCCTTGATTTTGTGGGACTTGGGGTTCCATGGATGCTATGCCCTTCATGATTGTAATATCCTTTAATTCAAGATATCAAGAGGAATAGATTGTCAGATTGAGCTTTCTTTATAAAACAAAGATCAGATTGGTGTCATGTTGATAATATATTATTCTTTGTTAATTCTATTACCCATAGCTTTTAGATCCATTAAATTGGAAATACTTCATAGTTAAATTTATTCTCTAGTATGTGACTTGACACAGCCAATGCTTGCTTCTAACCTTCTCATGAACTATTCAAAATTAAAGACTCAATTGTCTTTGATAGCTACATATAGACGACCAAAGAGCTTTTAACACTAACATGGATTAAAATAAAAGCAAATTTGAATTATACTTCAAATATATTAACAAAAGGGGAGATACAAGAAAAGAAAAAGGGAGTAATAAAGGACGCCACGAGGCCCATCTTCCCTACCATAGGGAACCCAACAAGCACCAATAAATACTACATTGTTGAGCTAAGAATCCTGATGATTTTTTGATGCCCTTCACGCATGAACCATTTTCCTTTGAGTTTATTGTTCTCAAACATGAAGACCCTATGATGCTTGAAGGGGGAGGGGGCTCGTGGAGTTTCTAATTCTTCAAGCCAAAAAGGTGAAGGAAAGACTCAACTCCACTCTTTTGGGGAGCAATCGAAGTTATCGGCACACATCACCTTTCAAATTTTCTAAAAGGCCTCACTTTTAATCACATTCTATAGGGAAGAGGAACAACCCATGGCCTCAACCAAGGAATTTTGTTTCCCTTGATTTGTCTCCAAAGCTTGAGATGAGCATAGACTCTCCTCTAGACAAAATCATTCTCAGGCCATGAAAAAAAAACATGGGCGAGGTCCTTCTACTCGAGATGGCATCCTTTACACCACAAAAAAAGCCCACATATTTTGGTAGCTTTCATATTGATCAAGGTTCACCATTAGAGAATTTTCCAAGGAAGGTTCACTTTTTGTTGTATTCCAATAGAGGGTGCTAAAGATCTTTGAGCTTTAGACCCCAACTAAGCTAGGACCAATTAAGGCACGATTTTCTATTGCAATCTTGGTAAAATTCTAGAGATTTCTTTAATCTCGACTAATTCTTTTGGGATTCGAGTCTCCTTCACCAACTAGGAGGCAAATCCCTACCTCCCTCTAAGCATTGGCCCTTTTCCTTAATAGACACCAATCAGCATAGTCCACCCTTTAGCTCTGATCAATGGCTTCAAATCTTATCTGGTTTCTTTTGAGGTTAATAGCAATGGTGCTTTCATTGTCAAAAACCTTCGGACCAAAGCTTTTTGGCTCTTTGTAGGTTTTCCTTCTCAAGTTCTTTGATTCGAGATATCGGAAATCAAATGGAGTCATTTTGTTTAATACATGCCACCCAGTTTTAATCTTTATTTAAGTGAAAATAGCTTCATCTTGTTCAAGGTAGACCAAAGAGAGGAAACCGATCAACATAAAAGAGGTTTAGGTAATCAAATCATACATTTACTTATGTAATCAATTTAGTTATATGAACACACACACATACCCTTCATACCCTCCTATTCATTCCCAATATACATAATAAATACACTAGTCATTCACATCATTCATCTCAAGCATATATAATATACTTTAATACATATGCATGACATTAATTAAATGAAAGTAAAAACAATCACACTTAATACATGAAAATAAAATATATAAATTAAAATAAAAATGTAATGAACCTAAAATAAGTTACTAATTAAAACACACACACTCACATAAATATAATCAAAATACCATATCTCTCTCATATATATAATAAATATATCTTACATAAATAAAATGAAAATAAAACTATAAATAAAAAAGATAAGAAATAAAATAAAAAAACCTCTCTCTCTCTCTACTACTACTACTACTACTACTACTACTACTACTACTACTACTACTACTACTACTACTACTACTACTACTACTACTACTACTACTACTACTACTACTACTACTACTACTACTACTACGTGGTCCGCCCGCTATAGGGGGGAAGGGAGAGATTAAAAGAAAAGAGAAAAGAAAAAATAAAATAAAGAATAAAATAAAAAAAGAACTCTCTCTCTCTCTCTCTCTCTCTCTCTCTTTCTCTCTCTCCCTCTCTCTCTCTCTCTCTGTGTTGTGCACAACGCGCTGTGCCGTCGGCAGAGAAGAGAGGGAAAGGAGAGGGAGAAGAGAGGAAAAGAGGGAAAAAGAGAGGGAGAAAAGAGGGAGGGAAATTAAGAAAGGAAAAAGAAAGAAATAAAGGAAGAAAAGAAAACAAAAGAGCCTCCTCTCTCCATTTCTCTACGCAGACTAAATCAAAAAGCAAAAAATATTCCTCTACATAAAATGAAATGCAAAAGTAAGAGAGATGGCCTTCTCTCTCCTGCTGCTAGAAAGGACAACATGAAAATGTGTGCAAAAACAATCATAGCCTAGAGCTTAGAGTAAATAAAGTACCTACAAAATAACGAGCTCCTGAATACGACTCCCCTTCTTTTATACAAGTGTATAGCCCACCATAGCCCACATTTTCCCTAAGTTAACTCATTCATGCAGCCTAAATTAACTCCACATCCAGTCAACTCATCCCAACCAAAAAGGCATGGAAATTTCTCCTATTCATTTTCCCAAGGAACACACAATATCCACTTATAAATAAATACTCACTTGACCTTATACTTTTATCATTCATTTATAATAAATTCAACCTTTCAAGTTTTCAATTATTTATTTACTTTAGAATTAAATTTAACCTATCAATTATGAAATTTAAATATATTTTCCATAACCTTAATATTTATTAAATAATATCATTTATTAACTAACATATTTAATTATTCATTTACATTAAAATATTTGCTAAGGTTTCAATTTAATACATTTTGCCCTATACATTAACTCCTTCAGAGACTCCTTCAGTGAATAAAACCTACTTAATTAACCCCTTTACCATAGGTTTACTTAAACTACCCTTAAACCTAGTTTTTAACCAATCAAGACGCTTTCTTTTAGCTTTAAAACTCATCCAAACCCTCAGTTAAACCATAAACTAAACTTCTACCCTATCAAAATCCTTAAGATATCCTATCTAAACCCTTAATTATTCTTGAAACTAAGCTTTTTACCCTATAAAATATATTCAAACCCTATATAAGACCCTTGAATACCCTTAAATTTACTTTCAAACCTTAAATAAATCCTTAATTAATCCTCCATTTTTAATCAAATACCCATAACTACATTTAAAAACATCTTTTAAATACTTTCCATCTTTGTACTGATCATCAAAACTTCTTGTCCTGCAAAATTTAAAATCAAACATAAGTTAAAATTTTCATAAATTATTCAAACTTAGTTTAATCAATTAATCTTTTATTTTTTAAGAATATTCTAAGAGAAATAAAATCTTTCTAACATCTGCCCCCAGTTAACCAACACATCGTCTCGATGGACCAAACGGCAGATTCAAGTGGAACATATCAAAGTCTTTGTAAATAAATTTTAAATTTTCAAAGTTTTATTTTATCATGCATTCATACTTGTGCAATTAAAAAGATTAGTACAAATCTTCTAAAAAACAAAGTAGATATAAGTCATATAAATATCATGTTATATCTCTGAATCCACATTTAAACAAGCATTTATAGGAATAAACCATAAGTGTCAGAGTCCTTCTGTTCATGTAACTTGCTTGGATTAAGTAACTTATCCTGCATAGCAGCATGTACCAAAACGTTTTCATGAGTTAATAGAATTATTTGATTCCTACTTTTATTTCCTATGGTTTGACTCTCCATTCATCTCCATTTTTATTTTTCATTTCATTTTTTTTCTTGTTTTATTACTTCATCCCAAATCAGCTCTTTATTTATTTTTAACAAATCGGCCTATACCGAAATTGGGTGCAACTCCTGGACTTGTCCACCCGGCCAAGTTTATTCCACTTGTCTGCCAACCTGGCATAGCACACGACAAAACTACGTTAGCCCTACATGAAATCAACATCGGCATGTGGCTCTGGTCACCTGACCAGAGTGACTCCACCCGCCTACCGACCCATGTAGGTGCATGACAACATAAAGGTTAGGCCTATGATGAAACTAGCGTCAGCTCGTGGCCTTGATCACCTGACCAAGTTTGTTCCACCTGCCTACTAGCCCAACATAGCGCAACAACTACAAACACATACATATAGGCTAAGTTGGGTATGAAGTTTTATCTTTTAACTCATTTGAAGGTCAGATCTCATAAGGATTAAATAGTAAGATACAAAAATCCCACTTACTAATGGATAAAATTTTTAGCATATACGTGTATTCATAATAAGGCAACCATTTCTTCCACAAGCTTCCAATTCCAAAAGTTTCTTTTTAACTATCTGATTTAGTTCATATAAATACAAGTTTTTCATGCATCAATCATAAATATATAAGATATTTAACATCTTAAATTCTACTTGATTTTATAAAAAAATTTGAACATATCCTTTTAACTCATTGATTAATGCAGTGCATATACGCAAAAATTCAAACAAATCTTTAATTAAAACTTTTTCACTTGATTTAAAACAGATCTTTAATCTTCATCAGCATCTTCATTAGCATCTTCATCAATCTCGCCAATCTCATAATCTTCATTATTTTGTTTCTTGAACAGTTTAACCCTTTTCCCTGCAATCAAATTTCTCAACAAAGAACCATCAAATTCCCTAAGTTTAAACGTACCATTATCAAAAACAGTTACTACTACATACGGACCAAACCATCTTTTAATTAACTTCTTCTTAGCATCATACACAGTGTATCAAAAGTACTATTGTAAAATAATACCCAATCATCTATTTCTATAGTACGAGGCCTAAGTCTATGTTTTTTATCAAACTAAATTTTATTCTTAAGTCGTGATTCTCTAACTTTTTGTACAGCTTCTTCAATCATTTTATTTCCTAGATCTAACTACATAATCCTAACAGAAGTCAGATCTTCACAAGTCATCTCATTATTCCACAGGAGCGTCGTCCATGAAATAATCTGGGTCTGGATAGGAAAAATTGGCTTCTGACAGTACATTGGTTCTGCAGGCATAAATCATGTAGACCTAGTATACGTCATCCTGTCTACCCATAATGCAAAAGGAAGGAACTTAGGCCACTACGTTGTATCACCATTGTAGGCCTTAGAGATTGCCTTCACAATAGATGGATGACCTCGTTCAATCTTACCATTAGACTTTGGATTATAAGCAGTTGTGAGAGATAATCAAATCCCATGCTGATCAAAGAATTCTCTTGCCTCTCAAGCATCTAACTTGCCCCTATTTGCTACTATTTTTTTCTACATAGAAAAATCTAGAAATAACTTCTTGTAACAAAAATCTACATATGTTATAAGTAGTTTTAGTACAAAGAGCTCTACTCTCTACATGATTAGTCGAATCTTCCCTAGCTAATACTATATACCTCATCCTATCTAAACCTTTAGGCATGGTCACTAAATCAACTACCCACTTGTGATGAATACAAGGAGGATAAGTCGGGTGCAGAGGTTCCCTATGTCTAACTGACAAATGTACCTGACAAGTAGTACAAGTACTTACAAAGTCACGTATATTCACATACATACCCGGCAACCACCAAGCTTCTCTAATTTTATCATACATCACATAGAAGCCTTTGTCTTGCCCAAAGGCTTTCATGCATGTCTATCATAACTCTATTTTGAAGGTTTTTATTTCCTAAAACTTGTTGCGGACATCTAATTTTCCCTTTTGCATGACGCGAAATAAAACCATCCTTTAGAAAGAAATTAAATGCACGTTTCCTAATGTCTCTAAATCTATTAGCTGACCAAACAGGTAACTGTTTTAAAGTGCTAAGATAATATCCTATATCATACCAAATTCCCTCATATTCTATTTCTTTAAATTTTTCATACATAAACATCAAAAATATAATTAATCACATTTAATTCAGTTTCAATCATGTCATCATTTTCAAACTTAGCCCTAGAAAGCATATCTACTATAGAGTTAGTTTTCCCAGAAATATGATTTAAAACAGGATTAATAAACTTAATATAAGATATCCACCTTAACATTGCTATGTCTCGAGAGGAACAATTAGTAATCATTCCTATTAATGCTAAACAATCTGTTTCTATTACTACATTAGCTCCTATAAAATATTCCTTATCAGTTTTTAACGCAATAACTAAACCCCATAATTCGCGTTTTATTTGTGGATAATGTTTTTGAGTTTCATGTAAAATTTTAGCCCCAAATCTAATAGCGTATCTATTTCCCTCACTATCGTCTTGACCTATTACCCATCCTATACCTATGGGACTTGTATCTATTGTTAAAATAATTGGTTTATTATTTGAGTCATTTACACGTTTTAAAACAGGTGTAGTTGAAAGTAAACTTTTTAATTTCTTCATTGCTTTAATATGAGTTTCAGCCCATTTAAATTTCCTACTTTTCCTAAGTAGATCATATAACGGATTAGCTACATGGGCATAATGTGGTATCCAAATAGCATAAAATACACATGCTCCTAAGAAACATCTAACCTCACTAATGTTCCTACAACTTTCAGATAATTTATTTATAGCATCCACTTTTGGTGGATAAGGCCTACGACCATAGTAACCACATAAGTTTCGTACAATAAGAACTTCATTAACTCCAAATATTGATTTTTCTATGGAAAATGTTAATCCTACTTCTTCAAATCTTTTAAGTATTTTCTCACAATCTAAAATATGGTTAGATACAAACTTCCTACATCCTAAAGAATCTAATGTTTCATTTTTTTTCTTTTTCTTCACAGCCTTTAATCTGAATATCATCTATAAATGGCATGGTCACATTAGGAAATAAAATCATGAAGAACCATATTCATTGCATTCATCATATGTGCTACCGAGTTTGTAGCTTCTTGAGGAAGAATACACATACGGACTAATCCTAAAGGAGTCTTCATTGTAGTTATATCTCTACTCTTAGTAGCAAGCTGGAACTGATCATAACTAGAATATAAATCACCCATAGAATAGATAGAATGCCCAAAAAAAGCTTCGGTAAATTCTCCTACAATAGGACCCGTTCCTACATTCCTAATTGTAACTTTATTTACGGGTTGTCAATCTTGGATAAATCTAAGCTTCCCATTCTTTTTAGGAACAGTAAACCATCTATTAAAATAAGGTGCGGAGGAAGGTTCTAGAATTTTTATATGCATCTTCTCCTTAAGCAGTTTCATTAGCTCAGGTGAATGAGCCTTTGGAATTGGTATAGGGCGAAGATTCCAAGGAATATGGGCTACGGTAAATATAATCATTGGAGATACTATTCTAGGGTCAACGCATCCTATTTCATGAGGATAAAGAGAGAAAGATTTTCCATGTTTTCTTATCATTTCACGAAACATTTCACGCTCAATAGGCAGTAAAATAGAATCTTCATTTCCTATTTTTATTAATTTAATAATTTTATCAATAAAATTATATCCTATTTTTAAAATATCACGTAAAATGGGATCATTAGCTACTTGTTTTATTTTCAGGTCACTCCCTTCAGGTAAAGCCTGGGCTAAAAGTTTAACTTTTTTATCAACTGTTTTATATTTTGTATTAATTTTAGCTTCATTATGAGAATCAAAAACAAATTTCAAAATTAGTTCACATTCATTTAACGAGTTCAAAAGTATAACTTGCATTAATTTTTCAACATGTAAAGTTTGATTAATTTCATCAAGTAAAGAAGAAGAAAAAGATGTTTCAATTACATTTTCAAGATGTTCATTTGTAACCTTTACTTTTAAAATATTTTTCATGTTTTTTCATTATTTTCCTACGAACATCTTCACTATTTAAAATTTGTAATTTTGAGGATGTAAAATATACATAAAACTTTCTAATTTATGTACATATTTTTGCGAGATTTCCAACCAATTACCATTGTTGTCCCACTCAACAGTGGTGTCTAGTAAAAATTCAGATCAAAATAAGTCCCAGATTCACTAAGAGGTAGATGACTCTCGTGCAACTTATCTTGTGATCGGATTGGTGTTTTTCTAATTTGTTCTCGATTTCTGATGTGGTTTGGATTAAGAGTCATAACTTGTAATGATTACAAATCATCTTTTGACCTAATTCTAGCATATGCAGAGCCGTCTTCCATTACTTTTGTTTCCATTCGTGTTTCACAAATAAACGATTGTCCTAAAATGATTTCATAAGAGCAATTATCTTGAATAAAAAAATGAAATATTTCAGTTATTCGTCCTATTAAAATTGGAATATTTGCACAAGCTCCTAAAAGTTCACCACATCCATTATCTACTGTTCTCATTATCCACCCATGTTGTTTATCTATCGGCCATCTAAATTTATCATACGATTCTTTTGAGATTAAATTAATTTCAGAACCTGAATCTAATAAAGCTAAGGCTATACATGACTTTTTTCTATCTCCTAAGTTTACTTTTATTTCAGGTGTTCCTCTAGTCCAAAAACTCTTTTTATAATTACTTTTAGATTGTTCATTTATATTATCTGGAAGAATCCGACCTAGAAAATTTTTATTGACATAACCTTCACTTTCTTCCTCATCATCAGAGTCAGAAGAAAGGAGATCTTTTGAAATATGAGACACATCTACATTATCTTGCATTTCAATATCAGTATTAAGTGGGAATGTTTTTCTCTTAATCATTTTTATAAATTTATCTTTAAATTCAAGTTTAGCTATAGAAAATAATTATTCAAGTGACATGATCACTTGACTTTTCAAAAGTATGTCGTAAAGTATTTCTTTTGCATCATTTTTCTGTTCTAATTTTGAAGTTAAAATGGCTTTAGGAATTAGTTTAGGTTTCTTTGTTCTTTCCTCATATTGTTCTGTTTGTTCACTAAGCTTTGAATCTAAAGGTTTGTTTGATATTTCAGGCTGTTTGCCCTCCCTTATTTCTCTTCTTGTCTGTTCATTTGAGTCTAAATTTGTGTTTTTCTTAAATTGAACATTTTTAGGTTCTTCCCTTAAGTGTTTTCTAGTTACCCTTCGATTGGTTTCATCTATATCATGACTTTCATCCCGTTTTCTCTTCTCTTCCACATTTGCTATATGTGAAAACATTGAGAAATGATCGACAGGTGAGTCCCATGATGTTTTATGCATTATATCGTCTCTGGCTTTTAGTAGTGCTTCAATTGAATAATTTTTAGTTTCATTAGAGGTTTCATCATCTAGATCACTCTCATCACATTCTAACCTAATCGCGGAAGAGATTTTTTGTGCTCTAGGTATATTTTCATATAGTTTTTGCATACCCCCCTTTCCCCAATTTACAGCTAATGGAAGGTAGGTATGGTAATCACATAATTTTTTGTCTATATCTATTACTAGTTTCCTTTCCTTTGCTTCTTTTAAAGCTTCACAAGCATAGGACATGTGTTCTATAGAGTCACACCAAACACATCGTCAGGTGGGTGTGCCTCTCCGTTCATTACTTTGAGCTATTGGTTGAGTCAAAAAAGGTGCTACAAGTATAGGATTTATTTGAGAGGCATGAGTAAATTGGGATCCTAAAATTGTCCTATCTTGAGTATTTAATGAATGGGCTGTATTTTGAAGTGTAGCTACTTCTTTAGACATGTTTGTATGCATCTGCATCATATTATCTAATTTACTAAATAATATTTCAAATTGTAGTTCACTAGGAATGTTTTATGTAGAGGCTTGTTCAATTGTACTAGAATTAATATTAACTTTAGGATTTTGAGTAGTTGGACATACTAGTGGAAAACTTAAGATTGTTATCATAAATTAATGTTTTCCTTTGTTTCATTTGGGTTGCTGCCTCTACTACTGTTTTTAATACTCCCCAGTCATCCGTAAGGCCATATCTTTTCCCAGGTTCCTTAAGTCTCCTTTCAACTTCACTTCTAATATCAGCCCACAAGTAATTAGGGCAATTTTTCTCCTTCATCATTGACCTTGCAAACTCAACAAGAGTTCTATTTCTCCTTTGTGCTACACCATTTTGTTGAGGAGAGTACCTGCAAGTAACTTCCCTTTTTATACCTGCATTCTATATGTAATCATTGAACTCATTAGAGAAATACTCTACCCCTCCATTCAAACTTAGTCTCTTCAATTTTTGCCCTGTGATTCTCTTTGCATACACATTATAATGTTTAAATGTATTGAACACCTCTGATTTATCTTTGATCACATATATAGTGATCCACTTGGTAACATCATCAACATAAATCACATAATATCTCGAACCATTAATACTCAAGTCTTTTGATGGACCCCACACATCTGTACGCATCAATTCAAGCTTCTCTGAATACATAACCCTTTCTTACCATAAGTCTTCTTGTGAGCTTTACGCAATCCACATGCTTCACACTTGTATGTCATGTGTTGACCTACAATATTAGGCAATCCAAGCATTGAACCATTGTTAATCATATCCTTAATACCTCTTTCATTAAAATGTCCAAGGCTTTTGTGCCAAAGAGCTAACTCAAAGATCTTATGTCCTCCATAAGTGAACAAGGCATGACCAACATTGCCTTGAATCTTCAATGTAAAATGCCTTCCTTCTTTCTTCATTTAGATAATTTGCTTATACTCGTGGCTAGGGTCTTCAACATAAACTCCATCATTAGTGAACCTTACTTCATAACCTTTCTCTACAATTTGCCCTATACTTTTGGGATTGTAGGAACATACAAAACCTTACTCAAAAGAGTGCTTCCATCCTTCGCCTTTACTAATCCAATGGACCTCACATTGTGCTTTGTGTTATCACTTGTTTGGACTATATGATTACTCACCTTATTCTCCAAATCAGTCACCAAAGCTATGTTGCCACTTAGGTGATTTCTACACCCTGAATCAATGTAGAAAACTCTTTGATCTTCAATTTGTCGTTCACATCTTGCATTCATAATTAAGGTTGAATCCTCTTTCTGATCTAAAGCATACTTGTTGTAGGTATTATTGTAGGATTGAATTTGAAAGCCTCTTCGTGCATTTCTTCCAAAGAAACCTCTACTACCTCTACCTTTGAAATTACCAAAGGTGATGTTGATCAAAGTATAGGTCTAGCAATGTATTCAAAGGACAAGAAGAAGATTAACAAAGGCAAGCAACAATTGAATGAAGATGAAGGTACTACTACCCAAGCTAACTTCCTAAGAGGAAGAGGTGGTGGCAAAGGAAGAGGAAGAGGCAGGAGCAATAAAGTTGGTGTCAAAGCTTGTTGGATTTTTAGTAAGACTAATCATTTATCTCGTGAATGTTGGCATAATAATCAGAATGCTGGAGGATATAATCAGAACTTTAACTCAAGAGGAAGATAGAAATCAGAGAGGTAATTTCAGAGGTAGAGGTAGTAGAGGTTACTTTGGAACAAATGCAGGTAGAGGCTTCCAAAGTCAATCCTACAATAATAGCTACTACAGCTATGCTTCAAATCAGAAGGAGGATTCAACCTTGATTATGAATGCAACTTGTAAGGCAAAGTGAAAATCAAAGTGTCTTCTACATAGACTCAGGGTGTAGCAATCACCTGAGTGGCAACATAGCTTTGATGATTGATTTGGAGAATAAGGTGAGTAATCATGTGGTTGAAATAGGTGATAACACAAAGCATAATGTGAAGTCCATTGGATCAATAAAGGCCAAGGATGGAAGTACTCTTGTGAGTAAGGTTTTGTATGTTCCTACGATTCCAAAGAATATGATAAGTGTAGGGCAAATTGTAGAGAAAGGTTATGAAGTAAGGTTCACTAATGATGGCTTTTTTGTGGAAGACCCTAGCAATGGGTATAAACAAATTGTTTCAGGAAAGAAAAAAAGAAGGCTATTTGCATTAAAGATTCAAGGCAATGTTGGTCATGCCTTCTTCATTTATGGAGGACATAAGATCTCTGAGTTAGATCTTTGGCATAAAAGACTTGGACATTTCAATGAAAGAGGTATTAAGGATATGGTTAACAATGGCTCGTGCTAGGACTACCTAATGTTGCAATTCAACACATGACATACATATGTGAGGCATGTCAATTAGGGGGCTTATAAGCAATCATATAACAAGAATGGTTTCATGTATTCAAAGAAGCTTGAATTGGTACATAGAGATGTGTGGGGGCCATCAAAGGACTTTAGTATTAATGGTTCAAGATATTATGTGATTTATGTTGATGATGCTACCAGGTGGATCACTATATATGTGATCAAAGATAAGTCAGAGGTGTTCAATACATTTAAACATTATCATGTGTATGCAGAGAGAATCACAGGTCAAAAATTGAAGAGATTAAGGTCAGATGGAGGGGGATAGTATTTCTCTAATGAATCCTGTGATTACTTGTGGAATGCAGGTATAAAAAGGGAAGTTAGTTTCAGGTACTCTCCTCAACAAAATGGTGTAGTAGAAAGGAGAAAAAGAACTCTTGTTGAGTTTGCAAGGTCAATGATGAAGGAGAAAAAGTTTCCCAATTATTTGTGGGCTTAGGCTGTAAATACAACCACATACTTGATTAATAGGCTACCATGTAAAGCTTTGCAAGGTATGACACCATATGAAGCTTGGTGGGGTAAGAGACCTACCTTAGATCATTGCAAATTGTTTGGATGTTTGGCTTATTCATATGTGCCATCTCAGTTGAGGCATAAATTGGAACCTAAAGCTGAAATGTATATGTTCATTGGTAATTATGATAAGCAGATGGGGTATAGGTTGTCGAATCCATCCACAAAGCAATTCCTTATGTCAAAAGATGTTATATTTCATGAGCAAGGTACTTGGTATGCAGGTACAATTAATATTGATGCAGGTGATGAAGAAATTTTGAATTAGAAGAAAGGTAAATCAAAGGTTCAAATATTTGATGAAGAAGAGAACAATGAAGCAATAGTTGAAGTTGAAGAAACGCCAAGGTTTGATCCAAAATGTGATGAACCTGAAACTTCAGGAAGTGGAGAACTCAGAAGGTCATCAAGGCACAAATGGCAACCTACAAGGTATAACGATGATACTTCATTTTTTACCACTAAAGATTATGCTTATATGGGGAAAGCAAAGGAAGACCCTTCTACATATGAAGAGGCAAAAGATACAGAAAATTGGGAGAAAGCTATGCAGGAAGAATATGATGCATTAATGGAGAATGAGACATGCGATTCGGTTCCCAAACCAAATAGTTAGAAGATCATTGGATGCAAATGGGTCTACAAGATAAAGAGGTATGCAGAGGGAAGTGTGTCTAGATATAAACCTAGACTTGTTGTGAAAGGGTATGCTCAGGCATATGGGAAAGATTATCATGAGACTTATAGTCCTATGGCAAAGATGACAACTATAAGGACTCTCATAGCTATTGCTGCATGTAAAGGCTGGAAGCTATGTCAAGTAGATGTGAAGAATGCTTTTCTAAATGGTTACATTTCAGATGATGTTTTCATGGAGCAACCAGAAGGTTCAAGGATAAAAGGTATCCAGAGTATGTATGTAAGCTCAAGAGAGCTTTGTATGGCTTGAAGCAAGCCCCAAGGGCATGGAACTATAGACTTGTGAAGTTCTTGAAGGAACTTGGTTTCGAAGTATTTAAAGGAGATAGTAGCTTGCTTGTTAAAGCAAGTGATGATGGGTTCATTTACATGTGCATATATGTTGATGACATAATTCTTACAGGTACAGATGAGAAGGGCATACAAAGTCTTAAGAAGCAAATGGAGAAAGAATTCAAGATTAGTGATTTGAGAGACTTGTCATATTTCTTGGGCATGGAGATTTCATATACTCAACATGGAGTGTATGTGACTCAAGAAAGGTATTTGAAGAACTTGCTAATCAAGTTTAAAATGTAAGATTGCAAGGTAGCACCAACTCCAATGGAGGTGAATCACAAATGGAGCAGATATGGAGGAGAAGAATTCAAGGATATGAAGCTATATCAAAGTCTGGTTGGTAGTTTAATCTATGCTACATTAACTAGGCCTGATTTGTCATACGCAGTTGAAGTGTTGTCTCAATTCATTCATTGTCCTAGGAAAGAACATTGGATTGCAGGACAAAGGGTGTTAAGATACATTAAGGGTACACTCAAAGAAGGTTTGTAGTATGGTTTCACGTCAGATACAAACATCAAGATATATAGTGATACAAATTGGGCAGGTAATCTTAACGATAGAAGATCAACCTATGGGTATCTATTTTATGTGAGAGATAAGCTAATATCTTGGTGTTCTAAGAAGCAATACACAGTTGCTTTGACATCCACAAAAGCAGAGTATAAAGGAATGGTTGAAGATGCAAAGGAGGTTATATGGTTGAAGACTCTCATGAAGAGTTTTGACATCATTCATAGTACACCCACTGTTCATGGAGATAATACGAGTTCATTGTATCTAGCTGCTCACCCTGTATTTCATGCTAGGACTAAACATATTGAGATTCAATATCACTTTCTGAGAGAGAAGGTGATTGATAAAGAGATTGAAGTCATACATACTTCAACAAAAGATGAGATTACAGACATGTTAACCAAAAGCTTGGATGGACCAAAGCTACAGAGATTCAAAGACATGGCAGGTATAAAGAAGTTGGAGAAAATCACAATTGATGATTAAGAGGGAGTTTTTGGTGCAGGACAATCAACAATTGATGATTAGGACAAAGGATTGAAGTCAAAGAATAAATAAAAGATCAAGTTTAGAAGCATGAAGACTAGTGAATGAAGACTGTATATACATGTACACTTAACTTGTAACTAGCTGACTTATACCTTTGTTATAGTTATGACTTTGTACACATATACATACACACACATATATATATATATATATATATATATATATATATATATATATATATATATATATATATATATATATATATATATATATATATATATATATATATATATATATATATATATATATATATATATATATATATATATATATATATATATAAGTAGAAAGTCAGGGCGTGAGAGAAAAATGATGAGCGATAAGTTTTAGAAGTCATTCGACACTTAAGAAGTGATGAGACAATGTCTCATCAATCAAATGTAATGTTTTCCTGAATAGAAGAAAAATTGCACCCCGATCTTTTGCTCAGTGCTCCTTCTATGTTTATCCTTTTGTGAAATGCTTTTGTACAAGTCTATGTCTATAGTTGAGTGACCCCTGTACAATTTGTAGATCCTAATTGTGATCAAGCTGAGAGAATTTTAAGTAGGAACATTTACATGTGTAAATGTGAAGAAGAGAAGACTGCAGTAGATGCAAATTTGATGATAATGTTTTCATTAGTTCTCCTTCCACAATGTAAAGTTTTGAGCAGATAAGCATTGATTCTTTAAGTTGAAAGGTAAGCTACCTATGGCTTAAATAATTTGAATAAACGGGTTCTAATTTAAGAGAACTATGCATTAGAAGTTGCAGGTGTCAAATTCGACTGTAGAGAATTACATTTTTAGACATAGGAGAATTGTTTGGAGTAAATCTCAAGATTTACTAAATTGTTTGAGAAAATTTAGCTTGGATAAGGTGCGCAAACATTAGGAGACATCTCATACAAAGCTTCATTGAAACATTTACACATTTGATCATTCTATGAGTAGATTAAGTGAAGCAGACTTTCTATATGTTGAGTTTGTTCATAGTTAGTTCAAAATTTTGGTCATCTGGTATTGGTCTTCCGAAATTGGTTGAGGTTTTGAGTCTTTTTTGATATAGAGATGTTCTAACATCAAGGATAACATGTTCTTTTGGAGATTAACACTCTCCATCACAAATCTTGTTTTAGGCAACATAGCTCTGTTATCTAATTTGGAAAGTCCAAAGCATAGACATGAAGTTCAAACAGGGGATGATACAAAGCATGGTGTGGAGAAGATTGGTAATGTCAAAGCTTCCAATGGTAGGAAAAATATTTTGAGCAAGGTACTCTATGTTCCCACTATTACAAAAAACCTAATAAGTGTAGGCCAAATAGTTGAGAAAGGCTTGCAAGTAAGGTTCACCAAAAATGGAGATTTTGTGGATGATCCATCTCAAGGCTTGCAAGTTAGGTTCACCCAAAATGGAGATTTTGTGGATGATCCCAAAATGGAGATTTTGTGGATGATCCATTTTGTGGATGATCCATCTCAAGGCAGAGGTGAGAAGCATGGTTGGTTCTCTAATTTTCAAGTAGGAGAAAAAAAACTAGCCCATTCAACTTTGGGAATCAAACCATAAGTGAGCTTGAAGTGTGGTATAAGAGGCTAGCTCATGTGAATGAAAGAACCTTGAAAGACCTATGAAGGGATCAAAGTGTTCTTAGATTTCCAAACATATCAAAGCAACACATGACCAACAAATGTGATGCATGTCAGATTGGGAAGGCACAAAGACAACCATTAAATCATAAAGGCTACATGGACGAAAACTTATTGGACCTAGTGCATATAGATGTATGGAGACCAAGCCAAGAACCTTCATTGGCAAGATCAATGTATTATGTCTCATTTATTCATGACCATGGTAGATGGAATATTCTGCACTTTATCAAGAGTAAGAATGAAGTGTTTGATTGCTTCAAAAAGTATCTAGCACATGTGGAGAACCATAGAGGTAGATCACTCAAGAAGCTTAGATTTGATGGAGGGGAGAATACTTCTCCAAAGGGTTTGATGAGTTCTTGAAGAATAAAGTTTTCAAAAGGGAACTGACTACCATGTAATCTCCTCAATTGAATGGATTTGTAGAGAGAAGAAACAAGAAAGGAAGTAAGCATGATACACAGGTCTAGGATCCAAGAAGTGATGCAGATGATGGGCAAGATAAAAGGAAAAAGATTACAAGCTATGGAATTCAAGAGGCAAAGCAAAGATGCAAGAGTGTTGAAAATGCTACAAGCAAGAAACTAGAAGGTCAATAAGGGAGAATAGACAACTAAAAAGGTGTGGATATGATTCCACATTTGTTACAAAGCATTCAATCTACTTGGCAAAAGACTCAATTTTAGAGGAACCTTCAACCTATGAAGAGACAAAGGGAAACCCTAATTGGGAAAATTCCATGAAAGAAGAAATAGATGCATTGAAGGAGATGGACACTTGGGATTTGGTTCCAATGTCACCCAATCAAAAGGTAATTGGTTGCAAATGGGCATATAAAGTTAAAGGAAACTCGAATGGATCAGTTTGTAGGTACACGACAAGATTAGTTGGATGATAACAAAATCATGGTATAGACTATGAACAAACACTCTCACCAATTGCAAAGATGACTACAATTAGAACATTGATAAGTGTAGCTGCTGCAAGAAATTGGAGACTCCTCCAACTTGATGTAAAAAATGCACTCTTAAATGGTTGGAGAAGTGAAGAGGTATACATATCACAACCACCAGGTTTTGAAAACCCTAATCATACATCCTATGTTTGCACACTTAAGAAAGCATTGTATGGATTGAAACAAGCTCCTAGAGCTTGGAATTACATGTTGGTTACATACCTTCAAGATCAAGGGTTCAAACCTAACAACTCAGATTCTTCTTTATTCATCACAAGGGATCACAATGAGGTTATCCATCTATACATGGATGATATTATTGCAATAGGTGATGATCTGAATGGAATTCAAAGGATCAAGAGACACATCCAAAAGGAGTTCAAAATCAGTGACTTAGGTGAGCTCATATATTTCCTAGGTATGCAAGTGATTTTAGACGGTTTTTGTGAGCTAGTCAAGCTGCAAGTTATTTGTTTTGCATCAACTTGTTCTTATTGATGTTCCAAAGTACCTATTGGGTTTATTGCACTAACAACAAGCTTACAAGTTGTATTTTACATATCCAAAAAGTTAGGGTTGGTCATATTCTATTTTCCTAAACCAACTACACCACTTGACAACTCAACTTTCCAAGCCTCTCTAAGCTTATCCAACTTCTTTCATCACGCACATGCATTGATAGCCTTGCCTGTCAAATGTGCCATTGTCCCTCACATTGACTTCTACAAAAAAAAAAGGGATGCTTGGCATACACTTACCACCTTATACCAAGAACAAAATTAGGCTCGTGTTGCTTATCTCTGAAAATAGTTGGAGATTGAGCATATGAATGAAGGAGATTCTATGGAAAATTGTTTTGCAAAGATGAATGATCTAAAGTAGTAGTTGATTTTTGTTGAGGATTCTTGGTAGGTAGTTCACTTGTGCAGACTATCCTTAATGTCTTCTAGATTCATATCATAGTCTTTCTTGTACTCTTCGATCGATGACAAAAGGCAATCCAAATGTCTTAGCATTTGAGGAATTAGTCTCAATTTTGTTGCAAGAAGATTAGTCTAGGCCAAACAAGTCCATTATGCATGTTGCCGATGAAGCTTTCCTAGCTAGTAAGATTGGTAAAGGTAAATGGAGCTCGTCTACTAGTAAGCAAAAATCTCCTAATGCTCCAGAGTTGAAGAACAAAGACAAAGATCAAAAGAAAACACAAAAGCAGAAAACGTTTTGCAACTACTATAAGGGAAATGATCATGTCATAAAGATTTGTCCAAAATTGGCTGCAAAAGAGGGAAAGAAGAAAGATCTTGGAATGGTTGTTGTAGAGGCCTTTACACCTAAAACAGAGTTTGCTAATCTTCTTCACAATGAACAATGGGCATTTACCATTGTATGCAGCTATGACCCATCTTCTCATGAGCAATGTGTGTCTGCATTAAACTCAGATGTTTGGTACTTTGATAGTGGGACAACTAAGGATATACCTTGAAGCAGAATTTCTTTAGTTCACTTGAGCATACCCCTATAAGGAATACTATCATATGATGTTTTTGCTTGAGTTTCGCTATGCTCGTATGTCGAAATTGTAAGCTTCTCCATCATTGTTATGGGGTCCTGTTGACATTGATTTTCTCTGCAATTACTTTACAAACATCACGCTCATGCCGTTGATATTATCGTTGAAAGATGAAGTAAGCTCATGGATTCTCTTTCAACTATCATGGTTGTTTCAATATAAGATAGTGTACATCGGACGCCCTGAAGATGACTTGATAAATGTCAATCATTGCTGTACTTTTCGGAAGGATGTATTTTGATACGTATTGTCCTAACCCTTTCCATGTCATGTATAAAAGAGGCATATT
Organism: Ceratopteris richardii; assembly: GCA_020310875.1. Classification (NCBI taxonomy): domain Eukaryota; kingdom Viridiplantae; phylum Streptophyta; class Polypodiopsida; order Polypodiales; family Pteridaceae; genus Ceratopteris; species Ceratopteris richardii. Next base: position 120,748,009 of record CM035421.1, read on the forward strand.
TTCAGTATTACGCTTTGTTGACTACTACTCTTTGTTGACTGGTACGTTTTCAACGTGTTATAGATAGAGGAGGCATCCTCTATGAGCGCCTGTAACTTTCACCTCCATTGACATATAATGAGTTTATCATTTTCATATTTATCTTATCTCAAACACTCCAAGGCCTTATAAATCATAGAAATTACAACCATCAAAGACCACTCTGGAATTACCAAATATTACAGTAAGGACATGAATAGAAACTAACAAATAATCACGATGAAAAGCAAACATTAGCATTGATTTATTTCTTGTTTATATCTATGAGTATATATATATATATATATATATATATATATATATATATATATATATATATATATATATATATATATATATATATATATATATATATATATATATATATATATATATATATATTCACGATTTTGACACTCTTTATGAAAAAAATAAAGGACAAAATCAAGAAATGAATATTCATTGAAGTGAGACATTTGCTCCATTGACCTAATGATTAGAGTTTGTATCAATCTAAATCAGTAAAAATGTGAATCAATCCTCAATTTTCTTTGAATCTTATAATACGCTCTCCTTAAGTTGGAACAAATTTGAGAAAACAATTGTAGATGATATTAGGCATTGTATTCTTTTGTAGTCCACAAAAAGAGTCTTACAGCCTGGATCTATTGAGGACTCTTTTTGCAACAGAAAACCAAATACAATGCATGCTCGTACTCACAAACATAAAAAGTCGACATCAGGCCAACATCTTAGCAAGATGTACCAAAGGGGAACTCGAGCTTGGAAACCTACAAAAATACTAAGCAACCATCACCTCTGGAGTTTCTAAGAACTTGTTTGGGATCCATGGTGTAGTGTTTAACACTTTTGGACTATGGACTACGAGGTCTAGGGTTTGAAACTAATAGTGTGGCCTGATGTTAGGACCTTGGAAAGTTGGGGATAAGAGGAGTCTAGAGTGTCACTACAACATATCGAGGGTATACCAAGGCTGCTACCAAGGAAAATGCACGGGCGTAATTCTTCCGCGACGTCGATGTCGGGGTCGGTATGGGCGTCAAAAACATAACGCCGGTATAAGCGTCGGTATAAGCGTCGGTATAAGCGTTGGTATAAGTGTCGATATAAGCGCCGGTATAAGCGTCGATATGAACGTCGGTATTACCGGCACTTATGCCGACGCTTATGCTGGGTGTACCAATGCACATACCGATGACTATACTGGGAGTACCGATGCCTATATCCAGGACCATATCTAAGTCTTTTGCTACAACATGATGTTGTTTAGCAAAAGACAGTACACTCTTCCCAACTCTAAACCGACTACATGTGTTATGTACTCTAATAGCAACCAAAACATGATTTTATATGAGCAAAAATGAAGCATGAATCATGTACAAAAAGTTGTATATTCCATAAATGAAAGATGTACAAGAGTGTGACAAAGCACTTCCATATAGGAATCGACTACAAAATTATGGTACATCATTGCCACATAGGAGTGTGTATGCATATGCATGTGTGTATGCATATGCATTTGTGTGTACGTGTGTATGAATTTGTGTGTATATGTGTATACGTTTGTATGCATATGTGTGCATGTGTGTATGCATGTGTGCATGTATGTGTGCATGTATGTGTGTATGTATGCATGTGTGCATGTGTGCATTTGTGCATGTGTGTATGTGTGTATGTGTGCATGTGTGCATGTGTGTATGCATATGCATGTGTGTATGCATATGCATGTTTGTATGCATATCCATGTTTGTATGCATATGCATGTGTGTATGCATATGCATGTGTGTATGCATATGCATGTGCATGTGTATACATATGCATGTGTGTATGCATATTCATATGCATGTGTATGCATATGCATGTGTGTATGCATATGCATATGCATGTGTATGCATATGCGTGTGTGTATGCATATGCATGTTTGTATGCATATGAATGTGTGTATGCATATGCATTGTGTATGTGTGTATGCATATGCATTGTGTGTATGCATATGCATGTGTGTATGTGTGTATGGATATGTATGTGTGTGTTTATACATATGTGAGTGTATATGTATATGTATCTCTCTCTCTATGTCAATCAAAAACAAAACAATCACTTACATCGATGTAATTGTTTGAATCATGGTCGTCAAAATCCACTTGAAGTTGTCTTTCGTCGAATTTCCAAAGACTTGATCCAGAAGATCTTGCAAAATTAAAGAGAGAAGATATTAGAAAAGCACAAGCATAAAGAAAGAAAAAAGAGTGCTACAGTATGTGCAATATACTTACCAAAACTTTAGATCTGGAAAGATAGAGGTGTGCTTAGATCTAGAGAGAGAGAGAGGGAGGGGGAGAGAGAGAGAGGAAGGGGGAGAGAGAGAGGGAAGGAGAGAGAGAGAGAGAGAAACAATGACAAACAGAGATATGTTGTTCGTGCGTGCAAAGTCGACAGTCAAAGATCTAAGTTCAAAACGGCCAAAATATTGAATGTTTGCTCAGGGGCCCGGTTAAAAGCCGAGCGTCAGTAATTTTGAGTAAATTACCGATGCTCATACCGATGCTTATACCGACGCTCATACCGATGTAGTTGTTCCCAGGCTAAGCGGCTTTCCAAAATCTTCCGAGGGTCTTACGGACGCCGACGTAGACCGTCGGTATGCCGAACATCGGTATACCCTTGGTATGTTGTAGTGTGTGTGTTGATTTTTTTTTCTTCACTTCACAAAGTGAAGTTTAAATTAAGGCTTATCAAAATGTTGCCCCCTCGTGGGGGGACCACTTGGTTTTTAGCTTCTTGTTTTCAAAGATGAACACCCTATGGTGTGTGAAATGTGGGGATTTCCTAGAATAACAAATCATTCTATCTAAATGGCCCATGGATTTTTTTATCAACCACTCACTAGAAGGATTATCAAAATTGATTGTGCATCTTTCCTTCAAAATCTTCCAAAGAGTTTCACCCTTTCCGGTATTCTATAAAGTAGAGGAGAAACATATCGCTTCTCCAAGTAAAACTTGTTTCCATTTCATTTGGCATGATAGAGCCAACATAGGACTGACGGTTTGCCACACCAAGTCATGCCTTGAGCACAAAAAGAAAAGGTGGACCAAATAATCATCTACTGTTGTAGCAATCCTTGCACCATGATAGCACCCCTCTCCCCCAAGTTTTGCTTACTTTGAAATTGATTCATATCCGTCCATGGAGAATTTTCCCACATAAAGACCGGTTTTTTATTCTCTATAAGAGGTTGTGATAGGTCCTCAATGTCTAATCCCATCTGAGTTGAGCTTAATCCTTATACCATTTCTTTTTAAGAAAAACATGATAGTCCAAGTTCTTTTTTATGCTAGGAGTTGCCATTGTGCCATGTCATCACTTCAACCCACAAGGGATCCTAATGCAAAAGGAGGCGAGTCTCCAAGTCGTCACAAGCACTAATTTTGTGTCTTAAGAGGCACCAATGTTCGTAGTCAACACTTCTTACCAAGTTGATGTCCTCAAATCTAATCCAATGTCTTTTGTCTTGGTTCTAGAGATGACTCTCCATGGGAGATCCTTTGCTCCTTAGCTTCTTTAATCTTTGAATGTCCTCCAAATCAACTTCCCTACTTCGCTTGATTGAGAACTAAGTTTCATTCTCTCTAATAACAATGGCCCACTTACAATCATTACTGACCTTGTAGTATGGTTTCATCTTGTTCCATGTCTTCCTCAAGGAGCACTCCAAGTCCAAATATCTAGGTGTCACCAAGAAAGAAGAGAACAAGGGACTGAATAATTTAAGGCCTTTCGAACCAAGAAGACTAGCAAGAGCAAGAAATTTATGTTTCTAAAAATCGAATCAGCCCACGAGGCATTGTCATTGCTCCAAGCTTTAATCACCCATTTGGCCACAAGCTTTTTCACCATCCCATTAATATCTAGGACGCCAAAACCACCTGATTCTTTTTGGCTTGAGAGAATATCCCATTATATTTTTGGACAATCTTTTCCTATTGGGGTACTCTTCTAGAGGAATTTTCTATAGATTCTTTCTAGTTTCCTTAGTTCTTTGTCTTTCAATCTCCGCTAGCTTAAAAAGTAAATGATGGACGAGATAAGGAATGTATTGATCACATTGCATGACCACCAAGTTAATTTGCATTTCTTTATAGTAGCAAAGTTTTTTGTCAAAACTGGTGAGCACGGAGTCCCAATCTTAGCCCATCAAGGCATAAAGAGCCGTTGAGACTCTCAACAACTAGAAGATTTATCCACTAGCAAGCTCTCTCTGTCCTTGGATAAGATGAAATCGAGGTGGTGGTCCAAGAAGAGACTTGATAGCGATTCTTTTGTGATTTATTTTGGATTCGGAAACTTCACAAATTGTATCCTAGTAGTGCCAAAAGAGTGATACTTCTAGGCTCATTAAGTGAAGAAAACATTTATGTCATCAGCAAAAGCGTCTCGTAATCATAGGGTTTATGGTATATTGAAGAGAAATCCCATGAATATGGCTTCGATGGACATGATGGTTAACTAAGTAGTTGAGGCCTTCGACAACGATAGCAAAAAATCAACCACAATAAGACCGCCTTTAGGGCCATTGTGGGACACCAACCTGGCCCTCTCATGGATCATGGCTGTCAAATCATCCCGCAGGGCCAAATCTTTCGGCTGCTTGGAATCCCCTTGGGGTTTGGCGTCTCTATGGAGCAGCGATGGAACTGGGTGCTGGCCAAACTTGAAAACAAGCTCAATTACTGGAGAGGCATGCAAATCAATCTCGCTGGACGGGCGATGGTTATCAACACGTTCCTCCTCTCGTCTACCATCTATTTCCTTTCTTGCTGGAGACCGAATGAGCAAGGCCTGTCCAAACTGAATAGCATCTGCAGAAACTTTCTTTGGACGGGCGATCACAACAGAAGGGGGGTGCCTAAAATCAAATGGGCCATCTGCTCCAGCCCCAGAGAGAGTGGGGGGCTCGGCATCCTGGACATTGGGTGTATGGCTAACAAACTGGCGGCCAAGTGGATGATTAAAGCTTGGTGCAATAGGGAGGCCTCGTGGGCCAAGCTGATCTTCAGAAACAAAAATGAGTTGGCCCTCACGGGATCCCCGAACTGGAAGAACCTTGATATCATGACCCTGCTTTTCTCCCCGATTCCTGTCTTCCCGAAAGGCTCCAATCTCGTTTGCTCTCTTTGGAAGGGCTGGAACAAAGTCAAAAGCCTCACAAGAGTTAGTGAGGACTGGAAGTGGGCGGCCGGAATCAGACAAAACGACTCTATATGGTTTCCGATACATGGCATCCGGGGTGTGGAGTCGTGGAACATCCAAAATGCCAAGAAGTTATGGAACAAAGGATTCAAAAAATGGAAACACCTCTGGAAACATGACACCAACAGTTGGATCAACTACGAGGATATCGACCCTCGCATAAACGTCTCCTACGAAGAATGGAACACCTTGCAAAGCAGATGCCTCGCTTGGGATCGCCACAAAACTCGCCTTCTCTTGGGACACGATGCTCCGAACGCGCGTGGCCTCAAATGGCACAATGGAAATAGCCTACTCAAAATCCCGAACATCAAAGAAACGACTGACCTCCAGGTCAGCCTCAACAGGAAGTGGTGCCTGTCTTGGACGCGGCTTCGGTGGGACATGAAATTCATGGGTATCTGGCACCCACTTATAGAGATTAAGAAGTCTGTCCTCTTATGGCAAATTCTTCATCGAGGAATCTGGACTAACCATAAGGCAAGCAAAGCTTGTGGGTTCCCTCCGTGGTGCAAACGCTGCCACCGTGCGATCGAAGATGTCCCACACATCTTCCTTACTTGCCCCAACTCCTACAGAATCTGGCGGATGGTTGGACTGAAAATCAGAGTTCAGAATCAGCTAAGTTGGAAACAAGTCCTTTTGGGTGAAGCGATTGGGTGCTCTGCAGCTCTCTGGAACGCAATCAGAGGGGAAGTCCTGTGGAAAATTTGGCGGGAGCGGTGTGCTCTCAACTTCGGCGACTCCCCCAGGGAGTGGTCGATTGAAAAATCTCTATTCCTACTTGGCAAAAGGATTGTCAACAGTAAGAAATCCCCCCCCTTCAGGCATCATCAAGTCCTCCTTCTGATCAACAACAAGCTCAAACCCAAGTGGGTCCCGCATGAGGGCGACGAGAGGGTGATCAACCTTCTTTGTAATGCTACCTAGGTATCAACCGAGCTTCCCCTGCTTTGTGGGATTTGGGGGGTCCCGTGGGCACTAGTCCCCTTCTATTGTACCTTTGTTTCTTAATTTAATTCAAGTCCGGGAGAGTAGGCTATTGCCGAACTTCCTTTATATTAAAAAAAAAAAACGATAGCAAAAAACCAACAGAGCCAATGGGGTGCCTTGTGTGATAGAGCACATTAATCTGATGGACTACAGGAGCTCGCCGTTAATGTTAATATGAGCAATGGCATTGCCCACAAGCATTGAGAACATATTTATAAATCTAGAGCCACATTCAATATCTTTTAGAGATTGAAGGATAAAATCCAATATTAGTATGTGATATGGTTTGTCAAAGTCAATCTTGAGGAACGAGGTATTTTGATAGGATTCCTATGCAAAGTCAATGCCATCCCACACATCAATAATGGCCTTGAGGATTGACCAGCCCTTAATGAGTGTGTGTGTTGAATCCTTGATTCAAATTTGAGACATTTTAATGGAAGCGTGTGTGAACGATCCAACTTTCAACAAGAAGTGGATATGAAGTTCATGGCTATCTGGCATATAAAACAAAAAGTATGTCCTCTTATGGAAAATTCTTCATCGGGGAATCTGTCTACCCAGTGCAAGCACTATTGCCGGTTCACTGAAGATGATGGTCACATCTTCTTTACTTGTCCCAATTCGAACATGCTCTGGCAAATTCTTGGAAAGAAAATAAGACTTCACAAGTATATTAGCTAGAAACGAGCTCTACTGGGAGAAGTGATTGGATGCTTGGTGACTCTCTAGAATGCCATAAGAGGGGAGGTCCTCTAGAAGATCTGGCGGGAAAGATGTGCTTATAACTTTGGTGACTCCCCCAAAGAGCGGTCGATTGAGAATTCGTTGCTCCTCCCGAGTAAAAGAATTGCCAACTATAAGAAATCTGCCCCCCCTTTCAGGCATCATAAAGTTCTCTTTCTAATCAACAACAAGCTTAAACCCAAGTGAGCCCTACATGAGGGTGATGCAAGGGTGATTAACCTTCTTTGTAATGCCATAAAAACTTTCTAAGATCTACCTCTGCTTTGTGGGACTTGGGGGGTCCCATGGGCACTAGTCCCCTTCACTTGTACTTTTCTTTTCCTTTTATTTAATACAAATCCAAGAGAGGAGGCTAAAGCCAAATTTTCTTTATATTAGAAAAAACTTTAACAAAAAAAAAAAGAATTTCAAGAGTAATACCAAAAAGTAGCGGAACTAGTGGGTAATTGTGTCTGATAGACACGCTTTAATATGTTATAATAAAATATCTCTCCGTTAATATAAATACAAGGAATCGCATTGCGCACAAACATTCAGATCATGTTCATAAATGTAGAGCCACACCCTATTCTTTTTAGATTTTTTTTTAAATAAAGGAAGTTCGGCCTTAACCTACTCTCCCACACTTGAACTGATTAAAGAAAAGTACAAGAGAAGGGGACTAGTGCCCATGGGACCCCCCGAAATCCCACAGATTAGGGGTAGCTTTTACAGAGTTTAGATGGCATTACAAAGAAGGTTAATCACCCTCTTATCACCCTCATGTGGGGCCCACTTAAGTTTAAGCTTGTTGTTGATCAAAAGGAGCACTTGATGGGTGCCTGAAGGGGGGGGAGGTTAATCACCCTCTCATCACCCTCATGTGGGGCCCACTTAAGTTTAAGCTTGTTGTTGATCAAAAGGAGCACTTGATGGTGCCTGAAGGGGGGGGGATTTCTTACAGTTAACGATCCTTTTGCAAGGGAGGAACAACGCTTTCCCAAATAACCACTCTTTGGGGGAGTCACCAAAGTTAAAAGCACATCTTTCCCGCAAGTTTTTCCATAGGACCTCCCCTCTGATGGCGTTCCAGAGAGTCGCAGAGCAGCCAATCACTTCTCTCAGCAGAGCTTGCTTCCAAGTGATATGTTTTTGAAGACTAATTTTCTTTCCGACAATCTTCTAGAGCCTGTTGGAATTGGGACAGGTAAAGAAGATGTGAGAAATGTCTTCGATAGACCGGTAGCAGCATTTGCACCAAGGAGGTATCCCAGAAAATTTGTTAGCTTTGAGGTTGTTCCAGATTCCACGATGAAGAATTTGCCATAAGTGGACAAAATTTTTTATTTCTATGAGGGGGTGCCAGATAGCCATGAACTTCATGTCCCACCAAAGCCGCGTCCACGACAGGCACCACTTCTTGTTGAGCTTAACCTGATAATCAATGGTTTCTTTGATGTTCGGGATTTTTGATAGGCAATTCCCATTGTGCCGTTTGAGACCAAGCGAGCTCGGCCTGTCCTGCCCCATGAGAAGGGGTACTTTATAGCGGTCCCAGGTGAGACGTCTACTTTGCAAAGTGTTCCATTCTTCATACGAAGTGTTGATGCTAGGGTCAATATCCTCAAAGTTGATCCACTGGTTGGTGTCTTGTTTCTAGAGATGTTTCCATTTCTTGAAGCCTGTGTTCCATAGCTTCTTTGCGTTTGAATGTTCCACGATTCCACGCTCTAGATGCCATGAATTGGAAACAAGATAGAGTCGTTTTGTCTGATACCGACTACCCACTTCCAATCTTTACTTATTCTTGTGTAGTTTTTGACTTTATTCCAACTCTTCCATAGGGAGCACACAAGATTCGAGCCTTTCAAGCAGACCGGGATCGGAGAAAATAGCAGGGTCAAGATGTCAAGATTCTTCCAATTTGGGAATCCCATGAGAGCCAACTCGTTCTTGTTTTTGAAGATCAACTTGGCCCACGAGGCCTCCCCATTGCACCATGCCTTAATCATACATTTTGCTGCAAGTTTGTTAGCCATGCACCCAATGTCTAGAATGCCAAGGCCCCCCACTATCTTTTTGGCTGGTACAGATGGACCAGTTGATTTTAGGCACCCCCTCCTATTGTGGTCGCCTGTCCAAAGGAAGTTTCTACATATACTATCTAGTTTGGACAGATCTTGCTCTTTCGGTCTCCAACACGAAAGGAAGTAAATGGTCGAAGCATTAGGAAAAAAGGTGAACCTTGCATGGGCCTTGTAAGGATCCCTAATTTTTAGGGATTAAGATGAATAAAAAAAGAGTTTCACTCCACAAAAAAACCACTACTGGTATTCTCAAATAAAATAGTATTTGATTGCTTCCATATTTGAATTACCAAATCGAAACATTTTGAGCCCTTGGATATCTGAATTCAATGGCTTAGATTTATTTGAAGGTTCTCTAGAGAGAGAAGCTAAAAAAATTCGTGGGAGTTTGTGGGATTTTGTCCTATTTGCGCAGGCTTTTTTGGGCGTTCTCTGCACAATTCTAGGCCGTTGGATGGCGCCAAATCGGACGGACTAGCGGATTTGGGGCTGATCTTCATACGATGGGTGATTGGAGCCGTCCGATGTGCTGTTGATCTAAGGGGAGAGGAGAAAAGGCGCCCAAGATCATCATGGGCACCCATCTCAACCGTTGGATCAAGGCCCTATCTAAGGGCTAGAAATGAAGGCGCTCAACCATCATGCGATTCAAGGAGAGCCCTCCGATTTCAAGACCATCCAAGGGCACATATTCATTCGCGCCCATTTCCAGATTTGTTTGATCATAGCCACTCGTTTTGAAGGAGATCCAAGGGCCATAAAGCAAAGGCGCCTTGACTTTTCCCCTTCAACCTCTACCTTTGGATCTTTGAGTCATCTAAGGGCTAAGAATCATTTTCAAGAATTCGAAAACCATTCAAATGGAAAATACTAGGAGTTTTAAGTGATTTTTTGCTCTTCGACCACACAAAAACCAGGGAAGCCTATGCCTAGCCTATGTGTTTGAGGGACTAGACTGTGGCCACCACCCTCTTCTGATTGGTCCATCACTAATCACTCCTTGAGCTAAAAGGCCCATCCAGGGTTCACCTTTTTTCCTAATGGATATGAGGAACATGTTGATACCATAGCACGACCAGTGAGATTGATTTGCATACCTCTCCAATAGTTTAGCTTGTTTTCAAGTTTGGCTAGCACCCAGTTCCACCGCTGCTCCATTGAAATACCAAACCCCAAGGGAATCCCAAGAAGCCGAAAATTTTGGCCCTGCAGAATGATTTGACAGCCATGATCAATGAGAAGGTCAGTCTGGGTCCCGACAATAGCTCTGAAGGCGATGTTAGAGTGTCTGATCATGGATCTAGAGGCTTCAAAGAAAGTATCTAGACACCTCGAGAATGTCTCCAAGCTAGTATTGTCATTGTGGACAAACGCGTTCATATCATTGGCAAAAAGTCTCATGGTGATCCGGCCATGGTCGTGAGGCAAATGAAGGCCTTTGATATTACCAGCTTCCACCTGATGCTCCACCAGCCGACTAAGCCCTTTCGTGGCAATGACAAAGAGAAGGGGAGCCAATGGGCACCCTTGTCTCATCGATCTTCTAAGTTTGATCGCCTTCGAAAGTTTGCCATTAACATTAATTTGAGTCGACGCATTTCCCAGAAGGGTGGCGATCATCTTGGTGAATTTCTGAGTACATCCGAGATCTTTAAGCGATTGAAGAATATAGTCCCATTCCAGCTTATCATAGGCTTTATCAAACTTGATCTTGAGGAAGAGCACATCTTGTCTTGACCCATTAGCAAAATCGAGACCTTCCCAGATATGTATAATGGTTTCCAAAACTGACATGCCTTTGATGAAACCTTTTTGGTCCTTGCTTAACCATGCTCTCAAATGGCTAGAAATTCTGTTGGCTATGACTTTGGCAATGATCTTATATCCTCTTTGGAGCATCGTAATAGGACGCCAATTCTCTATTTTGTTCATTTCCCCTCTTTTTTGTATTAAGTTGATAATGCCCTTGTTGAGACAAATCCAAAGAGCACCAAACTCGAGCACCTCTTGCCAAACCAAACGAAGAGGGGTGGCGACCACCAACTTGAAGCATTTAAAGAACTCATTGGTGAGCCCGTCTGGGCTCGGGATTTTACCACAAGGTAGGGCATCAATGACTTCAATGATTTCTGCTTCCGAGATTGGGGCATCAAGTAGCGAACGAAGGTTGAGTGGTATCCTGTGGGGTGAAACCTGAGATATGGTTGCCATGCCGTCCCATCTATGGTGGGATAGGGGGGTCGTGGTCCCTAGGAGTCTTGTAAAGTGCCCTTCAATGATCCAAAAATTATCTTCTTTCGTATTGCAAACATTGCCATTTGAGTCTAGCAATAGGGGGACCGATTCTCTGTTTTGTTTCCTTTTAAGGATGTGGGAGAACTCTTTAGTGGGTTTGTTGGCTTTGGCAGCCCATCAAACCTTGAAGAAAATTTGCAAATTTTTCCTTTGTATTTCTTCCTCGTATCTCAGCAACACTCTAATTTTTCGTATGCCTTTATGGGATTGCACTTTTCCTTTGTTCACTTCCTCATTGAGTCTCCAGAGTCTATGGTATAGAGCTTCTCTACCTGCCCTCCGAAGAGACTCGAGCATCTTCCTAGATCTAATCATGATCTGCATTGACTTTTCGACCGCACGTCTCCAGCACCTGGCTGGGGATGAGCCGGAGGCAAACCCCACCTTCCACACATCAACAATTTCTTGATGGATGGAGGGGAGAGAGAAGGAGGTCGTGCAGGCGTGGAACCAAGGAGCCTTACAGATTTTGGTGAAAATATGGAAAGCGATAACGATCAGGCAGTGATCAAAGATGGTGAGGTCAGTGCATTGCGAGACGGAAGGGTGGCCCCACTGATGGGTAATGTTCTAAGAAATTTAGCATCTATCCAATCTGGCTTTCCTCAGGTCCTCGCCTACTTGGAGATTAGACCACGAAAAGCCATTGGAATCTTTGAATTCGACCAAATCCAAGTGCAGTTTGGTTTTTGTCCCACGTCTCTTTCTCGTGACTATCGATGACCCTCCGCTTGCCATTCCATCTATCGGTAGGGTCATCCACCATGTTGACGTCACCACAAATAAGCACGTTGTGGGGGAGCGAGTCCAAGGAAGCCCAAGTGTTTCGTCTCTCCAACTCCCCGTTAGGGGCATACATAGAAACTAAAGTAAAACGAAAGTGGGCACCAAAGGAAACCGCCATCCATCGATGGCGCTCATCTTCAATGGAGTTCTCAAGCTTTTCAAACCAAAATCGATTAATTCTGATTACCATCCCACTGGACCCCCCTGGTGCGACGTTGAAATCCAAACATGGGTCGAGGCGATTTGTCTTAGCCGTTTCTAGAGGTCTTCTCCATCAATTTTAGTCTCTTGAATACAAATAAATTCAGGGTTTAGGCTAATGTCGCGAAGCCATTGACCAATGATGGTCACCCTTGAGGGTTCGGTTAGCTCTCTAGCGTTTAACAAGATGATTATCATTGTCGTAATATACCCTCTTTGTGGGAGGGTGCGTTATCCTTTCTCTTCTTGGATTCATCTTTCTTTTTTCTCGGAGGGAGTCCCGACTTAGCAATAAGTTCTTTTGGGGGCTTTTTCAGGGTATCTCAATAGGTTGTTTTCCCTTGCGGGATGCCTCCTGTTGGGAAGAACTGGAAACTGTTTCCGGGATAGTCGATCCGATGATGGAACTTTCACTATCCATGTTATCTTCATTACTAGTAGTAAAGCTGTCTTCTTTGCTTGTAGTGTAACCATCTTGGAAGGTTTCTTTATTGTCAGGGATCTCTGGGGCTTTGTCGTTGGTGTCCACCTCAAGTTGGTTCCTGCTTGGGAAGCCAAACTCATTGATTTCCTTTTCCATATTGCAATACAAGTTGCTGGAGGGGGTAACTAGCATGTTGTTTCGCTTAGAAGTCCCCCTAGGTTTTCTTTTCCTTCTTCTTCTGACCTCTATGAACCCATCTGCGTCAGCTTCTGGATTATGGGGACCCTTAACTTCCTCTTCATTTGCCGATCGATTCAATGTCCCCTTGTTGTCTTGAGTGTTTCTAGGGGCTTCTTGATTTTTCTTGGTTTTTTGTCTCAGTGGGCAATCTTTAATCCTTTGACCTTGCTGGCCACAACAAAGCACGCATTAGGAAGGTTATTGTAATTGATGTCTTGCTCCCAAACATCCCTTTCACCCAAGTCCACTTTGATCTTAGAAGGAAGCGGCATGGTGAGGTCAGCCTCGACACAGATTTGAGTGTGCCATGGAGCGTTGAACGAGTGTCTTGCACCTTCATAATGAGACCACAAACATCCTCGCGTGAAGCCAACGGCTTTCCGATAGACGAAACAATGTCCCACAAGAAATTGTACAGAAAGTATGGCAGGTTAGGGAGCTCAACCTAGAGAGGGCACCCAAGAGATTTTGATTTTTCGGGAATAAAATTGGGGGAACATTTGAATAGGCACAGGGTTGCCCCCCGAGTTGCCAGGTTCGGACATTGAGGACTCCAAACGCCATATCTTCATTCTCAAAGAGTAGCAACAAGTGACTAGCCATTAAGAACTGACACTTACAAACAATTAACCCACGGGGGAACCACTCGTTGCGAAGCCACTAGCGCATGGCTTCGAGGGGGGGGGCCTAGGGCCAAACATTTGACCGACGAGACAAAATTTTTGGAGCTCCTCTTGTGTTGATAGAATTGCGGATCTACTAAGAGAGACCAAGGGGGGCTCAACACCCTCGAAGGCCCCAAGGGTGACACAACATCCCCCCTCCAACAAAGGGGCCAGGTTACTTCTCACAAGGGAGGGGGTCGCCAGATCCATGATAAGACCCCAAGTTGCACGAAGGAGAGAAAAATCCCCCTGCACCCAAAGCGCAGACAAGACACTAGCCACTTGGCCATGAAGTGCCATCAAAGAACCACACAGTCCCTTTTATATGTTTTTAGATATTGAGGGATGAAATCCTATTAAAGTTCATCATACGCTTTGTCAAAGTTTAAGGAAAATGAGATTTTGAGAGGATTCGTTCACAAACTCAATGCCCTCCCACACATCAATAATGGCGTTGAGCATGGAATTACCCTTAATGAACATGGTGGTTAAGGTCTTTTCTTTTTTTTTAAAGGAAGTTTGTTTTGAAGCCCAATATCCTCCGATTAGCTTGAATTAATTAGAAAATATAAGTGACAGTGGGTGAAGTACCCATGGGACCCCTCACATCCCACAAAGTGGCGATAACATGTGCAAGAGAATGAGGATTACGACCACTATGTGCTAGAGAGATGACTCTCCTCCCAACCAAATGCCTCTATATATAGCTCTCTCGAGGGAACTGCCTTCTTGGGCAGGTGGATACTAACCATCCATGTGTCAACCATGTAACTGCACGTATGCCAAGTGTCCTAGTTAACCGGAGTTAACTCAAGTGGATGCTTCTATAAGGCTGTAGATCTATTTGGGCAAAATACTCTCCCCATGTTCCCCATGGGGATTGAACGGAAGAGCTCCTCCTTCACATCCTTGAGACTTAACCACTAGGCTAACTGAATCACTTGGTTACAAGAGTAAATTACCTTCTAGTAAGTCTAGTCTCGAGATCTTTGGTCATACACACGGGTGACATAATCGTGTCGGATTTTGAATCTATCTAAACCGGCCAGACCCTTAAATCATAGACCTACTTTATTACATTCTTACCCCCTTTGGAAAATATTTTTGTCCTCGAAAATAGAGCTATTGTTGGAAATCAATGTCCATTAGTCCATCTTGCTTCCAGGATACAAAATTTATAGTGTTCAATTTTACTCTACAAGCAAAGGTGCTAGCCATCGTGGTTAAGACACTATCCTCCCATAGAATCGACCAGGGTTCAAAACCCCGATCGGTAGCGGTGCATATCGTCTATTTCGATTATCATACTTTTGGGAAAGAAAAGCAACGAATGGCGGACGGAGCTTAAGTGATGGAGTGTTTTGTTTTCCGGTGGCGAAGTAACATCGCGTTCGCTGTTTTTTGTTATTTGAGAAGTGCTTTATTATCAGGAAAGTGCTTTTTGAGAGATACATAAACTACTATTTAAGAAGAAGCATGGCTTATTATCTTTCCTCCTTCACCTAGTTTTCAACACAAGCTTTGAGCTTGGACCTCAATAGAGGTGGTGTTTCGTCTAGCACATGGGGCAGCTATGGTGCTAAATTGAAGCATGTTGAGGAGCAGCTATGGAGTTCTTCTTGGAGTTTTTCTTGGAGAAGAAGAGTGTGCTCACACTCTTGCTCATGGAGAGGAGGTTATCTCTTGTTCATGGAAAGAGGACTTGGTCATTAGCAGCTTGATGGTGAGGATCGGCCATCTACATGGTGTATTTGAAGATTGTCTTCTACATGAAGATTTCGGATTACTTCAAAGACATTGGATGGTGGTTAACATAAGATTTACATCTTATGTTAAGGATTCAGGTACATATTCTCTTTATGCACACAGGTACTTCTTGGAGTTTATAGAGGCACTAACATCCATATCAGGAGGAGTCCTATTCGGCATAGATACAAGAGAATCAGTACATGTATGCTTTATGCATATTTGGATGAGGTGTTAAAGAAGGTATGGTCATATGAGTTTGAGGATTTTCGGCAACAAACTTGTTAGCTTTCTTTGCTACTTTTTAAGTATGTGATCTTTTCACACACATATCTGACTTAGGGTCTTCCATAGCATAAGGTTAAATGAGGGTTCGTTGATTATCAGTTTTAGACTGATCCTTCCTCTTTCGGTCACTCATATTCACTCTTCTATAACCTATAAGGTCACACATCTCATGTATATTCAGATTTCCATCTATACATCTGAATATATTTGTTACATTTGTACATTCACTCATTCATCTATTTCTCTTCACATTGAGTGGTTGAGAGTTTTACTCCCACATTGAACATTGAACATTGGTATATATGATACTATGAGTAAGTGGTGTCTTACATAACACTTTATACATGTTGTCTAGTCTCTCTCTATCTTCATCTCATCATTTGTATGATTAAGTGTGGTTTGTTCATGTTTTGTCAATATTGAAGATTGCTAGATTATGTGTTGTATATGATGGACCTATGGAACCATGGACCTATGATATGAGCTATGGGCCTACCTCATTTCCAACATTTGGTATCAGAGCACTAAGTTTTTGGTTTCAGAACTTTAGGTCTTTGGCATCAATGCATTAAGGCTCATTCAGATTCCCATGTTTTCCAGTCTTCCAGGTTTACAACATATGATTTAAGGGCATCTTCTAATATTTGACATTTGACATGCACACTTAATCTAGATGAGTAGAGATTTGAGAATTAGACAATTCAGTCACATGTGTATTCATCAGTGTGGAGTATGAAGTTGATGATCTGTTAGCAGCTGAATATTTTTGGAAGAGTATGCAAATACTTTACAAAAGTATTGTTTGAAGATCAAGACTTGATGAAGAGAAGACTACTACAAATTCAAGGAAGAACAATGGTTTAGAGAAGATGAAGGAATCAGATCAACATCAAATCATAGGTATCAATTTCTACTATTAGATTATCATTTGCAAGTCATATCTTAGAAGAGCAGTTATGAAGAGATTTCAAGGTTTCAAGGAGTGCTTTTATACGCTTTCATCATTTGAAAGTTAAAGGCTACATCAAAACAGGTATCTAGAGGTTTTTTTACTAGAGAGCTTTGAGAGATCTCTTTCATGGTAAGAAGGCTCATCTAAGAAGACAAATTTGGAGATGGGATGAGTTTTTCAGCCAATTTTCTGTTGTAAATTGGCTGGATATCCAGGTACAGAATGTAATCTAGGTATCTAGAGAAGGTAACTCTAGAAAGGAAATTCATCATTCAGACAAAAGGTTGGGGAATTTAGTTGTTTCAGACATTTGAAGCAAAATTTTGATTCAGATATATGAGGAGATGATAAAACATGTTTCTATATTTACTTCCATTTGTATACCATGTTTGTTTTGTCTCTTACTCTTAGCATTAGAGAAAGAGAAAAAGTTCATTTGAAGAGGTCAAGAGTGATTGCTACTTCAAGATGAAGAGAACAAAAGGTATGGAAGAGAAGTTTGAAGATGTTAACATCATCATCAGGTGGAAGAAAGATGCAGAAGAAGAAAGTCCATCATTTCCAAAAGAAAAGTAAGGCTTCATTTTCTCATATACTTTCCATATACTTTTTCTATTTTATCCTCTACATCCGAAGACAAGTCTACGAGAACATCTTGTGTGAAGATAGTCTGAAGAAGCAGTTTCTTGTTTGCATTATACTTGGTCATGGTTTATTAGATTTGACAAAGAATTGCATTGAGAGAAAGAAAAGCAGCAGATTTGAAAGACAACTTATGTTTTGACTCAAATGTATGAGTTATATATAAGTTGAAGCTTTTAAGCACGCAGCTATATGTTCCCTCAAAGAATTCTTGGACTGTCAATAGAGAGCTACTTGGTATATGACAAGTTGCTGAGAAGTATATTTCTTTTTTATCTAACTCTTAAGGTAAAAGAATTTTGTAGCAGATGTTGAAGACTTAGGTTGAGGTTTTATGTTTGGAAAAGGTTACCTCATATTCAGTATTTTCAGAAACTTCAAAAAATTCAGTTTTGTTGTTGTACAAGTCAATGGAGAATCTACTTTCTATGATTGTCTAGACTTTTGGATACATGTTTGTATTCAAAATAAAAAAGAAAAAGAAGGTGTTGGTCAACATTGCATACCCGATCATATTAAGTTGCATGGCTTATTGTCAATCTTTCGGAGCACCCAAAGCCACTTTTGGTCCATCTAGGCACCAAAACCCATCAGGATACCCAATAACAAGAATGTTTTTTTGCCTCGGATCTCCCTACAACTTGAAGGCACTCTTCTGATGGTTAAGCTTTTACCAGAATCCTTCATTTAAAGTATCTGGAGTGCTAAAAGATGGTGAAACTTCCAGAATCATCATGTAGAAGGACGTTTTCATCATTGGCAAAGAATCTCATAATCATTATTAGGTCCAAGTAGTGGGGAAGAGAGAGACCACAAATTTACCAGACATCTGAGGCCGTCGAAGGCAATAACAAAGAACAATGGGGCCACTAGGTAGCCTTGTCTGATAGATCGCTTCAAGCATATGCATTGAGAGAGCTGACCATTGATGTTCATAAGAGAAGTGTTTTCCCATCAGCATAGAGATCATCATGATAAATCTAGCACCACAAATTTTTTTTTTCCAATTGAAGAATGAAATCTCTAAAATATCTTTAGCGTGGAGATTGACGAATGGATTCTACTTTCACAATTCTTTCTTAGCTTTTGCCATTTTCATTTAAGAGCATCTAAAATTAGAAAAAAAGAAAAGTCTAGTTTTTTCAAAGGGAGGTGGATTGTTGGGTATAGGCAGGTGGATGTGGACCTTTGCCTCACATAATGAGAATTATATAAAGTCAAATAACATGTGGAAACTTGGTCAAGTCAAAGCCAAAGAACATGTGCATTTGTAGATTTTATCCAATCAAAGAACTTGTGGAAACTTGGTATGAGAGGTGTATAGATAGGACTCTTGGGTATGGTGTGGGTGCAATGCTATGCGACATCCACTTTTGTGGTGGTGGTTGCTTAGTTTATCTGTAGACTTTCAAGTTCCCCTTTGGGACCTCTTGCAATGAAGTGAGCCTTATCTCCACCTTTTATATTTGTGGGTATGAACATGAATTATTTCTGTTACACCAAAGGGTCCTCATGGGATATAGGCCGTAAGAACCTTCTTTGTGGACTACAAAAAGCTACTGCCTATTCTTATTTACAACTGTTTTCTCAAATTTGTTCCAACTCAAGGAGTGCTTAAGGTTTTCGATGATTTACATGTTTGATAACGATTGATACAAAGTCTAATCATTAAGTCAATGGAGAAAACGTCTCATTTCCATGTATGTCCAATTCTCCAATTTGTCCTTTCTTTTGCTTTTCTCATAAAGAGTGTCAAGATCATGAGAATATACTCATACACATACAAACAAAAGAAAAGGTGACATCTCACTCCAATCTTTTATGAAAAACAATTTTTTTTATTTGCATGGTCATATTCTTTCCGTACGCATGTCCACACGATGTCAAGCAACACATGGGTAACATTTCATTTTCCAAGTGATGATATTATCATGCTGAAAATTTTTATCAACAAGAACTTCGTAACAGTGATGGTGATGGAGAAACTTACGAATTTGACAATATAAAACAATATATTCAATTCCAA
This sequence comes from Ceratopteris richardii, assembly GCA_020310875.1. NCBI lineage: Eukaryota > Viridiplantae > Streptophyta > Polypodiopsida > Polypodiales > Pteridaceae > Ceratopteris > Ceratopteris richardii. The sequence continues at coordinate 120,767,372 of CM035421.1, forward strand.
TGGAATGAGAACATACCATTGGTTAAGCAAAATCATCAGCATTACATTCACTAATGATAGTGATAAATTTAAAATCGAAATGATAATCAAACAATTGTAAAAGTGTGTTATAATCTTGATACTAATCATGGTAGAGTTTACAAAGTAATCATAATGATTCATGATGATAAAATGATCAGTGGATATGGTTATTGTGAAAATCATGGCGGTGCTATCATGATGTTGCATTACACCATGTTAATCATTACCTACAAATCTTTCTTTTTTATGAGGAAGTTTGGCCTGTTCTGGTCTCCCTTTCTTGAATTAATTAAAAAAGGAATTGTATAGTGAAGGGGCATATTGCCCATGGGATCCCTCATATCTCATAAAGCAGAGGTAAGACTGCCCGAAGGTGCAGTAGTGGTGTTGCTCAAGAATCGGTAGAAAATTAAGTTTAAAAGGGAGTTACCGAGAATGTTAATGATCTTTTCGTTGCTTTCATGGGTGGTCCATTTTACTTTGGATCTTGTTATAATCCAAGACTAAATTCTTATAGTGTGTAAAGGGCAAGGACTTCTTACAATTACATATTCTTCTACCTAACTACCTAACTAGCCCAAGGATTTATCGATGGACCATTTTTCCGATGTTCATTGAAATTAACCACACATCTTTCTATTACCTATAAACATTTAAGTGGTGTTCATTTCCATTTCTTCATGGTTGCATCCCAAATCGCCAGCAATAGTAATCAATCATATTCTAACATACGTACATGCAATGAAGTTTTACGTTTCCCACAACGATCATATCAAAAGCTTAGGTTGATATCATGTTTATAATATACTGTTTTTTGTTGATTCCATTACCAATGACTTTAAGGTCATTACATTGAAATAGCCAATGCTTGTAATGTTCTCATGAACTACCCAAAATTAAGGACTTGAATTTTGTTTCAAAGCTTTGAAACGAGGATGCTTTGATTACGAGAAACCTAAAATTTTCAGTATTATGAATCCCAAAGCTTCGGCTATAAATCCCAAAGCTTCTGTTATAATAGTCCATTGCTTCTAAAGTTTTCAGTCTTATGAATTCGAAAGCCTTATTACATCTATTGGCAGAAATATCGGAGGAATATCCTTATCAATTTTATTGCTTCTATACCTTCACTAATTGGAACGTTTTAATAATTATGCCTAAAGAACATTGAATGCTAACATACAAGAATCAAAGACTTGTATGAGTTGATCCTATTATCCAGAAGATAATTTCATTTATCCTTTCTTAGTGAATCATTTTGGTCATGGCAATCATTGTCTTCCCCACACAAAGCTTGTATAGAATTAGATGTGGCCCTCTCATTTTCCTCAGCCTTAATAGAGTGTGGATTAAGAGGTTGAAGTCCTAAGGTATTCTTGTAATATCATGTAAAGTTATCCAATGTCCGTGCTAGCCATGGAGGCCCTATTATCATCATAAATTATGAATGCGATGCTTGGCATATCCCATGGCGTCACGTCCTTTGTGAATCTTGTGAGATAACAAAACCATAACTTGACGTCGGCATAGTGAGCAAAAAAAAGAGAAAGGGAAACCAATATATATTACCCATAGAAAATTCTTATAAATCACATCAAATTCTATGCTATAGTGGTTCATATTTTTTGTTTTGGGCTGCCCACATTGAATTTATTCATGATTGGGTTGCAAACGGATAGATGTTTGGATTGAGAGACATGAAACATTAGTAACAAGAAAAGTAGCTTCATGATAAAGCGAGCATTATGAAGTACTAGTAAGCGTTTAGAGGACGAAGAATGCACAAAATTCACTTACATATATTCTTATATATAGGATCACAAACAAAAAGATTAATTGATAAATATGTAGCTATGAATAAAAGGGTTTGGATTTCCATATGTCACCTTGGGAAAGAATGATGGCTCATTTAAATCCACTTATTTCGGTGAAGAGGAAATGTTTTTACCAATCGAAGCCATGGAATAGTTTTTCCATCCAATAAGGCTAAAAAATGGTGCCTTTCCGAGTTGTCTCTGGTAGTTACTCTAGTGTGAATTTAGTGGAAAACGTTAGTGCTTTGCCAATAATCCATGCCACCTTTTCATTGTAGTTTGTGAGGATCAAGAAGTAAGGCCACGATTGTTGTTCAAATGGGGGACAAGAATGGGAAGTGGAAGAGTGAGGCAGTGGAAAATGTCATGATGGGTGGAGGTGATGTTGATGGAGGGGGATTGGGGATTGTGGGGGTTGGGGGAGGTACTGTGAGTGGAGGCGAAATGTCCATGGATCGGACATGCTAGTTTGCATGGCTCCATAGTGAATACTGATACAATGGTGGTAGTGTGTTGTGGTATGATGGTGGTGATGTTATACTTTATGGAATAATGGAATGTTATATGGATTTTAATGTCTTGAGGTTTTTAATGTGATTTGTGTTTTGATTTATCAAGAGAAGACTCATGAGGGTGTAAATGCACATGTACTTATTCAAATATTTTTGAAGATATTTTTAAGAATATTTAGAAGATAGTATTTTTTTTATTTTTTATAAAAATAATAGATCGCTTTAAAAAGGGACATTTTTGTAAAAATATTAGATAGGTTGAGAAGCAATGATTTTGTAAATTAAGCAAATTCTTGTAAACGCATGCTTTTTGAAGCGCCACCCTCATGTATCTTTTATTCAAGAAGTATTGAAAAATGCCTATAAATACACATGCTCTGATAGACTTGTCCATCAGAGTATGTCGAGGGAGATTGTACGCAATCTAGTTTCAATTCTCTTGTCTCTTTTTGTTTTGTTCATGCTTTTGTGAGATTTTGTTTTTGTACTATCCTTTGCCTATGTGCGTCTGCAAGATCTGGTCAACAATGGTATCAGAGCCAAGGTGCATCTATAGAGGTGGTTTCTAAACATCCGGTTGTGATTCATGACGTTCATTCGTGATTCAATATCTGTCCTGATCATCCAATCCACTTTTTTGTTTACCAAGTTCTTTCTTTTTGGTTTTCTAGTGTGTTTTTTCCAATTATTTACTGTGCAGTGTGCTCCTCTCACACTGTGCACTATGCTCACCATGCTCATTATACTCATTGTTCTCATTGTGCTCACTGTGCTCACTATACCCATTGTAATCATTGTGCTCACTATACTCACTGTACTCACTGTGCTCACTTTGCTCACAGTACCCACTCTACTCATTCTACCCCTCGTGCTCATTATGCACACTACACATTGTTCACTATTCGATTTCAGTTTGGTTATCAAATTCATTTATCGAATTTATTTATGAAGTTCATTTATCAAGTTCATCGGCTATGGCATGGAACTATGTTTTATCTTTGGCATCTTTGGCTTCTCTGGCACTCATGGTTCTGTTCGTTCACTTTGGTTCCCTTGGTTTGGTCAGTAGCCATTGGCTAAATGCGAAGCATAACTCATGAGTGGAAATAAGAAAAATTCGTTATTTCCCTAGTTAACATAGGTAGCTGCAAGAGAATGAGGATTACAACCACCACATGCTAGAGAGATGACTCTCCTCCCAACCAAATGCCTGTATATATAGATCTCTCCGAGGACTGCCTTCTTAAGCAGGTGGATACTAACCATTCAAGTGTTAGCCATGTAACTGCATGTGTGCCAAGTGTCCCAGTTAACTTTAGTTAACTCAAGTGGATGCTTCTAAAAGGCTCTAGATCTCTTTGGGCAAAATACTCTCCCCATGTACCCATGGGGATTGAACCCAAGACCTCCTCCTTCACATCCTTGAGTCCTAACCATTAAGCTAAGTGGATCACTTGTTCACAAGAGCACAAGACCTCCTAGTAATTCTAAACTCGAGATCTTTGGACATACACATGGATGACCTAACGGTGTCCGATTCTAGATCTTTCTAAATTGACCGGATCCCTAGATCATAAACTTACTTTATTACATTCCAGTGGTTGGATGAATGATGAGTGGCTCTAAAAATGAGGTCGAGGGGAGGTGCTAGTTTGATACAAAGGGTTATCATGAGAAGAGAAGAGTTGGGTATGTGGAATTGGGCTACACAATGCAAAACTAGGGTCGTGCAATACGGTAGTGGTAGGTTCAATGGCTACGTGTACATGAGGGGTCATTCTTGGATTGGGCTCAAGGGTTCATACTAATGATGGTACAGGGAGCGAATGGGTTTTCCATTGCCGTTATATCCAACCTACAGAGCAAGGATTCTAAGTAGAAGAGAGGAAGTACCCATAATTGACCCCAAACATAAAGCACGGTTAGTCAAACCCCAAAATAGCCAAGAGACACGCCCCCAAGGAACCTCTCTATGGAAATAATAGAGAGAGAGAGAGAATTAAACATATGTGTATATACATTAGTCTATTTTTTCGATTTTGGACTCTATTTCTTCTTCAATGTAAAGGGCTAGGAGTGAATCTTCTATGGTGGGGTAAACGATTTTTTTCAATAGAATGTGTAGATATATTTTGAACTTGAACTTGATGTTTATATTTACGCTCACATGTAGCACTTTCTTTTACTTGATTGGTTAGACTTTCAATATTTTCTTTCAAACTTGAAATTTCATAGCTAATAGTTTTGAATGCTATAATTTCTTTCACATGATTCATTAGTTTATCCATACTTTCGTTCAAACTTGAAAGTCCATAGTGAATAGTTTCTTCTGAATAGTCTACAAATGGAAATATGACAAGGGAAGCACACATGAATGGACACACTTGAGAAAATCTTTTGAGTGATCAAGGCATAGATGTTAGAAAATGTTCCATGGTACAAACATTACATGCAAAGAGATCCTCTTCACGGAAATAAGCGAATTTAAATGAGCCAACATCCATCCCCAAGGGGACATATGGAAATATCAACACTATTATTCGTAGCTACATCTTTCTCCATTAATCCTTTTTTTTGTGATCCTATATATAAGAATATATGTAGGTGACTTTTTTTGCATTCTTCTTCCTTTAAACGCTTACAATCGCAATATAACTAGTTCTTTATAATTTTCGCTCTTTCATAAATAATCTAGTTTTCTTGTTACTAATGTTTCATGTCTCTCAATCCAAAGATCTCTCCTTTTGCAACCAAACCACGAATAAATTCAATTGGGCATCCCATAACAAAAAATTAAACCACTAGACGGGGGTTCTCAAAATTGAATGGTCTACCTACATTAGCCAAAAGGATTGCAGGGGTTTGGGCATTATGGATATTGAAGTCATGGTTGACAAATTGGCAGCAAAATGGATCATCAAGGTGCGGTGCAACAGTGAGACCTCTTGGATCAAACTCAATTTCAAAAACAAGGAACGAGATTACACTGGTGGGCCTCCCTGGTTGGAAGGAATTGGGCCTTCTTACTCTATTATTCTCCTCGATTCCTATTTCCCCTAAAGGCTCAAACCTTGTGCAATCACAGTGGAAGAGTTGGAACAAGTTCAAACAATTTATCACAATCAGAGGAGATTGAAAATGGACAGCTGGTATTAGACAAAATGGCTCAATCAGGTTTTCGATCACAGGCATCAAGGGTGTGGCTCCATGGAACCTTCAAAATGCTAAGTGGCTCTGGAACAAGGGTTTCACATATTGGAAACACCTTTGGAAATAGGAAACTGGGCAGTGGATCAGTTTTGAAGACATAGACCTTGAAACAAGAGTGAACTACGAAGAATGGATGCTCCTTCAAAGCAGATGCATCGCTTGGGAATGATAAAAAACCTCACTCTTTTGTGGGCGGGAGAGTAGGCCAAGGATGAACTTCGTTATTTAAGGATGAACTTCATTATTTAAAAAATTAAACCACTATAGCATAGAATTCGATGTGGTTTATAAGAATTTTTTATGGGCAATGATTATATTGGTTTCCTTTTCTCTTAATTTTGCTCACTAAGCCTACGTCGAGTTATGGTTTTCTTATCTCACAAGGTTCACAGAGGTCGTGACGCCATGGGATATGCCAAACATCGCATTCATAATTTAGGATGATAATAGGGCCTCCATGGTTAGTACGGATATTGCATAACTTTACATGATATTATTAGGATACCCTAGGTCTCCAAGCTCTTAATCCACCCCTCTATGAAGGCTGAACAAAATAAGAGGACCATATCTAATTCTTTACAACCTTTGTGTGGGGAAGACAATGATAGTCATGAACACAATGATTCACTAAGTATAAGGATAAATGAAGTGATCTTATAGATAATGGGAACGTATGATACAAAAGTTTGATTCTTGTATTCTACCACAAGATCTTGTTTAGTTATAATTATTAAAGGGTTCCAATTGATAAAGGTATGGATAGCTCCTAGTGTCACGGTTCTCTATGAGACACGATATACAATGAGGACAAGGTCTTGGAAACTCGTAGTGAATTTATTTTCGAGTCCATATATAATTGCATTGGCTATTTGCTTTCTATGAGATAATTCATAAACATTTTATTCTCACCAATCGAGAATTTTCATTCTGTAATAAAGGAGGTGTGAAAAGGTGCTAATACGAATGATTTGTTAATAAGGCTTCGGAATACATAATAGGCCTCGGAACTTGAGACTTTGATAATTTGCGAAATAGATTTATGATAGAAGCAATAAAATTCATAAGATATTCCTGAGATATCTGCCAATACAAATATGAATCAAGTATTTTTTAAATAAGGCTTTCAAGTTTATAATACAGAAAATAGGGAAAAAATAACACTACCCTTTCACTCAAAAGTGTGTGTATATAACTGAAATTGTCTAACTACAATATACTACACTTACAAGTATTTTAGGGAAGTTTCATGATAAGTTATGTTTGGAATATAAAATTTTCGACGAATTTTGATGGTGAATAAATGTTTTAATATAGAAGTGGAGATGAATTTCATGATAACGCCCATGAACTATTAAAACTTCTACCTAGTGGATTCCTTTAAAACGTTCATTTCCTACAATTATCTCACGAAGTCGGTGAACTTTGTTCAATAAAATTATAGCTCGAAAAATTATAAGATGGCTAGATTCAACTTTCAAAATGCCTTCATTTAAGATATCCATCTATCTCTTGGTGGGAACTTTGATGGTAGGAAGGACATGGTTTGCATCGTCTTGACTATCAAACTTTCCTTAAACTTTTGTTGCCTTTTTTATTGCAATGCAACAGATTTGGCTAGCAAATTATCACAATGGAATTGGGCATCTAAGATGATGAAGAAGACATTATATGAAAGAAGCGGAGCACTTCAACATGCTGAAAGTGAAGATTTAGAGTCCTTTGTTGCTCAACATTGATCTACAAGAGAAAAAATTTTGCCAAGAATACCTGGATTGGCCCTAGAAAGCTATAAGAACTCATCTTGGACGACCCAATCCTCCTCATGGAGCCCCAGATGCACTCTTGCCAACAATCAACACATCTATAATATTGTGGTCAAATATTGCACTTGGACAAGGACGTTTGCCACATCGTTTGCCTATTGAAGAACTAGAGTTCTTTCACATGCATCCAATATGGAGCATAGATGATAGCATCCAACAAAAGCTGGAGCCAGCCCTCTTTTTCCTCAACTTCTACTACAATGACAACATCAACAATAATAGCTTGTAAAGCAGCTATTGAATCCAAGACATGCACATGATATTAATCTACATGTTGTAAAACTATAAAAAAGCCCTTAATTACCTTTGAGGCATTGGTTACATCAATAGTCTTATCTAGACCATTCTTTGAGCCTAATTTGGATCAACTACTGAAACAAGAGCAACATCATCATGATACTTCATGAATGCACTTGGGAATAGATATTGAGACAACCGCCATAGATTCCTAGAGCAGAACATTTTATGGGTTTTCTTTATTGACAAACCAGGTATGCAAATAGGAAGAGGCTTCACTCTCTTTCTATGCTTCATGGCATAGAGATAAGTGCATGGAGAACTGGACAAAATTTTCAAATTATCAAAATCACTGTAAACACTAAACCTAGTTTTCCATGGCCCAATGACACGACCATCCTGTTGGATTAGTGGACCAATCATACATATATACTTTCAAGTCAAACTAGGTCACTGGACCACTAGTCGGAACCATTCATAAGGACTACTACTAAGAAACAACTAGTTAGAACTATTCATCAGGACTACTACTAAGAGACCACTAGTCCACTAAAGCACTAGTCTAGGAACACCACTTGCCCTTGCCAAGGCCATCTCAGCAAGAAACTTATAAGGAAATCGCAAAAGCATTATAATTAAACATTCCTAAGAAAATATTTAAGTACATGAGCACCAAAATACACTCTCAAGAAAAACCTATGAAAAAGAGGGACTATAAGAAAGGATTTGACTTAGAGAGAGAGAGAGATGAAATGGGATGAAGTGATTAAGTAGAATGATATAGTAACATCTTCGAAAGGTTGGAATGTCTTATGAGAAAAAATGTCGCATCATGAAGCAGCTTATACAATGTGTGGATAAACAAGATAAACTATTTGTGATAAAATAAGGGTGGACTATTCTTCTAAAGGCTCAAAAGGATAATAAATGCCTACTGCAACATGACTATAAAGGCTTCACTACTGTACTAGTTCCAAACACGTGTACTTTGTTTTCTTCTATTTAATACAAGTCCGAGAGAGTAGCTATAAAGGCTTCACTACTGTACTAGTCCCCTTCACGTGTACTTTTTTTTCTTCTATTTAATACAAGTCCGAGAGAGTAGGCTAAGGCCAAACTTCCTTTATTTAAAAAGAAAAGCTTCCCTACTTGGCAGCTATACCAATGAAACCTAGAGTGGCGTACCTTCTTCAACAAGCCCACTAGTCATATCATAAAATTAAGCACCTACCAATGTTTCTAGAGTGCATCATCATTTACTGAGACGAGAATACAACACCTCTCCCTTGTTATGTATACCATAGTTTAATTTTACACATATTGCATACAAAGAGCCATATTTGCCTCATGTAACGAGCAGTGGAGCTTGGCCTCTTGATTCTACATTAAGAAATCAAAGTAAGCAAACAATCCATATGTGTCAGAATATCCTCTAAAAATTATTGAATAATAAGATTGTAAATGAAGGGCCTCTTATTCTACAAAAGATTGCTCACATACACTCATAGATGAAGAACTACCCTTGGAACATCCATGTAAGCACAGAAGTGATAGAATTCCTTTATTGCACCCAATTTTTATACCTTAATATTGATTACAGCCTTGAAGATTTTTCTTTCAACACTTCCATGAACTCTCCTCATGATTCGACTAATCATGTTGATATCTAGGCATTAATCACAGCTACTCAAGACGTCTTCATGCTTATTTTGCATAAAATGTGGGGAAACAACTGACATTTATTGGAGAATGATTGTTCTTTCCATGTGTAAAGCTTTGCAGTTATGTGTATACATTGTTAAGGGATGCGGTGGTTTTGTTTGCCTCGCATGACCTTATGGCTCAATTTCATAAATATATTTCACAGATGCACAGAAACACATGCACACATGCCACATCAACACGCATAGTTGCATGGATAAATGTACAATGTGCTAGGACACAAGCATGTGAACATCTACATATGCATACCAGCGCACATATACAGACATCTATATCATTTTTTATTAGAACACACACATACATACACAGACACACACACACATATATATATATATATATATATATATACACACACATATAAACACTTACACACATTCAACACACACACACAAGCAATACACCTACACATCGATACATACATACACACATACATATGTGAGCAAACAAATGCATACATGCATAGCAAGAAAGCAAATACAGCTGGAACCATCACACATATACCCCAAGAAACATACAAATACCTACAGTATAATACATGTAAACCAAAAACTAAGATAACCTTTATCTCTCTCTACATATGGGAGCAAACACCTACATATACGTATACCAACAAAGCAAACACATCCATATACCTATACCAACTAAGATGATCGCTACTTTTTTTTTTAAATAAAGGAAGTTCCACCTTAGCCTACTCTCCCGAACTTGAATTAAATAAAAGAAAAGTAGAAAAGAAGGGGACTACTGCCCATGGGATCCCCCAAATCTCACAGAGCAAGGGAACGCTTTGATCGCCACTTTGATTGGGAACGCTTCAACGCAAATAAATATCAATGGCCAGTTATCGAAGGCTATCAAATTAACATGATCTATTTGGCAAAGATGTGCATTGGCCCCTCTGTTCTTTTCTGCTTTCATGGAACGGCTCAACCATCTTGGGCAACACCACATGGAATTGGAACATATTAAAGGTCTAGTATTACCTCTAAACCATGGTCAGATGATCATGAGACTTTTTGAAGATGACCTCACTGCATTTGTGCATAATGATTTGACCGGCATTCAATCCTTTTGGGGGTGCCTTGACATCTTCTATGAGGCATCTGGTTCCAAAATCAACAACTCAAAAATTGCTTTTTGAGCCATCACCAAACCTCCTCCCCAAATGTTGGTTGACCACGGTTGCCAAATCATTCCAGGGGGTCACGACTTCCGCCTACTCGGTATTCTAATGGGCTTGGGGTTTCGATGGAGCATTGATGCAATTGGGTCCTTTTCAAACTAGACAACAAGTTAGCATATTGGAAAGGCATGCAAATCAACCTTGCAGGCTGTGCAATGGTAATTAGTACCTTCCTTTTCTCCTCGGCCATTTACTTTCTGCCTTCTTGGAGACCAAAAGATCAAGAACGTAGCAAACTGCAAAGAACCCATAGAAACTTTCTTTGGACGGGGGACCACAACAGAAGAGAGGTCCCCAAAATTAAATGGTCTACCTGTATAGCCAAAAGGATTGTGGAGGCCTAGGCATCATGGATATTGAAGGCATGGCTGGCAAGTTGGTAGCAAATGGATCATCAGGGCTTGCTGTCACTATGAGAGCTCGTGGGCCAAGCTCATTTTCAGGAACAAGAACATGATTACATTGGTGGGAATCCCTGGTTGGAAGGAATTGGACCTCCTTACCCTTTTATTTTCCCCAATTCTAGTCTCCCCTAAAGGCTCAAATCTTGTGCGCTTGCTATGGAAGAGTTGGAACAAGTTTAAACAATTTGTAAGAGTTAGAGAGGACTAGAAACGGGTGTCCAGTTTAAGAAAAAATGAATCAATATGGTTTTTGATCTCGAGCATCAGGAATGTGGCTACATGGAGCGTCTAAGATGCCAAGAGACTCTAGAAGAAGGGTTTCAAACATTGGAGACACCTCTGGAAACACGAAACCGACCATTGGATTAGATTTGACGACATAGACCCAGAAATAAGAGTGAACTATGAACAATGGTCTCTACTTCAGAGTAGATGCATCGCTTGGGATCATTCAAAAACCCGTCTTGTCATGGGGTGAGATCCACCATGCCATGAGGGTTTTATGTTGCACAATGGAAATCAACTGTCCAAAACTCCTAGAATCAAGGTGAACACGGACTATCATATTACAATTAACGAGAAGGGGTGCTTGACTTGGACTAGGTTGCGATGGGATTTGAGGTTCATGTCTATATGGCATCTTCTTATCAAGATCAAAAAATCAACTCGCATGTGGAAAATTCTCCGCTGTGGTATCTTGACCAAACTAAAGGCTAAGAAAATTTGAGGGGATCCATTGCGGTGCAAACGATGCCACCATAGCATCGAGGGTCTAGATGATGTGTTCTTTGCTTGTCCCAAGTCTATCCTGCTCTTGCAGACCCTTGGTAATATTTGAAGTTGCAAACACAAATCACCTAGAAGCAAGTGCTGCTTGGCGAAGCGATTGGCTTCTTTATGGCACTACGGAATGCTAGAAGAGTGGAAACCCTCTGGAAGATCTGGAGGGAGCAGTGTGCTAGAGATTATGGACTCCCTCCCAAAGAGTGGTTGATCGAGAAGTCTCTTTTCCTCCTTCGCAAAAGAATATCCAACTCTAAGAGGTCCCCACCTTTTAGGCATCATAAAGTGTTTCTCATCGAAAACAACAATATTAAGCCCATCTAGGCCCCGTATGAATGGGACGGGAGAATAGTTAACCTCCTTTGAAATGCCCTCTAGACCCACTAGTTCTGTTGTGACTTTGTGGGATTCGGGGGTCCCAAGGGCACTAGTTTTATTCACTTGTAACTTGTTCTTTCTTTTCTTTAATTGAATTTTGATAGACTAGTCCAACGCCGAACTTTCTTTTATTGAAAAAAAAAAAGATATGTATGAAAAAAGAATACAGAGAGTGCCATGCGTCTTTGTATATCTCCTTCTGTTCGGTCATTTTAGGTGTTCTTTCATTTCTTTGTTCTTGTATTCATTTACTATTTCTTTGTTCTTGTATTCATTTACTATCTGTGCTCATGTTTTGGGTATCCATATCTTAAAAATAAATTATCAACGTTGATACTAAAGCCTATATGCATCCAGCTCCCGTGCATAGTTTTATCAAGGCATAGATCTTCGCAACTCGTGTATCTGAAGATTCCATGGATTCCATTGGTACAAACATTTACATGGGTACATATCCTCTTCACCGAAATAAGTGGATTTAAATGAGCCATCACTCATCCCCAAGGGAACGTATGGAAATCTAAACCCTATAATTCATAGCTAAATATTTATCCATTAATCTTTTTTTTTTGTGTGATCCTATATATAAGAATATTTGTAAGCGAATGTTTTGCATTCTTCGTCCTGTAGACTCTTACAATTCCAATAGAAGTTTGCAATTTTCGTTTTTTCATATATAATCATGTAGCTGTTTTTCTTCTTACTAACGTTTCATGTCTCTCAGTACAAACATCTACCCTCTTACTGCAATCCTTCTAGTAAACCCAATCATGAATCAATTCAATGTAGGGATCCCAAAAATGAAACAAATTGACCACTCTAATATAGATGCGATCTTATCTCATACGTCTTGTGATAGATCTTCTCAACGAGAGTCAAAATACTCATAGCATAATCTATCAATCTCAAATCCAGCAACAAATGTACAAACTATGACCGTCTCCTCATGTGAAAATGCAATCATATATAATACAACTTTGTCTGTATTCATGATTCTTGAATTGCTTGAGGATTTAAAAATCATGGATTACGTTATGAATATTTAATTCTCTCTAAGGTGAACACTTGGAAATCATCAATATAAAGTAATTCTCTCGTAGGCGATACGGAGCAACAGCGATACGGAGCAACAGTGACAACGGCGAATATGGCGGAATCGATGACGATACCGTCGTGAGCAGCGCAGTGATAGTCTGCCGCCACGATGGACCCTGAATCACCAGTGCAGGTTTGAGATAAATCCTTCACGATCTCATATGACAACCTCCGTCATCTCCCTCAGAAGAGTTGAAGCATGTTGTCATGAGCATCAATCGTTCTCTCCATCAATTCAGAGCGTTGTAGTGTGTTGATATGGGCTACCAACTCAGCGTTGTTCTGCTAGTGTGTTGTCTCCGTCAGCGTCAAACAATTCGACAAAGCGTAGTCTCCTGTTCAGTTTGAAAGTAGACTTTTGCCGCGCCTGCTATTCGGTGTATCGCGACACTCGGAGTGTCCGTGTCCTGGGTATCGCGACACTCCGTGTCCAGAGTATCGCAACACTCGGAGGGCCGGTTTATCGCAGTTTCACCACAACTCCCGAGGCCGTTATCGTGACACACTGCGGGACTTGTCTCGCTTCATTCTCCCTTGCGTGGCCGTCATTTGGTTGAGGTGACATGGCACCGGGGTTTTTTTTAAAAAAAATTTCGACTTTATTCATCTCTAGAATTGCGCGCACAGCAGGCCGTTGAGTGTTTTGGTTTTAAGTTGGTTCTAAGGAAGCTTTCTTTTCGAGACTTATTATGAGATGTAAAGTCACGTTATCCTATCATCAATCCTTTACTTGCATTTCTGGCCCTTCAATTTTCATGCTTGGAGCAGTTTAAGAGGAAAGGCAAAAGAAAAAAGGGAGGCCATGGATGTGACTTCCTCCTCACTCGTGAAAAGTAATCGGGCCCCTCCCCCAGGGGAGACCAATAACCTGGCTGCTCTGCTGGAGGGGGGGTTGTGTGTCGCCCCTGGAGCACCCGACTGCACTGAATACCCCACGGTTTCTCTCAGTAGACCTGCGGTTCTGTCTGCTCAGGAGGAGCTCAAGAAAGTTTGCCTCGTCGGTCAAATGTTTGGCCCTAGGCCCCCGCTCGAAACTGTGCGACAATGGCTTCGAAAAGAGTGGTTTCCCCGTGGTCTAACTGTTAGCAAATGCCAGTTCTTACCGGCGAGCCACTTGCTGCTAGTCTTTGAAAATGAAGATATGGCATTCCGAGCCCTAAGCGTTGGCACCTGGCAGCTTGGTAGGGCGACCCTATGTCTATTCAGATGGTCCCCGGACTTTACTCCCGACAAATCGAAATCGCTTCGGTACCCTCTCTGGGTTGAGCTCCCTAACCTTCCTTACTTCCTGTACAACTTCGTGTGGGACATTGTCTCTCCAATCGGCAAGGCGCTTGCTTCACGCGAAGACATTGGTGGTCTCATCTATGAAGGTGCAAGACACTCGTTCAATGCTAGGTGGCACCCCCAAATCTGTGTCGAGGCCGACCTCAGCATGCCGCTTCCATCGATGATTAAAGTGGACCTGGGCGAAGGGGAGGTATGGGAGCAAGATATCAGCTACAAAAACCTTCCCAACGCGTGCTTTCGTTGTGGCCAACAAGGCCACAGGATTAAAGACTGCCCTTTGAGACAAAAAAGCAAGCGTGTTCAAGATGCCTCCAAAAATGCTCAAGACAACAAAGGCGCTTCGACCTTCTCGACAAGGGAAGGGGAAGGCAAGGACCTCCCTAATCCACAAGCTGATGATGACGGGTTCATCGAAGTCAGAAGAAGAAGGAAAAGAAGCCCTAGGGCAAATCGCGAGCGAAACAACTTGCTAGCTACCCCCTCTAGCAATCTGTATTGCAATTTGGAAAAGGAGATCAATGAGTTCGACTACCCAGGTGGGAACCCACATGGGGTTGACACCAACGACAAAGCCCTAGAGATTATTGACAATAAAGAAACCTTCCAGGAGGGCTATGCTACAAGCAAAGAAGACGGCTTCACCACTAGTAACGAAGACAACATGGATAGTGAAAGTTCCATCATCGGATCGACTATTCCGGAAACGGTGCCGAATACGTTGCCCAAATCTCCTCAGCAAGAGGCATCCCGCAAAGGAAAACAACCTATGGAGTTACCCTGGAAAAGCCCCCACAAGAACCTATTGCTAATTCGGGATCCGATTCCAGCGAAAAAGAAAGATGAATCCAAGAAAAGAAAGGACAATGCTCCCTCCCGCAAAGAGGGATCACTACGAAAATGATCATCATCTCGTTAAATGCTAGGGGGCTAACCGACCCCTCAAGAGCGACCATCATTGGTCAATGGCTCCGCGACCTTAGCATAAACCCAGATTTTATTTGTATTCAAGAAATTAAAATCGATGGAGAAGACCTCCAAAAACGGCTTAGGCAGGTCTCCTCGACCCATGTTTGGATCTCAACGACGCACCAGCGGGGATCTGGTGGAATGTCTATTGGCGTTAATCAACTCTGGTTTGAAAAGCTTGAGAACTTC
This sequence comes from Ceratopteris richardii, assembly GCA_020310875.1. NCBI lineage: Eukaryota > Viridiplantae > Streptophyta > Polypodiopsida > Polypodiales > Pteridaceae > Ceratopteris > Ceratopteris richardii. Next base: position 120,782,999 of record CM035421.1, read on the forward strand.
ATTGAAGATGAAAGCCACCGTTGGATCGCTGCTTCTTTTGGTGCTCCACTTTGCGTTACTTTGGTTTCTTTGTACGCCCCTAACGGGGATTTGGAGAGACTGAACACATGGGCCTCCTTAGACTCGCTTCCCCACAACGTGCTTATCTGTAGAGACTTCAACATGGTGGAGGACCCTATGGACAGATGGATGGGCAAGGGCAGGGTCATCGACAGTCGGGAGAAAGAAACGTAGGACAGGACCAAACTTCACCTGGATTTGGTTGAATTCAAAGACTCGAATGGCTTTTCTTGGTCAAATCTCCAAGCGGACGAGGACCTGAGGAAAGCTAGACTCGACAGATGCTACATCTCTCAGAGTTTTACTCATCAGTGGGGCCACCCAGCCATCACGCAACGCACTGACCTCACTATCTCTGATCACTACCCGATCGTTATCACCTTTCAACCTTCCAACAAGATCCGCAAGGCTCCGTGGTTCCACGCCAATGCAACCACCTTCTCTCTCCCCTCCGTCCATCAAGAAATTGCCGATGTGTGGAAGATGGCGTTCGCCTCCGGCTTGTCCCCAGCCAAGTGCTGGAGAAGCGCAGTCGACAAGTCTCGAAAGATCATGATCAGAACTAAGAAAATGCTCGAGACCGTGCGGCGGGCTCGTAGGGAAGCTCTTTACCACAGACTCTGGAGGCTCGAGGAGGAAGTGAACAAAGGAAAACATCAAGCCCAGAAAGGTCTCCGAAAAATCAGAGCGATGTTGAGATACGAGGAAGAAATACAAAGGAAAAATTTGCAAATTTTCTTCAAGGAATGGTGGGCTGGCAAAGCCGACAAACCCACCAAAGAGATGTGTCGTATCCTTAAAAGGAAACATAACAGAGAATCGATCCCCCCATTGCTAGACCTACATGGCAATGTATGCAATTTGGAAGAAGATAACTTTGGCATCATCGAAGGGCACTTCACGAGACTCTTGGGAACCTCGAACCCCCTCTCCCACCATAGAAGGGACTGTATGGCGGCCATTTCTAGGGTTTCCCCCCGTAGGATACCACCCAACCTCCTCTCCCTGCTTCATGCCCCTATCTCCGAATCAGAAATTATTGAGGTCATTGATGCCCTCCCTCTGGGTAAAAGCCCGGGACCTGACGGACTCACTAACGAGTTCTTTAAATCCTTCAAGATGGTGGTTGCCACCCCTCTTCGGATGGTTTGGCAAGAAGCGTTAAAGTTTGGTGCTCTTCCTTCTTGCCTCAATAATGGAATTATCAAGTTAATACACAAGAAAGGGGAAAAGAACAGAATCAAGAACTGGCGGCCTATTACGATGCTCCAAACAGGATACAAGATCATCGCCAAAGTCATTGCCAACAGAATCTCGTGCCACCTGAGAACGTGGCTAAGTGAGGACCAAAAAGGTTTCATCAAAGGCAGGTCTATCTTGGAAACCATTATGGACATTTGGGAAGGTATTCAATTTGCAAATGAGTCTAATCAAGATGTGGTCTTCCTCAAGATCGACTTTGACAAAGCCTACGACAGGCTAGAATGGGACTATATTCTGCAGTCGCTCCAAGATCTCGGATGTAGCCAGAAATTCACCAAGATGATCGCGACCCTTCTCGGAAACGCAACGACCCAAATTAACGTCAACGGCAAACTTTCGAAGGCGATCAAACTTAGAAGATCTATTAGACAAGGGTGCCCACTGGCCCCCCTTCTTTTTGCCATCGCCACTGAGGGGCTTAGCAGGCTTGTGGCGCATCATGTGGAGGCTGGCAATATCAAAGGCCTCCGGCTGCCTCACGACCACAGTCAAATCACCATGAGACTATTTGCCGACGATATGAACGCGTTCGTTCACAATGATAATACCAGCCTGGAGACATTCTGGAGGTGTCTTGCTACCTTTTGTGAAGCCTCTGGATCCAGAATCAACCACTCCAAGACCGCATTTAGAGCTATTGTGGGACCTCATCCCCGCCTTCTCATTGATCATGGCTGTCAAATCATTCCGCAGGGCCAAATCTTTCGACTTCTCGGAATCCCCTTGGGGTTTGGCGTCTCTATGGAACAGCGATGGAACTGGGTGCTGGCCAAACTCGAAAACAAGCTTAACTATTGGAGAGGTATGCAAATCAATCTCGCTGGGCGTGCGATGGTTATCAACACGTTCCTCCTCTCTTCTACCATCTACTTCCTGTCATGCTGGAGACCGAATGAGCAAGGCCTGTCCAAACTGAATAGTATTTGTAGAAACTTTCTTTGGACGGGTGATCATAACAGAAGGGGGGTGCCTAAAATCAAATGGGCCATCTGCACTAGCCCTAGAGATAACGGGGGGCTTGGTATCCTGGACATTGGGTGTATGGCTAACAGACTGGCAGCCAAATGGATGATTAAGGCTTGGTGCAATAAGGAGGCCTCGTGGGCCAAGCTGATCTTCAGAAACAAGAATGAGTTGGCTCTCACGGGGTTCCCAAACTGGAAGAATCTTGACATCTTGACCCTGCTATTCTCCCCGATCCCCGTCTTCCCGAAAGGCTCCAATCTTGTGTGCTCCCTTTGGAAGGGCTGGAATAAAGTCAAAAGCTTCACAAGAATTAGTGAGGACTGGAAGTGGGCGGCAGGTATCAGACAAAACGACTCTATCTGGTTTTCGATACATGGCATCCGGAGTGTGGAGTCTTGGAACATTCAAAATGCCAAGAAGTTATGGAACAAAGGCTTCAAAAAATGGAAACACCTCTGGAAACATGACACCAACAGCTGGATCAACTTCGAGGATATTGACCCTGGCATCAACATCTCGTACGAAGAATGGAACACTTTGCAAAGCAGATGTCTCGCATGGGATCGTCACAAGACTCGCCTTCTCATGGGACACGACACACCAAACTCACTTGGTCTCAAATGGCACAATGGGAATAGCCTATTCAAAATCCCGAACATCAAAGAAACGATTGACCATCAGATCAACCTCAACAAGAAGTGGTGCCTGTCTTGGACGCGGCTTCGGTGGGACATGAAGTTCATGGGTATCTGGCACCCCCTTATAGAAATTAAGAAGTCTGTCCTCTTATGGCAAATTCTTCATCGAGGAATTTGGACCAACCATAAGGCTAGCAAACTTTGTGGGATCCCTCCTTGGTGCAAACGCTGCCACTGGTCTATCGAAGATGTCCCACACATCTTCTTTACTTGCCCCAACTCCAACATAATCTGGCAGACGGTTGGAATGAAAATCAGACTGCAAAATCAGCTTAGTTGGAAACAAGTCCTTTTGGGAGAAGCGATCGGCTGCTCCGCGGCACTCTGGAACGCCATCAGAGGGGAAGTCCTCTGGAAAATATGGCGGGAAAGATGTGCTCTCAACTTCGGTGATCCCCCCAGGGAGTGGTCGATTGAGAAATCACTATTCCTCCTTGGCAAAAGGATTGTTAACAGTAAGAAATCCCCCCCCTTCAGGCACCATCAAGTCCTCCTTTTGATCAACAACAAGCTCAAACCCAAATGGGCCCCGCATGAGGGCGATGAGAGGGTGATTAACCTTCTTTGTAATGCAACCTAGGCTCTATACAAGCTTCCCCTGCTTTGTGGGACTCGGGGGGTCCCATGGGCACTAGTTCCCTTCTATTGTACTTTTGTTTCTTTATTTAATTCAAGTCCGGGAGAGTAGGCTAACGCCGAACTTCCTTTATATTAAAAAAAAATCATCAATATACACAGTCCTATATATATATATATATATATATATATATATATATATATATATATATATATATATATATATATATATATATATATATATATATATATATATGTGTGTGTGTGTGTTATGGACACACGCATGCGTGTATGTATTTATGTGTGTATTTATGTGTGTATTCATGTATGTATGTCTGGATGTATGTGTGTATTTATGTATGTATGTATGTGTGTATGTATGTATGTATACTTGCGTACATATATACACAAAGTCCTATGCACATATGTATGTACGCATGCATATATGTATTTATGTGTGTATGTATGCATGCATGTATGTATGTTTCAATAGACGATTATCTGCATTGGGCCCCTAAAGATGACTTCATAAATGTCAACCATTGCTGTACTTTTCTGAAGGATGTATTTTGGTGTGTATTTTCCTAACCCTTTCCATGCCATATATAGACGACGCATTTTTTTTCCAACAGAGGAATTTCAGCCGAGGCCTAGTCTCTCTTGCTTGAATTAAAAAAACAACAAAATTTAAGTCTTTCATTTTGGGCATTTCATGAAAAAAGATTAGAAGCATTGGCTATGTGAAGTCACTTATTGGAGAATGAATGTAATTATGAATTATTTCCGATGTAATGATCTAAAAGTTATAAACATGATACCAACCTAAACTTTTGACATGATCGTTGTGGGAGACGTAAACCTTCATAGTCAAATGATCACAATAATATCCATGATGAAATGATCACAATAATAGTGTTTAACAGAATATGTGTGATCTTTTCAAGGAGAGTAAAAATACTCATAGCATAATCTATCAATCCCACATCCTGAAAATAAATGTACAAATCATGAGCGTCTACACGTGAAAACACAATCACACATACTACAACTGCGTACGTATTCATGATTTCTACACTTCTTGAAGATTTAAGAATGACGGACGTTTCTCTAAGATGAACACTCAGAAACCATCCATTTGGAAATCCATAACTCGGTATTTATTCGTTTGGAATGGCCATTATTGTCCATTCACTTTGACCTTTGAAAACTATGAGAATATCATCATCTTCTGAGCATCTTTCCATGGAGAAGATTCCTTCAATATGAAAAACATTAACACGGGTAGCAACTTCAGCATGGCCCATCACGTATGGGTCAAACCTCATCGTGTGTTTATGTGGATTTGCCATAAAGTAAATCCGCCGCTTCTCAAGAAATTCCTGTTCATATCTCAGGAACTTAGAAATCAGAAAGATGAGAATTTACTGAAACATACGTACTTACATATATATACTTACGTAATGCACACATGCATGCATAGACGCATACATACATACAAGCATACATAGATATTACATAGATACGCGCATCCATGCATTCACTCATACATACATACATATCTGACATACGACATGCATACATGCGTTCATGCATATATATATATATATATATATATATATATATATATATATATATATATATATATACTAATAGACGTATGTGTGCATCTATGTATGTATGTATGCATTCTTATGCACGTATGTGTGCATGCATATACATTTGTATGTATGCATGTATGTATGCATGCATGTATGCACGTGTATATGTATGCATGTATGTATTTATGCATGTATGTATTTATGCATGTACGTATATGAGCATATGATTGAATTTTTCAATATTCGTAAAGATTTGGAAGATTTGGGATGCAATCATGAATACACAAAAATCCACATCACTTAAAGATTTATAGCTAATAGAAAGACGCACGGTCAATTTTGGTGACCATCTGAAAGAATGACCGATCAATAAATTTTTGGGCCAGTTAGGTAGAAGAATATATAATTATGAGAAGTCTCAACCCTTCAGATACTATAGGATTTTAACAAGGTCAAAAGTAAGTAGAACGCCCATAAGGCCAATAAAAAGGTCATTAGCCTTCTTGATAACTCCTTAAAACTTAAGTTCTTGATGATTCTTGGTGTCACCCACTAGTGTGCCTTCGGGCAGTCCTACACATGCTTTCTAAGATACGGAGGATCCCATGGGCACTATACCCCTTTACTATACAATTGCTTTTTAATCAATTGAAGCAAGGGAGACTAGGCTACATTCGAGTTTTGTCTTAAAAAAGAAAGATTTATAAGTAATGATTAACATAGTCTAATGCAACATCATGATAACATCCCCACTGATCATTTTATCATCATTGTGATTACTTTTATAAAACCTTTATGCAATATCACTACGATTTTAAGATTATCATTGTCATTTGTGAATGTAATGTAGATGATTTTGCTTGACTATTGGTATGTTCTTATTCCAGATGAAAATGAATATTATATTTTATCATTTGATAATTATAAGTTACTCCATCATTGTTATCAGGTTCGTGTTCATATTGATATTCACCATGATTTCTTTATATGTATCTCCCTCATGATGCATACATTATCATCAAAAAGTGAAGTAGTTTGCATGGATTCTCTTTCAACAGTTATAGTTCTCGCAATAGTAGAATATCCACATCGGACCGCCTAAAATACGCATACGATTGAAAGTTTTACGATTGCTTGCGATTTTGGGATGCAATCATGAACACATGAACATGAACATCACTTAAAGATTTATAGGTAATGATTAACATGGTCTAAATATGCAACATCATGGTAGCATCCCCATAATTTGCAATCATCCACTCATCATTTAATCATCATCACGATTATTTTATAAATTCGATCATGATCAGTATCAAGATTATGCCACTTTTTTTCTATCTTTATGATTTTAAATTTACTATTGTGATTTGTGAACATAGTGCATATGTTTTTGCCTGAGTTTTGGACGCTCTTATTCCACATAGAAGTTATTATTCTGTTCTATGTTGTCAAAGTTGTAAGCTTCTCCATCATTGTTATGAGGACCTGTTGATGTTGAATTTCTCTGCAATTTCTTTATCAGCATCACCCTCATGATGCTGACATTATGACTAAACCATGAAGTGAGCTTCATAGATTATGTTTCAATAGAAATTAACAATTTAAGACGGTGAAAATTACCATATATCTAACAAATATCTTCACTTGGAACATACAATGTTACGAATGTGTTGTTACTTGTCTTACACCATATGGAGATGCGCACCATGTAAACAAATTGGTTCTTGTTCATAAACATTGGAGTGAGATGTTTACTATCAGGCACGGGTTCCACATCTAACATTAGTATTGATTTTTTCTTTGTTTATATGTATGTGCGTATATAATCACGATTTTGACACTCGTTATGAGAAAAGAAAAAGAAAGGAAAAAACAAGAATTGAACATTCATGGAAGTGAGACATTTGCTCCATTGACCTAATGATTAGAGTTTGTATCAATCATTTTCAAACATCTGAATCAGTAAAAGTTTGAATCCATCCCCATACCTCCTTGAATCTTTTAATGTACTAGCAATCGTAAATGAGAATAGGCATTGTATTCCTTTGTAGTCCACATATAATACATACAAACCAAAAACTAAGATCATCTCTTTATCTCTCTCTCACTCTCTCTAAATATGCGAGCTAACACATGCAAACATGTGTACCAACAAAGCAAATACACCTGGAACCATCACATAAATACACCAGGAAATATACAAATACCTATCATATAAATACATACAAAGCAAAAACTAAGATCATCTCTCTCTCTCCACACACACTCACACACACACTTAAGAGGGCGAAAGTTTCGATGGAGTCGATATTGGTAATTCCAAGATGGCGAATTCAAATCTCACAAAATTACTGCACATTCGAATTAGGGCGAAAATTTGGACCTACATATTTTAGAGAATTATTATAGATGGCAATTTTTTTTACTTAAGAAACATAGGAAAATCGTTTTTTATATGTTTTCATGTATAAATTTGCCATTGGGTAAATGTTTCCCTTATTATTTTCTCTGACTAAGAATCTTAGAAGCAATGGAATAACTAGGAATAATGATAACATATTTATACCTTTATTTTATAATATAAGCTTTGAGATTCATAATATTGAAGATTTTAGCTCTCTCTTAAGCACAGACTTATTGGCTATGTCAAATCACTTACTGGAGAATGCGTGTAACTATGAAGTATTTCCAATGATATGATCTAAAATTAATTGTAATAAAATAAAAAAAACAATATATTATAAACATGATACCAACCTAATCGTTTGATATGATCGTTGTGTGAGATCGAATTTAACAAAGCTTACGATAGGTTTAAATGGGACCATATTCTGCAGTCACTTAAAGATCTCAGATGTACTAAAAAATTCACCAAGATGATCTCGACCCTTTTGAGAAACGCATCAACTCAAATTAATGTTAATGGCCAACTTTCGAAGGTGATGAAACTAAAAAGATCGATTAAAAAGGGTGCCCATTGGCTCCCCTTCTCTTTGAGATCGCCACGGAAGGACTTAGCGGGCTTGTGGAACAACATGTGGAAGCAGTTAATATCAAAGGGCTCCGATTGCCCGGTGATTTCGACTAGATCACCATGAGAATTTTCTCTAATGATATGAATGCATCCATCCTCAATGATAATACGAGCTTCGAGATGTTTTGGAAGTGCTTGGCTCTCTATCCAAAATCAACCACTCAAAGATCGCTTTTAGAGCTATTGGCGAGACCTAGCCTGACCTTCTCTTTGATCATCACCATCAAAACATTCCTCCAGACCAAATTTTCTGGCTTCTTGGAATTCCCTTGGGCTTTGGTATCTCGTTGGAGCAGCAATGGATTTGGGTCCTGGCTAGACTCGAAAGCAAGTTCATCTATTGGAGAGTATGCAAATCAATCTCATTGGTCGCGCAATGGTTATCAACACGTTCCTCATTTCATCAACCATTTACTTCCTCTCTTTTTGGAGACCAAAAGAGCAAGAGCTATCCAAATTGGAAGGTATTTGCAGAAACTTCCTTTCGATCGGCGACCACAACTGGAGGGGGGTGCCTAAAATCAAGTGGTCCATTTGTGCTAGCCAAATGTTAGTGGGAGCCTTGGCATTCTGGACATTGGGTGCATGGCTAACACACTTGTGGCTAAATGGTTGATTAAGGTGTGGTGCAATGGGGAGGCCCCGTGGGCCAAGTTGATCTTTAGAAACAAGAATGCATTGACTTTCGTGGGATTCCCAAATTGGAAGAATCTTGACATTCTCAACCCGATGTTGCCGAGAGGCTCAAACCTTGTGTGTTCCCTTTGGAAGAGTTGGAATAAAGTCAAAAGATCCATTAGAATCAGTGAACATTGGAAGTGGATGGCCGGTATGAAACAAAATGACTCTATCCGATTTCATCAAGTTAACCTCAATAAGAAGTGGTGCCTGTCATGGACATGAATGTGGTGGGACATGAAGTTCATGACTATCTGGCACCCTCTCATAGAAATAAAAAATTCTATTCTCTTATTTCAAATTCTTCATCAAGGTATCTGGACCAACCTTAAGGCTAGCACAATTTGTGGGGTGCCTCCCCTGTGCAAGCGCTACTACTGGTCCATTGAAGATGTGGCTCACATCATTTTCACTTTTCCCAACTCCAACAGGCTTCGCAGACTGTTGGAAAGAAAATCAGACTTCAAAAACATATCAGTTTGAAACAAGCTCTGCTAGGTGAAGCGATCGACTGCTCCACGACTCTCAAGAATGCCATCAAAGGCGAGGTGCTATGAAAGGTCTGGCGGGAAGGATGTGCTTATAACTTTGGAAAATCCCCCAAAGAGTGGTGGATTGAGAAATCCTTGTTCCTCCTTCGCAAACAAATAGCTAACTATAGGAAATCACCCCCCCCCTTAGACATCATCAAGTGCTCCTTCTTATCCCCAACAAGCTTAAACCCAGGTGGGCCGTGCATAAGGGTTATGAGAGGGTGATTAACCTTCTTTGTAATGCCATCTAAACTCTGTAAAATCTACCCATGCTGTGTGGGATTCAGGGGGTCCCGTGGACACAAGTCCCCTTCACTTGTACTTTTTTTTTCTTTCAATTAATACAAGTCCGAGAGAGTAGGATAAGGGCGAACTTCCTCTTTTAGAAAAAAATAAGGACATGAATATGAGCTTGGCCCAAGAGGACTCGTTGTTGCACCTATGGAAAAGTTGGAACAAGGTCAAACAATTTATCAGAATCAGAGAAGATTTGAAATGGGCGACCAGTATTAGGCATAATGACTCAATCTAGATTTCGATTTTTGGCATCAGGGGCGTGGCTTCTTGGGACCTTTAAAATGCCAAGAGGTTCTCGATCAAAGGGTTCAGATAGTGGAAACACCTCTTGAAAGAAGAAACTGGCCAATGGATCAACCATGAGGACATAGACCCTAAAATAAGAGTACATTATGAAGAATGGACTCTCCTCCAGAGCAGATGCTTCACTTGAGAAGGATTAAGAATGGGACTCCTCACTAGAAGGGACGCACCATACCATGAGGGGCTTATTTGTCACAATGACAATCGCTTGTCAATAATTCCTAGAATCAAGGTGAACATAGAATAACATATCATGCTTAACAAGAAGTGATGCCTGACTTGGAGAAGGCTATGTTGGGATTTGACATAGCCTTCACCCTGATGATGCTGACATTATCACTGAACGATGAAGTGAGTTTCATGGATTCTGTTTCAGTAGAAGGTTATCTACATTGGGACCCCTAAAAATGACTTGATAAATGGTTGTACTCTTTTGGAAGGATGTATTCTCGTACGTATTCTCCTAACCCTTTCCATCTCTTGACTATTACGCTTTGTTGATGAAGCATCCTCTATGAGCGCTTGTAACTTTCTCGAACCACTCCAATGACTTGAAATCTTTATATACACTCTAGGAGTGTTCCACGACTTCTACCAGTGAAATTTGAATTCAAATGAAGGTGGGAATGGTTGTTGGAGGGAATCAATTCACTTTCCTACAATCTAGGAAAAGTGAAGATCTAATTTGATCTAGTTTTAGGTGATTGATTGCTTGATTGAATGCAACTTCAACCACCACAAATTCGTGGGATTTGGGCTCTATCTTTCTACCTTTAAATGTGTAAAGCTCAAGGCTTTTACAATGGTAAATGAACCATCAAAAATTTCTCAAAAAAATACAATAAATGAGCATAAGAAAAAGACCTCTCCAATGGATATTCTTTCGACGCGATAGCCTTTGATGTAGATCAAATCCACCTCAAGCATAGTGTAAGCTTGATGTTCCAACAGCTCCCCCTCAAGTGAAAGTATGCTTGAGTCTTCATTCTCTGATAGGTTGAATACCTGCCATAGCTTCGAATCTACAAAGCTTTACTCCATCAAGTTCCTTCGTCATCATATCTGCTACTTGCTTTTCAGTTGGAACAAAAGAAATGTCAATCTCCTTTGCCATGAGCTTCTCCCTGATGAAGTGGTAATGGACTTCTATGTGCTTGGTTCTCGCATGGAAAATAGGATTTGCCGCTAGATGCATGGAACTTACATTATCTCCAAATATGCGAGGTTTGGAACTCACAAGTCCCAAATCTGTATGCAATGCTTTTAACCATATTGCCTCTTGAGCTGCTATGGTCAAGCCTCTGTACTCTGCTTCAGTTGAGGATAAAGCAACTGTTGGTTGCTTCTTGGAACTCCATGACACTAGCTTCGAACCTACAAATGCTAAGTAACCAGAAGTACTTCTTCTATCATCCTTAGCTCCTGCCCAATCTGCATCTGAATAGATTTTGATATCCAAATCTGAAGAGTAAGGATAGAGTATACCTTCGTTGATTGTAGCTTTGAGATACTTAAGTACTCTCTTAGCCGCATCCATGTGTGGTCTTCTCGGTGAGTGCATGAACTGACTTAGCACTCCCACACTGTATGAGATGTCTGCCCTTGTATGAGTAGCATATATCAAGCTACCTACCAAGGTTGATACTCTTTAATGTCTTCAATTTTCTCACCTTCATAAACACTTAGTTTATGATTCATCTCCAAAAGTGTACCTGCACGTTTAGTGTTCTCCATTTTGAACTTGAGAAGAAGATCTTGAATGTATCTTTTTTGAGTGAAATACATTCCTTCATCTGTATATATCACCTGCATACCTAGGAAATATGTGAGCTCACCTAGGTCACTGATTTTAAACTCTTCTTGCATGTGTCTCTTGATCCTTTGAATGCCATTTAGATCATCACCTATCCCAATAATATCATCTACATATACACATAGATAGATAAACTCATTGTGATCCCGTTTGATGAATAGAGAAGGATCTGAGCTGCTAGCTTTGAACCCTTGATCTTGAAGATATGTAACCAACCTCTAATTCAAAGCTCTAGGAGCTTGTTTCAATCCATACAATGCTTTCTTGAGTCTGCAAACATAAGATGGATGATTAGGGTTTTCAAAACCTGGTGGTTGCGACATGTATACCTCTTCACTTATCCAACCATTTAAGAATGCATTTTTGACATCAAGTTGGAGGAGTCTCCAATTCCTTGCAGCAGCTACACTTATCAATGTCCTGATTATAGTCATGTTTGCAACTGGTGAGAGTGTTTCCTCATAGTCTATACCATGAGTTTGTGAGCATCCTTTGGCAACTAATCTTGCCTTGTACCTGCAAATTGATCCATCTAAGTTTCTTTTAACTTTATATACCCATCTGCAACCAATTACCTTTTGATTCGGTGACATTGGAACGAAATCCCAAGTGTCCATCTCCTTCAATGCATCTATCTCTTCGTTCATGGCCTTTTCCCAAGTAGGGTTTCCCTTTGCCTCTTCATAGGTTGAGGCTTCCTCTGAAATAGAGTCTTTTTCCAAGTATATTGAATGCTTTGTAACAAATGTGGAATCATATCCATACCTTTTTGGTTGTTTCTTCTCTCTTGCTGATCTTCTAGGTGCTTGTTTGGAGCATTGTCCAACCTCTTGCATCTTTTCTTTGCCTCTTGACTTCCATAGCTTGTAATCCCTTTCTCTTTCATCTTGGTCATCGGCTGTATCACTTCTTGGATCGTGGACCTGTGTATCATGCTCGCTTCCTAATTGATGAGAGTCAGAATGAAGATAATATGGTAGTGTTACCTTTTGTTTGTCTTCATCATACAAAGACGTGTGTTCTTCAAACACAACATCTCTACTTGTAGTGAATTGCTTGGTTGAAGGATTGAAGAATCTGTAACCCATCTGAGTTGAATCATATCCAATAAACACTGCCTTTGTTGCCCTTTCATCTAGCTTACCTCTTATTTGTGATGGTACATGAACATAAGCTAAACAACTAAAAACCTTGGAATGTCCAAGACTAGGTTTTCTTCCATGCCATGCTTCATAAGGAGTCATACCTTGAAGTGAATTGGATGGTAGTCTATTGAGAAGGTACACAGTAGTTGAAATAGCTTCTGCCCATAAATAATGTGGCAACTTGTTTTCTTCAAGCATTGTTTGGGCTGATCCAACCAATGTCTTGTTTCTCCTCTGTGCAATTCCATTTAGTTGAGGAGAGTACCTAGTAGTCACTTCCCTTTTGATACCTTTGTCCTGCAAGAACTCATCAAACTCTTTGGAGAAGTATTCTCCCCCTCCATTAGATCTGAGCTTCTTTAGTGATCTACCTGTATGATTCTCCACATGTGCAAGAAACTTCTTGAAGCAATCAAACACTTCATTCTTACTCTTGATAAAGTATAGAACAGTCCATCTACTATGGTCGTCAATAAATTAGACATAATACCTTGATCCTGCCAATGAAGGTACTTGACTTGGTCCCCATACATCTGTATGTACTAAGTCCAATAAGTTGTTGTGGATGTAGCCTTTGTGGTTTAATGGTTGTCTTTGTGCCTTGCCAATCTGACGTGCATCACACCTGTTGATCATGTGTTGCTTTGATATGTTGGGCAGTCCTAGAACACTTTGATCCCTGCATATATCCTTCAAGTTTCTTTCATTGACATGAGCAAGTCTCTTATGCCACACTTCAACTTCACTTAGGGTTTGAGACCCAAAGTTGAATAGAGCTATGTTCCTGGTTTCTCCTACTTCAAAAGTAAAGAGCCTACCATGCTTCTCACCTCAGGCTATCTTCTTGAAGCCTTGACATGGATCTTCCACAAAAGCTCCATGTTGGGTGAACCTAACTTGCAAGCCTTTTTCAACTATTTGGCCTACACTTATTAGGTTTTTAGTGATAGTGGGTACATAAAGAACCTTACTCAGAATGTTTGTTCTGCTATTGGAAGCTTTGACATTACAAATCTTCTCCACATTGTGCTTTGTGTCATCCCCTGTTTGCACTTCATGTCTATGCTTTGGACTTTCCAAATCAGATAGAAGAGCAATGTTGCCTGCAACATGATTCGAGCATCCTGAATCTATGTAGAACAAATGATCATCTTCTTTACCTTCTTTGTGGCTTAGATTCATAAGAAGCAATGAGTCTTCATGTGGTTGATCTTCTGAATAATTGTTGTAGTCCCTTCTATTATAGCCTCTATTGTTGTTGTTGAAGTTGTGTCCACCTCTACCTCTATTGATGCCATATCCACCTCTTCCACTTCCTTTCTGGGTCTTCCCATTGAACCAGCAAGTCTAAGCGGTGTGCTTGGTGTTATCGCATATGGCGCAAGGTTGAACATTCTGACCTTTGGCTTTGTCTTGCTTTGGTCCTTTCTTCTTCCCTTTCCACTTGCTCTTGCTTGCAAAGTTGGCTTGGGAAGTCTCTTCTTCATCTTCTTCCTTCTTCTTGTCTTTCTGCTTCTTATCCTTCTTATTCGCATATAGAGCACTAGTTGAATTACCATGATAAGAGTTACCTTCCTTTATGCTATTGTTGGCTTGTTGATTGAAGAGTTGTCCAAGAAAGATGTTGAAGTCTGGAGTTTGCACATCCATGATGAGACCATAAGTCGTCGTGAAAGATTGCCATTGCTTATCACTTCGAATGCCATTGAGAATTTGCCTCATGGTGACCTCTTCTTCAATCAGCTCTCCAATGGATGCTAACTGATCCGCAACCTCCTTGACCTTGGTAACAAACTCTGTGATGGTTTGTTTTGGTGTCTGCTTCATTTGGTTGAACTCGTTCCAAAAATGATTCTTTCTTGCTTTGGTACTAGAAAAGAAAGTCTCAAGGGCATCCCATCAAAAAGTTCTAAAAAAAATACAATAAATGAGCATAAGAAAAAGAACTCTCCAATGGATATTCTTTCGACGCGATAGCCTTTGATGTAGATCAAATCCACCTCAAGCATAGTGTAAGCTTGATGTTCCAACAACCCACACATACACACACACACGACTTAAGAGGGAAAATGTTTCCATGGAGTCGATTTTGGTAATTCCAAGATGGCGACTTCAAATCTCACAAAATTATTGCACATTCAAATTAGGGTGAAAATTTGGACCTGCATTTTTTAGGGAATTATTATAAATGGCTATTTTGTTTGTTTTAGAAACATAGGAATATATTTTTCTTATATGTTTTCATGTATAAATTCGCCATTGGGCTAAATATTGCCCTTATTATTTTCTCTGACTAAGAATCTTAGAAGCAATGGAATAACTAGGAATAATGATAACATATCTATACCTTTAGTTTTATAATAGAGATTCATAATACTGAAGATTTTAGCGCTCTTAAGCAAAGACTTATTGGCTATGTCAAATCACTTATTGGCTAGGTGACTATGAAATATTTCCAATGTAATGATCTAAAAGTTACTCTAATGAAATAAAAAAAACAGTATATTATAAACATGATACCAACCTAATCGTTTGATATGATCGTTGTGTGGGACGCAAACCTTCATAGTCAAGTGATCACAATAATATCCATGATGAAATGATCTACAACAATAGACTTTAATAGAATATGTGCGATCTTATCTCATATCTCTTGAGATAGATCTTCTCAAGGAGAGTCAGAATACTCATAGCATAATGTATCAATCATAAATCTTGAAAAAGATGTACAAATCATGACCTTGTACACAAGTGAAAAACACAATCACACATAATACAGCTGTGTACGTATTCATGATTTCTACACTGCTTGAAGATCTGGGAATGGTGGATTACGTTGTGAATATGTTGTCTTTTCTCTAAAATGAACACTCCGCATTATTGCCGTTCAATCACTTTGAGTCTCTGGAAAATATGAGGATATCATCATGTTCTGATCATTTGTCCATAGAGATTTGTCCTAAAGTAAATGTGGCCCTTCTCAAGAAAGATGAGAATTTGCTGAAGCATACGTACTTACATATATACTTACGTAGATGCATGCATAAATTTATGTATGTATGTGTGTGTGTCCATTTGTATACATGCATGCATGTATGTATGAATGCATGTGTATATGTATACATGCATTAATGCATGCATATATGTATACATGCATGTATGCATGTATATATGTATACATGCATGTATGCATGTATATATGTATACATGTATGTATGTGAGCATACAGTTGAAGTTTTTACTATTTCTGGCGATTTGGGTTGCAAGCATAAACACATGAACACATGAACATGTATATATTAACATGGTCTAATTCAACATCGTGGTTAAAATTATGATTTATATGAATTCGATAATGATTACGATGAAGATTACAACAGATTTTTGCTATCATTATGATAAATTTATAAATTCCATTATGATTAATATCAAGATTACAACAGTTTTTCGCTATCGTTATCATTTTAAATTTATCACTATCATTTCTGAACATAGTGCTTAAGTTTTGGTACGCTCTTATTCTAGTTAAAAATGATTATTTTGTATCAAGATTGTAAGCTTCTCCTTCATTGTTATGAGCCCTTGTTGAGATTAATTTTCACTGCCATTTCTCGTGTTTTCTCTCATAGGATCCCACTCAGCCTTCGTGCAGTGAAAATATCAAGGGCCTCCGATTGCTTCATGACCACGGCCAGATCACCATGAGACTTTTCACTGATGATATGAATGCGTTTGTCCACAACGATTGTACTAGCCTATAGACATTCTGGAGGTGCCTGGATACTTTCTCTGAAGCCTCTGGATCCAAAATCAACCACTCTAAGACCGCTTTTAGAGCTATTGTTGGGATCCAGCCTGACCTCTTCATTGATCATGGCTCTCAATTAGTTCCGCAGGGTCAGATTTTTTGGCTTCTCGAGATTCCCTTGGGGTTTGGTATCTCGATGGATCAGCAGTGGAGTTGGGCGCTCGCCAGACTCGAAAACAAGCTAAACTATTGGAGAGGTATGCAAATCAACCTCGCTGGTCGCGTTATGGTTATCAACACGTTCCTCATATCATTGACCATTTACTTCCTTTCTTGTTGGAGACCGAAAGAGCAAGATTTTTCAAAATTGGAAAGTATTTGTAGAAACTTCCTTTGGACGGGCGACCACAATAGGAGGGCGTGCCTAAAATCAAGTGGTCCATGTGCACCAGCCAAAGAGATAGTGGGGACCTTGGCATTCTGGACGTTGGGTGCATGGCTAACAAACTTGCGGCAAAATGGATGATTAAGGCATGGTGCAACAGGAGGCCTCGTGGGCCAAATTGATCTTCAGAAACAAGACCGAGTTGGCTCTCATGGGTTTCGCAAATTGGAAGAATCTTGAAATTCTGACCCTTTTGTTTTCCCCGATCCCGATCTTTTCGAAAGGCTCGAATCTTGTGTGCTCCCTATGGAAGAGTTGGAATAAAGTCAAAAGCTTCACAAGAATAAGTGAAGATTGGAAGTGGGCGGCTGGTATCAGACAAAACGACTCTATCTGGTTTCCGATCCATGGCATCCGGATCGTGGAATCTTGGAACATTCGAAATGCCAAGAGGCTATGGAACAAAGGCTTCAAAAAATGCAAACATCTCTGGAAGCAAGACACCAACCAGTGGATCAACTTTGAGGACATTGAGCCTAGCGTCAACATTTCCTATGAAGAATGGAACACTTTGCAAAGCAGACGTCTGGCATGGGACCGCTCTAAAGTTTTCCTTCTCATGAGGCACGACATGCCGAGCTTGCTTGGTCTCAGATGGCACAATGGTAATTGCCTATCAAAAATCCCAAACATCAAAGAAACCATTGATTATCAGGTTAACCTCAACGTGAAGTGGTGCCTGTGGTGGACACGACTTCGATGGGACATGAAGTTCATGGCTATCTAGCACCCCCTCCTAGAAATCAAAAAGTATGACCTCTTATGGCAAAATCTTCATCGTGGTATTTGGACCAACCTTAAGGCTAGCAAGATTTATGGGATACCTCCCTGGTGCAAACGCTACTACTGGTCCATTGAAGATGTTTCTCACATCTTCTTTAACTGTCCCAACTCCAACAGGCTCTGGCAGATTGTCAGAAAGAAAATTAGACTTCAACAACATATCAGTTGGAAGCAAGCTCTGCTGGGAGAAGCGATCGGCTACTCCGCGACTCTCTGGAATGCCATCAGAGGGGAGGTCCTATGGAAGATCTGGCAAGAAAGATGTGCTCTTAACTTTCGGGACTCCCACGAAGAGTGGTCGATTGAGAAATCCTTGTTCCTCCTTGGCAAAAGGATTGCTAGCAGTAAGAATCCCCCCCCCCCCCCTTCAAGCATCATCAAGTGCTCTTTTTGATCAACAACAAGCTCAAACCCAAGTGGGCACCGCATGAGGGTGATTAACCTTCTTTGTAATGCCATCTAAACTCTGTAAAAAGCTACCCCTGCTTTGTGGGATTCGGGGGATCTCGTGGGCACTAGCCCCTTCTTTTTGTACTTTTCTTTTAATTAATTCAAGTCTTGGAGAGTAGGCTAAGGCCGAACTTCCTTTATATAAAAGAAAAAACATCACCCTCATGATACTGGCATTATCAGCAAAAGATGAAGTAAGGTGCATGGATTCTCTACATTTGGCCCCCTAAAGATGACTTGATAAATGTCTGTACTTTTTGGAAGGATGCCTTCTCCTAACCCTTTCCATGTCATGTATAGAGGTGGCATCTTTTGACTATTACGCTTTGTTGATTATGACTCTTTGTTGTGTATAGACGAGGCAACCTCTATGCTCTTTCTTAAATAAAGAGGACGCATCCTCTATGAGCGCTTGTAACTGTCTCCTCCATTAATATATAATGAATTTATCATTGAAATTGCCTTATTTATCTTATTTCAAGCATTGCAAGGAGATTACAGTCATTAAAAAACTAGCTAGAAGCAGGCTGATGTGTGGAAGGAGGAGTTTGCCTTCTATTTGTTCTGGATCAAGAGTTGGAGAGGTCCTATCGAAAGGTCGCGATAGATCATGATAAGATCTAGGGAGATGCTTTAGACTATTCAGCGGGCACGAAGAGAAGCTCTTTATTATAGACTCTCGAGACAAGAGGAGGAAGTGAACAAAAGAAAAGCTCAATCCCAAAATGCTCTACAAAAAAGTAGAGCATTGCTTTGATACGAAGAAAAAATACAAAGGAAAAATTTGCAAATATTCTTTAAGGAGTGGTTGGTGGGCAAAGCAGAAAACCCCACCAAAGAGATGTGCAACATCCTTAAAAGGAAAAAAAACAAGGATTTGATCGCTCTTTTACTAGACAAATGGCGATGTATGCAATCCGGAAGAAGAAAATTTCAGAATCATTGAAGAGCACTTTATGAGACTCCTTGGGATCTTGACCCCCCTCTCCCACCAGAGACAGGAGCGCATGGCTACCATCTCTAGGGTATCCTCTCATAGGATCCCACACAACCTTTGTTCCCTGCTTGATGCCCCTTTTTTGAAAGTAGAAATCATTGAAGTCATGGATGCCCTCCCTAATGGTAAAAGCCTGGGGCTAGAGGGGCTCACTAATGAGTTCTTTAATTCCATCAAGTTGGTGGTTGCCACCCCTCTTCCTTTGGTTTGGCAAGAGGCAAATGAGTTTGGTGCGCTCGTGACTTGTCTCGACAATGGCATCATCAAGTTAATCCACAAAAAAGGAGAAAAGAACAAAATTAAGAACTGGCATCCAATTACAGTGCTTCAAACAAGATAAAAGGTCATTGCCAAAGTCATAGCCAACCAAATTTCCAGCCCTCTAAGAGTGTGGTTAAGCGAGGGCCAAAAAGGTTTCATCAAAGGCAGGTCAATTTTGGAATCCATTATAGATATTTGGGAAGGTATCGATTTCGAAAATGAGTCAAGACAAGATGTGGTTTTCCTCAAGATCGACATTGACAAAGCCTACGGCAGGCTGGAATGGGACTATTTCTGCAGTGAATTAAAGATATTGGATGCACTCAAAAATTCACCAAGATGATCTCGACCCTTCTGGGAAACACGTCAACTCAATTTAATGTTAATGGCCAATTTTCGAAGGTGATGAGACTAAAAAGATCGATTAGACAAGGGTGCCCGTTGGCTCCCCTTCTCTTTGCCATTGCCATAGAAGGGCTTAGCCGACTTGTGGAACAACCAGTGGAAGTGGGTAATATCAAAGGCCTTCGATTGCCTAGTGACCATGCCCAAATCACCATGAGACTTTTTGCTGATGATATGAATGTGTTCGTCCTCAAAAATAGTAACAGCCTCTGGATCCAAAATCAACCACTCAAAGACCGCTTTTAGAGCTATTGTTGGGACTGAGCCCGACCTTCTCTATGATAATGGCTGTCAAAACATTCCTTGAGGCCAAATTTTCCGGCTTCTTGGGATTCCCTTGGGCTTTAGTATCTCGTTGGAGCAGCGGTGGAGTTGGGTCTTGGTGAGAAGAATCTTAACATTCTGACCCTTTTATTTTCCCCAATCCAGGTGTTCCCAAAAAGCTCAAATCTTGTGTGTTCCCATTGGAAGAGTTGGAATAAAGTCAAAATCTCCATTAGAATAATTGAAGATTGGAAGTGGGCAGCTGGTATCAAAGAAAATGACTCTATTTGGTTTTTGATCCATGGCATCTGAACGTGGAATCTTGGAACATTTGTAACTCTAATAGGCTATGGAACAAAGGCTTCAAAAAATGGAAACATCTCTAGAAACAAGACACCAACCAATGGATTAACTTTGAGGATTGCGACCCTAGCATCAACATTACCTATCAAGAATGGAATACTTTACAAAGAAGATTTCTTGCTTGTGACCGCTCTAAAGTCCGTCTTCTCATGGGTCATGACATGTCGTGGCCACTAGGGCTCAAATGGCACAGTTGTAATTGCCTAACAAAAATCCCAAACATCAAAGAAAACATCGATTATGAAGTCAACCTCAACAAGAAGTGGTGCTTGTCATGGTCGTGGCTTCAGTGGGACATGAAGTTCATGGCTATCTAGCACCCTCTCATAGAAATCAAAAAGTCTATTCTCTTATGGCAAATTCTTCATTAAGGCATCTAGACCAACCTTAAGGCTAGAAAAATTTTTGGGGTGCCTCCCAAGTGCAAGTGCTGCTACCGATCCATGAAGATGTTGCTCACATCTTTTTCACTTGTCCCAACTCCAACAGGCTCTAGCAGACTGTTAGAAAGAAATCATACTTCAAAAACATATCAATTGGAAACAAGCTCTGCTGGGTGAATCAATCGGCTGCTTCGTGATTCTTTGGAATGCCATCAGAGGGGAGGTCCTATGGAAGATCTGCTGGAAACAAGAAACTAGCTAATGGATCAACCATGAGGACAAAGCCCCCTAAAATAAGAGTAAATTACGAAGAATGGACTCTTTTGTAGAGCAAATGCTTCACCTCGGAACGATCAAGAACCCGACTCCTCACTAGGAGGGACCCAGCATACCATGAGGGGCGTATTTGACACAACAACAATCGCTTGTCCAAAATTCCTAGAATCAAGGTGAACAAGGAATATCATATCATGCTTAACAAGAAGTGGTGCCTGACTTGGACTAGGCTATGTTGGGATTTGAAGCTCATGTCTATTTGGCATTCCCTCATTGAGGTTAAATAGTCGGTCCTCATGTGAAAAATTCTCCATCGTGATATCTTGACCAATCTAAAGGCTAGCAAAGTTTGTGGGGCTCTGCCATGGTGCAAGCGATGCCATCATAACATTGAGGATCTGGGCCACATCTCTTCATGTGCTTCAAGTCTCTCCTTCTTTGGCAGACCCTTGGGTATATTTTGAAACGATAGGAACAACTCACCTAGAAGCAAGGCCTTCTGGGCAAAGCGATCGGCTGCTCAGTGGCACTGTGGAACGCTATATGACGGGAAACCCTTTTTGAAGATCTGGCGGGAGTGGTGTGCATACAATTTTGGACACCCACCCAAAGAGTGCTCGATCGAGAAATATCTGTTCCTTCTTGGCAATAGAATGGTCTCCAACTGCAAGAGGTCCCCACCTTTTAGGCACCATAAAGTGTTTTTCATAGAGAACAACAAGCTCAAACCAAAGTGGGCCCTGCATGAGGACGATAACAGGGTTATAAACCTCCGTTGTAACATGTTCTAGATGTGCAAGTTCTACCCCCGCTTTGTGGGATTCGGGGTCCCAAGGGCACTAGTCCCATTCCTTTGTACCCTTCTTTTTCTCTTAATTAAAGTCCGACAGAGCAGACCAAGGCCAAAGTTCCCTTTTGGAAAAAATAAGGACATGAATAGAAATTAACAAGTAATCACGATGAAAATCACCACACATTCACTTGCCTCCAATGGTTGATTGATTAAAGAAGGCACACTTCATGAAGGTCTACAAAAGCCTCGTTTCAAGATCCCCATAAGAGATGAACTAAATAAACTAAATGTAGTTATTTTCTAAACTCACGTATTCTCAAATGAAATTGTAAGGGATCCGTGGTGTAGTGGAGGCCCTTGGAAAGTTGGGAATATCGGAGTCCCGACTCTGTAATGAGTTTTTTATACGCAATCGTTGGATAGTTCTCAACAAGATGAACAATGAGAGGAAGTGGGCCTCTAGCATTAACATAAGACAAAAAACATCTATCGTTCTTTATCTCTGGTGGTTCAGAGAGTGGAGAATGAGGACCTCCAAAGAGAAAAGAGGCTTTGGTGCAAAGGATCTTGCATGTGGAAGCATCCTTCTAACCATGATAGAAGAAATTCATAGTTTGAGGTGGATTGTAGATTTGATGTTGATGACCGGTGCTTCGATGAAATAAAGTGGACGACGTTCTAATCTCACGGTTCAAAACCCATGGAAAGACTGAAAAAACAAAATTATAAACCTTATTTTATATTTTACTAGTCACTTGTAAGGATCCATAGGGTTTGACTGAACATGGTTTGTAAGGATCCATAGGGTTTGACTGAACATGGTTTCTGCCGCTTGTATCTGCCTCAGGATTTTACGTTTTACAAGTCACTTCTAAGGATCCATAGGGTTTCACTGAGCAGCCCCATAGGTCCCTTTTTTGCTCGCTTCTGTTTGACACACTTTTGGTGAACATAATGTACTACCCCATATGGTAGTGATCACCCCCACATGCACATCCACGTCTAGGTGTCCATGAAAGGTCTATACTTGACATACTGAACATTAGAATAGATGACATGGCAACGTCTAAGGAATCCCTGATCAGATTACAACATTCATGAAGCTACAAGAACGATTGACAAAGCTACAAAGCTACAACATGGTCAGCGTAGAAGATAGGTCAGTGTGACCTATGGAATTCATTTGATCATAAAGTGACACTATGAAATTTATGATGGTGATGGTGATGAAAATGGTCACAATGATTGTAAGATGCCACATTGATTTTCCATCCGGAAAAAAAAAAGGATGTGTACGTAATAATGAAATTTTATATTTAGGATATTTTGATCATGTCTCCAAAATTTTGTAGCAATAAGTTTTTACATTCTCTCTCTAGAAAGTTGTCGCATGAAATTTGTATGTTAATTTCAAGCCTGAAGATGAAGGAATTTGAAAAAGTGCTGTATGAGAGAAAGGTAGAGTACTCTTAGTAGAAAAACTTTACCTGATTGAATTTTTTGTAGTTCCTATGTTTTATGTCTCATTTGGTTCTATGGTCTAGCGGTTAGGACATTGGACTCTGATACCACTTGTAACAAGTCTCCTAATCTTGAATCACAATCCCACATAGAATAATAGGCCTTGACACCACAAGATATAAAGAAGGAAAACAGAGTATACGCAGAACAAGAACAGAGAGAATTTTATTATCTGTGTAGATTTACAAGTACTATTGATCTGTGTTACAAAATCTATCAGATAGCTTCAAAGTGAAGCCTCCTCCACCCGACCACCCCCGAGCTGATCTCAATCCCAATCTCAATCAGAATCACAATCTCAATCCCAATCTCAATCACAATCACAATCTCAATCTCAATCTCAATCTCAATCTCAATCGCAATTCCAGAAGCCAAAAAACGATCGTAATGACTGTACGACCATCCTCCTTTCTAACTCTCAGTCTTCGTCTTTTTGGATCTCCACCTTTCGCTAGCGCACGACCAATCACGCCTTCCTAGACCTTCACTTTTAGAATCTGCATGCTCCAAGATAGCGTCTTTTCGCATGTCTCATGCAAAACTTCCAGACCACCCGTGCATCTACTTTTCATGTCCACCATCAAGAATCGTACCTGCAAAAATAGAGGTGATCCCTGCAACGCACTCACACACACACGTCAATCACCCAAAAATAACCTATATACCCATGTGCGTTTTCTAAATCCGCGAACATGAATAAGATGAATGAATGAAGGCTTCTTTTTTTTTCAAGTGTTGGAAAACGGCACTTTTCCAAGCCATGTAACTCAAAAACGGTGAGGAATCAGCTTGAGCTTGTGAGAGACAAAAATATTCAGTTCTTAAATCTGTACAATAGTGTTAGAGACGCCTCACATCCAAATCTGCTTCCAGATATCACTTTTGGGCCCTGCAAAATCAAAAATTCTAGAGAGAGATGAAAAAACATGAAAAATCTCTTCATTAACCTATCTTCATTTGCATGTTGCTAAATTTTTCATAAAGGAAATCTTTAGGTTACATGGTATACCCAAAAGTATAATTTCTGATAGGGATGCAAGGTTCACATTTAATTTTTGGAAAGCAACATTTGAATCCATAGGAACAGAATTACGCATGAGTATTGCATTTCATCCTCAAACCGATGGTGAGACCGAGAGGGTTAACAAGGTGCTTGAGGATATGTTATGCATGTATGTGAATGACAAGCAAAACAATTGGACTGAATATTTTCCTTTGGTTGAGTATGCATATAATAGTGCATGGCATTCCTCTATTAAGATGACACCTTTTGAAGCAATGTATGGTTATAATTGCTTGCTACCACATTCACTTTTTAATTCACAGAATCAGGTTGAAATATCCAAAGAGATGCTTGAAAACATGGATTTGGAGCTAAATAAGGTAAGTAAAAACATGAAAGATGCATAGAAACGTCACAAATTATATCATGATCTCAAAAAGAGACCCTTGGAATTTAGAACAAATGATCTGGTTTTTTTGAAAGTGAGTCCTTCTAAATCAAATCTGGTTTTAGGCAAAGATCGTCGATTGTCTCCTCGTTATGCTGGTCCTTTCAAAATCTTAAAGAAAGTTGGTTCTGTTGCATATTTACTTGACCTACCTAACACTTTGAAAATTCATCCAGCCTTCCATGTTGGATTACTTAAAAAGTGTGTTCCTAATGCTGATCATGTTTTGTAGGACAAATCTAAGTTGAAGGAAGATGCCACTTTTGAGCTTGAACCAGAAGTTATAATGGATAGGAGAATTAGACATCTTAGGAATCGTGAAATAGTGAAAAGTTTAGTAAAGTGGTTTGCATATCCTATTGAAGATTCAACATGGGTTGGTTTAGATGAGTTTATGGAACATTATGCTTCTTTCCAACTCTCAGGACAGAGTTCTTAAAAGAGGGGGAGAATTGTAAGATGCCACATTGATTTTCCACCCGAAAAAAAAAAGATGTGTAGATAATAATGAAATTTTATATTTAGGATATTATGATCATGTTTGCAAAATTTTGTAGCAATAAGTTTTTACATTCTCTCTCTAAAAAGTTGTCACATGAAATTTGTATGTTAATTTCAAGCATGAAGATGAAGGAATCTGAAAAAGTGTTGTATGAGAGAAAGGTAGAGTACTATTAGTAGAAAAACTTTACCTGATTGAATTTTTTGTAGTTCCTATGTTTTATGTCTCATTTGGTTCCATGAAGATAGATTAATGAAGAGATTTTTCATGTTTTTTCATCTCTCTAGAATTTTCAATTTTGCAGGGCCCAAAAGTGATATCTGGAAGCAGATTTGGACCTGAGGCATCTCTAACACTATTGTATTAAGAACTGAATATTTTTGTCTCTCACAAGCTCAAGCTGATTCCTCACCGTTTTTGAGTTACAGGGCTTCGAAAAGTGTCGTTTTCCAACACTTAAAAAAAAAAGAAGCCTTCACTCATTCATCTTATTCATGTTCGCGGATTTAGAAAACGCACATGGGTATATAGGTTATTTTTGGGTGATTGAGGTGTGTGTGTGAGTGCATTGCAGGGATCACCTCTATTTTTGCAGGTACGATTCTTGATGGTGGACATGAAAAGTAGATGCACGGGTGGTCTGGAAGTCTTGCATAAGACATACGAAAAGACGTTATCTTGGAGCATGCAGATTCTAAAAGTGCACGTCTAGGAAGGCGTGATTGGTTGTGCGCTGGCGAAAGGTGGAGATCCAAAAAGACGAAGACTGTGAGATTGAGATTGAGATTGAGATTGAGATTGAGATTGTGATTGTGATTGAGATTGGGATTGAGATTGTGATTTTGATTGAGATTGGGATTGAGATCAGCTCGGGGGTGGTCAGGTGGATGAGGCTTCACATTGAAGCTATCTGATAGATTTTGTAACGCAGATCAGTACTACTTGGAAATCTGCACAGATAATAAAATTCTCTCTCTTCTTGTTTTGCGTATACTCTGTTTTCCTTCTTTATATCTTGTGGTGTCGAGGCCTATTATTTTGTGTAGGATTTTGATTCAAGATTAAGAGACTTGTTACAATGATTGTAAAAATGATCACAATCACGATAATAATCATAATATGAACAATGAAAATGATCACATTGATCGTCAACATGATAATTCGATGATGATTATTACGTTGGCGTGATAATGAATCTATGTTTCGTTATGTTACTCATAAAATAAATCCTTTGTATAATATTCATCTCTTTCTCTCTCTCTGTCTCTCTCTCTCTCTCTCTCTCTCTCTCTCTCTCTCTATATATATATATATATATATATATATATATATATATATATATATATATATATATATATATATATATATATATATATATATATATATATATATATATATATATATGTGTGTGTGTGTGTGTGTGTGTCTGTGTGTTCTTTTTTTTGAAAAAGGACGTTGAACAATAGCCTATTCTCCCAAACTCCAACTAATAGAAAGAACAAGTTTAGAAGCAAACATGGATAGCACTCATGGGACTCCCTGAATCCCACAAAGGAAGGGTTACTGTTGGTGGATTCTTAGACAAGAAGGAGTTTGAGGGTTTGTAGGAGAAAAGGGGAAGAAACAAGAAGAGAAAATACACCTGGAAGCTTCTGCCGATTGATTACAGTAAGACAATTACAAGGTTTGAAGTACAAGACAAGCCAATACCTCTGTGCACAATCCCACAGAGTGCCCAATCACAAAATACCAAATATCCCAAAAGTCTTCTTGCTGCCGACTCCTCTACACCAAACCTCCACCTGCTTCAAGCTTATCCTTGTGCACACCTTGCACCAAGCTTCCACAAAGGGGGAGGAGTGAATACCTTCTGTCGGCACGCACCCAGTGCAATGGGACCTTGAGATACTTTGGGGGACTAGCTTAGCACTCTCTGCACAATCCCTTAGGTACTCCCTATGCACTCCTTCACTTCCACTTCTCTGCGTCGTCGCACTGGTGACTCTTGCACTTCTCTCTCTTGCTTCCTTAGACTATGCTCTCTTGCTTACTCTAAGATTGGCCCAAGAATGGCCCTTGCCTTGATGTGAGTGTGTCGATCACGTACGCTCCTAACTGCAATCGTATCTTGGTCCTCACTTTGATGTCCCAAGATTGTCCTCACAAGTGGCAGCCAACGACTCACTGTTTTGTCCTATAGTGACTTTAGACTAAAACCAAAAATTTTAATGGGGGGCCATTCTTTCACCTGTGCATACACTTTGCCGCTTCACATACCTTCATGTTTCCTTTTAAGTCTTCACTTTTTCACATAAGAGGGGTTCACCTGAACCTTCCAAAACACTTTAAAACACACTTCGAACCTTAGGGAAATTAGAGAAAATACCTCTGCAACCTGCAACCCATTTTCTCCAATTTACCCTTTGTGGACAATTCATTGTGCACTACCTGTGCACTTTGACACCTGCACTTATGCACTTTGACTTTGACCTTGACCTTGTTGACTTTGACTAGTTGACTTTGACTGCAGTTGACTTTGACCAACATGACTTTTATGGGCTCAACAGTTGCCCACCACCTAATGTGCTCTCCGTCCCGGAGAGCTACAGCCAAAACTTTTAACATAGAGGACACCATGAGAATAGAGCGGCAACAACTTGAAGAGAACATCTGAGAACAGCCACCAGAAGAAGCACCAGAAAAGAATGAGAAGTGGGATTTTGTTATGGAAAAGCAAAAGAGGGGCAATGGGAGGGTAGAATGGAATGGGAAGGGAGGGCTGAGGGTATGAAGATGGAGGGGGTCGGGAGGGTGAAGGATGTGGCGGGGCAGATTGGTAAAGGGAGGGGTTGGAAGGGCGAATCAGGGCCTGGGGGGGGGCTAAAATGATCAAACTGGAGGGCTACCAAGGGCACAGATGGAATATTATCAAACATAAGGAAAGATAAGGTGAGAATAGACCATGAAAATGAAAAAAATAAAATAATAAAAATAATAATAATAGAAAAGAAATAAAAAATGGTTTTTTTTTATTATTATTATTTTTAATTTTTTTTTTTTTAATGAACGCCCACTAAAAATATCAATAAAATAAAATAAAAATAAAAATAAAATAATTAAAAAAAATAAGAAAACTAGTAAAATAATTTTATTTTTTTTAATAGGAAAATAAACAAAATAAAATAAAAAAAGTAAAAACATAAAGCATTTGAAAAAAAGAAAATGGGGGGGGAGGGGCTGTCACGGGGGGAGGGGGGGGGGGGGGGGGGGGGGGGATTTTGGTCGGTGGGGGTTGGGGGGGCGGGGGGGGGCGCGGGGGGGGGGGGGGGGGGGGTCTCTTTTTTTTTTTGGCAAAAAAAACGCCTTGGGGGGGCTTTTTTTTTTTAATTTGAATTTTAATTATGAAAAAACTGAAAAATTACATAAAAAATGGCAAAAAATTCCAAAAAAATCTGCAAAAAAATTCTAAAAAAATTCCCTACTGGTTGAGGCCACTTTTCTCACTCAAACCCACAGAGAGCTTCCTTTATTCCTCCAATTTGGCAAGAAAAAGACACATGAAAAAGGAGAAAAATGCTAGAAAAATTCAAAAAAATGCTTGAAAAATTTTTCTAAAAATTCCAAAAATTGTACCTTTGCAAAGTTGATGAAATGGCTGCTAGAAACAAACATAAAATGGATAAAGAAAACTACTAAACTTAAGTAAAAATGACGAGAAAAGACTATGTACAACCTGGACAAATATTGCAGGTTCCAGGGGATCCATAAAACTTCAGTTGGCTTGATGATAGGCCTTGAGCTTTGTATTGTTGACTCAGAGAGACTCCTCCATAATCTGCATTTGTACTGCACTTCATTGATTTTGTCTTCTCCTTGGGCACACTGATCATCTGATAGGGGTACCCTAAATGCTTCATTAGAATGTTAGCTCCTCCAGCAACTTTATGACTTAATCTGCAAAATTCCATTTTTACTATTCCAGCAACTTCATCCAATGGAACCCTCTGTTTCCAAAGACTTGCAGGTGCTCCTTCCGCATTCTTGTAAAGCCCTGCACTTGCTATCATTAAACTTGACATAACAATTGATATCCATACCAGGATCCATAAAACAGTGGCCATTGACATATGATTTGAAGCATCTTCATCAGGGCTACACTTAAGGAGTACTTTGCTTTTCTTCTCTTTTCCATGGCCTTTGACTGAGACTGTTTCAACCTGAGTGATTTCCTCTTTTTCTTCATATGCTTCTTCTCTACTTGAGTTTGGGAAAATTCCATAGCAGGAAGATGGGTCTTCTGCATGGAGCCAAGCCAACATGTTTTCATCTTCATATAAATCTGCTCCTTCAAATAGATCTGCTTTTGGGTTGTCCACCACTTCTTCTTCCATACGAATACCAATTGTCTGCATCATACTAGTATTTCTCTGATTGTCTGGTCCTTCTTCTAAAATTATCTGCTGCAACTCTTTTCCCTCCTGCTTTACCCACATTGTGTCTTTGCCCCAGTCATGCAACACATTGGCATGCCTTAACCAAGGTCTCCCAATTAACAGGGGGAAACTTCCTTCTACCTGTGGCAGCCTTAAAACAACAAAGTCCAGGTTAAAGATGGTACCTTGTATTTTGACTGGAACTCCAGGGACCACACCAATAGGCCTTACTATGCTTTGGTCTGCCATTGTTACAGTGAAGTTGGCAGGTCGTGAAGGGTATATTCCAATCTTTTTCATGGTATATTCAGGCATCAAGTTAATGCCAGAACCACCATCCACAATAACTCCTTGAAACTCATGACCTTTAATAGAGACTGTTAGCCGAGCGCTCTTGTAATCTGTGAGGGGTGCTTCCCCTAAACATCTATCTTTATGCATAACAACAACCTTTGCCACTAAACTTGTTGTGGACATTTCATCAATTATCTGCAAGAGTTCTGACCTGAACTTCCCATCCATCTTTATTAAATCAAAAATACTAACCTCCTTTTTCATGGACTTGAGTAGTTTGGAAGCTTCTGATTCCTTAAGAGCATGGGCTGCATTTGACTTATCAAACTGCTCATGAGCCCTGTTGAATGCATATTCAATGGCATCACTGGTACCTGTGAAATTTTCTTTTTGCCTTATATTTGCACTTGGGTTGGCTTTTTCTTCAGACACACCTTTGTCTCTGTTTAATCCATTGATCATTGATTCTTGGCCTATTTCCACTGGAGCCTTTCCCTTGCTTCTTGTCTGCACTGTAAAAGATTCAATTTCTTCTAAATGCACCACCCTGGTAGATGGAGATGGCACCTTAACCTGATCTACCCTTTCTTCTTTCTACACAGAAATCATTTGAATGTGGGGCCCAGATGAAGAGGCTTGATTCTTAGGACAACAATTTGTATAATGGTCTCTGGCCTCTGGGCAGTTTCTCCAAGGAGGGGCATTTTCTGGAAGAGTGCACCTACTTTGATAGTGCCCACATTCTCCACATCTGAAACAAATAATTGGCCTTCTAGGCCCATTTCCAAAATTATCCCTCTGTCTAGGGTTATAAGTGTTACCTTGATTGGGGGCAGCAGCCATCACATTTGTGGTTGGTAGGGATCCTCCTTGTGTCCAGTATGTCGTTGCAGGCATTCCCCTTGATTGGCATTCATGGGCCTCATGACCAACTTTCCTGCATAATTGGCAAGTTCCACTTAACAGAGGACACTCACTTACTATATGCCCTTGTTTGCTGCACATGGAGCACCAAAGTCCACTCTTGATGCCACCTCCTTTGAGCTCCTGCAACTCCTCTCACAACTGAGCCAATTCCTCTGCCTGGGCCTCCTCCTCCTTTTGGAGCTTTAGTGCTTCAATCTCTCTTCTCAACTGAGCAACAACATTCTCTTCCTCTTTGTAGGGCTTATTTCTCTTTAAGCCCTCCAACTCTTTCCTTAGCTGTATCACTGGATCCTCCATTTCTGTACCATATGTTGGTTGGGGAGAGGTTGCTCCATACTGGTACCTTATCTACTCCAAGCGTGTGGCTGTGGTGATGAACTCCTCTATGGAGGCTGTAAGTAGCACTAACTCCTTTATTTTGCATTGGGTGGCCACTGGTAGGGGCTTAGCCAACCATTTCTTGACAAAAAAATCGTGGGGTGGATCTGGCAATTTAGCCATTAGTGCTTTGGCCCGAGTCACAAACTCTGGGAACTTTTCTCCTGGACCTAATCTTAAATTTTCTAGCTCTTCTATGATAATCTCCACAGTGTTGCCATGCTGGAACTGATTTTTAAAAGCATCCTTCATCACATCTCAAGTGGTAAAATGGTTTTCAGCAAACGCTGAACCACTTATCAGCTAATCCCTCTAATGTGGCAGGGAAGAGAATAAAAAAAGCATCCTCCCTACCCATTAGGCCTCTAGTCTTACATAGTGCTAAAAACCTTCTAATGTGTTCATCTAGATCCTCCTGAGCTAGGCCTTTGAAAGAAGGAAACTTTATATTTAATCTAGAGAGTAAAGTTTCCAAGTCTACCTGACCCGCCATGCTCTTGACTGATGATGGGGAAGATAGTGGACTGGGGGACCTTTTAACAACCTTCCTCCTTGTCTGCTTGCAGGTGACCCTCAATACTTGGGACCGGGTTGCGGTCATGAGCAGCTCATAGCCCACTGAATGTAAGACACTTGATAAGAATATATTTACCTTTTGTTTGATGAAGTAGCACTGTGCTTCTGTGGTTCTGTCGACACTTGATCTCTTCTATGCTTGACACTTGGTTTCTCCTAAGCTCAAATCTCCTTGGAAGTCCCACCGTGCGTGCCAAATTTTGTTGGTGGATTCTTAGACAAGAAGGAGTTTGAGGGTTTGTAGGAGAAAAGGGGAAGAAACAAGAAGAGAAAATACACCTAGAAGCTTCTGCCGATTGATTACAGTAAGACAATTACAAGGTTTGAAGTACAAGACAAGCCAATACCTCTGTGCACAATCCCACAGAGTGCCCAATCACAAAATACCAAATATCCCAAAGTCTTCTTGCTGTCGGCTCCTCTGCACCAGACCTCCACCTGCTTCAAGCTTATCCTTGTGCACACCTTGCACCAAGCTTCCACAAAGGGGGAGGAGTGAATACCTTCTGTCGGCACGCACCCAGTGCAATGGGACCTTGAGATACTTTGGGGGACTAGCTTAGCACAATCTGCACAATCCCTTAGGCACTCCCTATGCACTCCTTCACTTCCACTTCTCTGTGTCGTCGCACTGGTGACTCTTGCACTTCTCTCTCTTGCTTCCTTAGACTATGCTCTCTTGCTTACTCTAAGATTGGCCCAAGAATGGCCCTTGCCTTGATGTGAGTGTGTCGATCACGTACGCTCCTAACTGCAATGGTATCTTGGTCCTCACTTTGATGTCCCAAGATTGTCCTCACAAGTGGCAGCCAACGACTCACTGTTTTGACTGCAGTTGACTTTGACCAACATGACTTTTATGGGCTCAACAGTTACTTAAGACTTGCTAAAAAACATTACAGAGAAGTTTGATAACCCTTTCGTTCTCATCATGGGAAGTCCACTTGCTTGTAATCTTGTTCTATGATATCTAAAGGAGGGGGCTTCTTACAATTGGAAATTATTTTTCATAATAGGAAAAGCAATTTTTCGATTGATCATTCTCTAGGAGGGCTACCAAAGTTGATAGCACATCTCTCTTTCCATATCCTCTAGAGGGTCGCACCTCTTATAACATTCCACACTGCTGAGTATCAACCATTGGCTTCACACAATAAAGCTTGCTTATAGTTGATTTTTCCTCATAGCAACATGATCCCAAGGGACCACTAGATAGACATTGCCTTGGGGCATGAAAAGAAGAGGTGTATGAAGTCCTCATTGCCATGAAGGCATCTTTAACAACATTGAGGGGCTCCACAAAGCTTTTTAACTGTTACATTGGTCCAAATTCCTTGGTGGAGGATTTTTCATAAAATAACTAATTTTTTAACCTTGATGAGGGTATGCGAAAGGGATTGGAACTTGAGATCCCACCTAAAACGCGACCAATCTAGATACGATCTCCTATTAAGCCTGATGTGAAAATCCACATTCTTCTTGAATCTCAAAATTTTATCACAGTAGTTGCCATCCTGCCATTTAAGATTGTCAAGGTGAGGGGAGTCATGCCCAATGAGGAGGTGAATCATCGAGCCCTCCCAAGCATTGAGTCTGCTTTGTAACAAGCACCATTCTTCATAATCAACTCTCCTAGCTGCATCAATGTCACCAAAACTAATCATTGGCATGTTTCTTGATTCTAGAGGTGTTTCCAAAGATTGAAACCTTTGTTCTAAAGCTTCTTGGCTTTCTGGAGGTTCCAACGCTCAACACCTCCAATGTCCTTAATAGGGAACTAGATCGAATCATTTTATCTAATATCGACTGTCCATTTCCAATCTTCATTGCTCTCGATAAACTTTTCACCTTGTCCCAACTCCTCCATAGGGAGCAAACTAAGCTTGAGCCTTTGGGAGTCACTTGATAGGGGGAGAATGGAAGAGTGATAAGATCAAGACCGTTCCACCCCAAAAGGCCCAAAATCTTAAGAGTGCTCTTGTTTCTAAAATTGAATTTGGACCAAGAGGCGTCACTATTGCTGCAAGCTTTAATTAACCATTTGGTCGGCACTTTATTTGCCATTTCTTTAATATCGAGAATACCCAAACAACTTTGACAATTATGGCTTGTGCAAGTGGCCCATTTAATTTTAGGGACACCCCTCCTATCAAGGTCTTCCATCAAAAGAAAGTTTTTACAAATTCTTTCCAATTTGACAATCTTTGGTCCTTCCATCTTGAGACAGAGAGAAAGAAAATAACCAAAGAAAGAAGGAATGTGTTGACCACCATAGCTCAACTGGGTAGGTTGATATGCATACCTTTCTAGTATACCAACTTGTTATCAAGCTTAAAAAGATCCAATTCCATCGTTGACCCATCAAAACATCGAAACCCATTAGAATACCTAATAGGTGGAAGATTTTCCCATGGGGATTAATTGACAACCATGGTCAATCAAAAAATGAGGTGGATGCCCAATAAAGGCCGTGAAAGCGATTTTAGAGTGGTCTATTTTGGAACTTCATGTGTGAGAAAATGTATTAAGACAACACCAAAAGGTATCAATGCATGAAAGTTCCATATATGTAGCATATTGGCCGGATCAAGAACAACCTGATGCTTAAAATATCCATATGCATATGGTCGGATCGATATATGTAAAAACCTGCTTTCTCAAAGGCGGTGACTAAGGCAGAAACCAAGGCAAAGACCTTGGCAGACCTTGTCATCTAAATCACCGAAGTCACCATTGGCACCCTTGGCTACACCCAGGGGAGGACCTCAACGATCAAGGAAGACAGAGGTTCTCGATACTTCCCAAAAGGTCGCCCATCCAAATATAGTTCCCTCCAAAGCTCTCTTAATCGACAATCTCTTGCCACTAAGATACTCTTGTGGTGTTTGAAGAAGGGGAAAGAGTATGGTTAACATTACCTTGAACATGTTTTGTGTCCTTAAAGCTTCATTCTTTGCTTTCAAAGCCTGTTTTGAAGCATTTTTGGGGTGATTCTTGGAGCTATTTTGGAGTACTTTTATACATAGTTCTCTTTACAAAGGTTCAAGACCATCAATAATATCGCTCTTTGTACTTCATTGAAAATGATTATTCACCTTTGGGGCTGTGTTTTCACACACACTAGTAAATCTATAGGTTTCTTGAAAAGTTTTAGTTGTGGTGGGAGTAGCCACTGCAAGTCTATGGAGGTTTTTTGAGCCTAGAGAATAGAGTTGAGAGACAGTTGCAGGTGTTGTTGGCTAGTATTTGAGTTGTGACTTCAGCTTTTTTAGTGCCATTTTATTGCATATATTGAGCACATACAGACTGTGTATACTTTTGTGGATACTGTTTATGTATATCCATGTGGTCATTGATATAGCGGTAATATTTTTGCATAAAGCCTTTTACATTTGATAAAGAGAATTATGGCGAGGGTTTCTTAACTTGGAGATAAACCTGTTGGACTTTTTTGCTATCATTATGAATTTAAATTTAGCACTCTCATCTCATCTCTGAATATAGTGCTTGACTTTTTGTATGCACTTAATCCAATTAAAAATGATTATTATGTTTTATGAGTGTGGCTTGATGTCTGAACCGACTGTGTGATGAGTTTTTTATACTCAATCGTTGAATAGTCCTCAACAAGATGAAACTCCATTGCTCCATAAACAATGATAGAAGTGGGCTGCTAACATTAGCATTAGACAAAAAACATCTATCGTTCTTTATCTTTGGTATTAGGAGAGTGGTGAATGAGGACATTCAAAGAGAAAAGAGGCTTTGGTGCAAAGGATCTTGCATGTGGAAGCATCTTTGTAACCATGATAGAAAAAAATTGATAGCTTGAGGAGGATTGTAGATTTGATTTTGATGACCGTCGGTGAAATAAAATGGAAGACATTCTAATCTCACGGTTCAAAACCAATGCAAAGACTGAAAAAACAAAATTATAAACATGATTTTATCTTTTACTAGTCACTTGTAAGGATCCATAGGGTTTGACAGAACATGGTTTCTACCGCTTGTATGTCCCTCATAATTTTATGTATTACCAGTCACTTGTAAGGATCCATAGGGTTTGACCGAACAACCCATAGGTCCTATTTTGTTCGCTTATGTTTGCCACACTTTTGGAGAACATAATGTACTACCCCATTTATGGTAGTGGTCACCCCCACCTGCACATCCACGACTAGTTGTCCGTGAAAGGACTTTTAATGATATACTAGTTATGTGTGTGTGTGTATATATATATATATATATATATATATATATATATATATATATATATATATATATATATATATATATATATAGTGTCTTATGCACGTATGTGTGCATCTATGTATGTATGCATGCATGTATGCTATGTATGCATGTGAACATATGATTGAGATTTTCACTATTCCTAACGATTTGGGATGCAATCATGAATACACAAAAATCAACATCACTTAAAAATTTAAAGGTAATAGAAAGATGCACGTTCAACTTTGGTGACCATTTTTTTTTAATATAAAGGAAGTTCGGCGTTAGCCTACTCTCCCGGACTTGAATTAAATTTTGAAAGAATGGTTGATCAATAGAAAGAATGCACGGTCAACTTTGGTGACCATTTTGAAAGAATGCACGGTCAACTTTGGTGAGCATTTTGAAAGAATGATTGATCAATAAATATCTACGCCAGTTAGTTAGAAGAGTATGTAACTATAAGAAGTCTCAACCCTTCAAACACTATAGGATTTTAGTATTGGACAATGACAAGGTCAAAAGTAAATAGAACACCATCAGGGCAATGAAAAGTTTTTTTTAAATAAAAGGAAGTTTGGCCTAGCCTACTCTCCCAGACTTGTATTAAAAAATGGAAAAGAAAAATACAAGTGAAGGGGACTAGTGCCCACGGAACCCCCCATGTCCCACATAGCGGGGGAAGATCTTACAACGATTAGATGGCCTTACAAAGAAGGTTAATCACCCTCTCATCACCCCTGTGAGGGGCCCACTTGGGTTTAAGCTTGTTGTTAATCAAAAGGAGCACTTGATGGTGCATGAAGGGGGAGGGGGGACTTCTTGTAGTTAGCAACTCTTTTACAGAGGAGGAACAATGATTTCTGAATGGACCACTCTTTGGGGGGGTCCCCAAAGTTATGAGTGCATCTTTCCCACCAAATCTTCCAGAGGACCTCCCCTCAGGTGGCGTTCCACATGTTAGTGGAGCATCCGATCGCTTCTCCCAATAGAGCTTGTTTCCAGCTAATATGATTCAGAAGTCTAATTTTCTTTCGACAATCTTCTAGAGCTTGTTGGAGTTGGGACAAGAAAAGAAGATATGAGAAATATCTTCGATGGACCGGTAGCAACACTTGCACAAGGGATGCACCCCACATATTTTACTAGCCTTGAGGTTGGTCCAGATACCACGATGAAGAATTTTCCAAAGGAGAACAGACTTTTTGATTTCTACGAGGGGGTGCCACATAGCGATGAACTTCATGTTGCATTGCAGCCGCGTCCACAACAGGCACCCCTTCTTGTTGAGGTAAACCTCATAATCAATGGTTTCTTTGATGTTCGAGATTTTTGTTAGGCAATTACCATTCTGCCATTTGAGACCAAGCGGGCACAGGGTGTCGTGCCCCATGAGAATGCAAACTTTAGAGCGATCCTAGGCAAGATATCTGCTTTGCAGAGTATTCCATTGTTCATAGGTAATGTTGTTGTTAGGGTCAATATCCTCGAAGCTGATCCACTAGTTGGTGTCTTGTTTCGAGATTTGTTTCCATTTTTTGAAGGCTTTGTTCCATAGCCTCTTGGCATTTCGAATGTTCCAAGCTTCCATGGACCGGATGCCATGGACCGGAAACCAAATAGAGTCATTTTGTCTGATACGGGCTGCCCACTTCCAGTCTTGGCTCACTCTTGTGAAGCTTTTGACTTTATTCCAACTCTTCCGTGGGGAACGCACGAGATCCAAGCCTTTCGGGAAGACCACGATCGGGGAAAAAAAGAGGGTTAGAATGTCTAGATTCTTCCAATTTGGGAATCCCACAAAAGTCAACTCATTCTTGTTTTTGAAGATTAACTTAGCCCACAAAGTCTCCATATTGCACAATGCCTTAATCATCCATGCACCGGATGTATAGGATGCCAAGGCCCCCACTATCTCTTTGGTTGCAGTAGATGGACCACTTGATTTTGGGCACTCCCCTCCTATTGTGGTCACCCATCCAAAGGAAGTTTCCACATGTTCTTTCCAGTTTGGACAACCCTTGCTCTTTCGGTCTCCAACAAGAGAGGAAGTAAATGGTAGATGAAATAAGTAACGTGTTGATAACCATTTCATGACCTCAAAGATTGATTTGCATGCCTCTCCAATAGTTTACATTGCTTTTGAGTCTCGGCAAGACCTAGTTCCACTGCTGCTCCATCGAGATACCAAAACCCAAGGGAATCCCAAGAGGCTGGAACACTTGGCCCTGAGGAATGAGTTGACAGCCATGATTAACCAGAAGGTCAGGTTGGATCCCAATAATGGCTCTATAAGCGGTCTTACAATTGTTGATTTCAGATCCAAAGGCAGCACAAAAAGTGGTTAGGCACCTCTAGAACATCTCTAGTGGTACTATCATTGTGGACAAACGCATTCATATCATGGGCAAAGAGTCTCATGGTCATCTAGCCTTGGTCACTTGGCAATCGAAGGCCTTTGATATTTCCTACTTCTACCTCATGAGCCACCAGCCGACTGAGTGCTTCCGTGGCAATGGCAAAGAGAAGGGGAGCTAAAGGGCACCCTTGCCTAATCGATCTTCTAAGTTTGATCACCTTCAATAGTTTTCCATTAACTTTAACTTGCATCGATGCATTTCCCAGAAGTTCGAGATCATCTTGGTGAATTTCTAACTCCATCCCAAGTCTTTAAGTGATTGCAGAATGTAGTCCCATTCCAACCGGTCGTAAGCTTTGTCAAAGTCAATC
The DNA here is from genome assembly GCA_020310875.1 of Ceratopteris richardii. Classification (NCBI taxonomy): domain Eukaryota; kingdom Viridiplantae; phylum Streptophyta; class Polypodiopsida; order Polypodiales; family Pteridaceae; genus Ceratopteris; species Ceratopteris richardii. Next base: position 120,822,176 of record CM035421.1, read on the forward strand.
TTGAGGAAAACCACATTTTGTCTTGACTCATTTGTGAGGTCGAGGCCTTCCCAAATGGCAATAATGGCTTCTAGAATAGACATGCCTTTGATGAAACCTTTTTGTCCTTCACTTAACCAAGCTCTCAGATGGCTGGAAATTCTATTCGCTATGACTTTGGCGATGATCTTATATCCCGTTTGGAGCATTCTAATCAGATTCTAGTTCTCAATTCTATTCTTTTCCCCTTTTTTGTGTACTAACTTGATGATGCCATTGTTGAGACAGGTCCGAAGTGCTCCAAACTCGAGAGCCTCTTGCTAGACTAGATAGAGAGGGCTTGCGACCACCATCTTGAAGGACTAAAGAACTCATTAGTGAGCCCATCTGGCCCTAGACTTTTACCACTAGGGAGGGGATCAATGACTTCAATTATTTCATTTTTCGAGGTAGGGGCATCAAGTAGGGAATGGAGATTGTGTGGGATCCTATGAAAGGAAACCCTCGATATGGCTGCCATGCATCCCCGTCTATGGAGGGAGATGGGGGACAAAAGCCCAAAAGTCCCGTAACGTGCTCATGATACCCATGCACTACATTAAGTAGTTGTTGGAGCAAGACAATCATAAATTGATGATGAAAAAGAGGATTGAAGAATGAAGAATGAAGAAAAGGAGAAAGGATGAAGCATAAAGTGAAGATAAGGATTAGAGGGAAATGGTTTCCAAACTCATGCATATTAACCTTGTAAATAGCTCATATACATTTTGTATTAATGACGAATCTTCATATATATGCCTATGTATACTTGTATATATACATTTCATATAGGAGAGAAGAAGAATAGATGAATACACGATGAGTAGATGATAAGAAAGTGATTTTGAGTGTGAGAATTAACCATTAGATGTAAGCTCAAGTGAATAGAAGGTTTTTTTAGAGGTGTGCCTCGATCTTTCTCCAAATTCTCATCCTATGCTTAGCCACCTGAGAAATATTTTTGTACATGTCGAACTCTATATTTGATGCATCTATGGTCAAGATTTGAGAGTCTAATTGTAATCTGGTTGAGAGAACTATGAGTAGGAACATTCACATGTGCAAAAGTGATGAGTCACTTCTCAAATATGCACAATCTTGATGGTCAAAGATGTGATCAGATTTTAGTGTAGCATGTTAAGTTTTACACAAATAAGCACTCAAAATCTAATTTGGAAGCTAAGTCAACTATGTATAAAAGCATTTGATTAAACCGGTTGTAGATTGAGAGAATCAAATGTTTAAAGTTGCACATGTGAGAGTTGTCTACAGAGAAATCCTATTTTAGAAATAGGTTTACTTATTGAAGTAAATCTAAAGTTTTGTAAGTTCTTTTGAAGAACTTTCACTTGGAGTAACTACGCAAACATTTGTGAGTAGTGTATCAAAATTTTCATAGAAATCTTTAATCATTTCATCAGGCAATGAGTGAGTTCTGTGAAGCAGATGTTTTTGAGTAAAGCCATAACTCACAGAAGTGTTGAGCGTTCATAATTTGGCAAAGACTCCAAAATTGACGAAGGCTTGGAGCTATGCTTGATGTAGAGGTGTTCTAAACTCAAGTATAGCTTGTCTTTTGGAGATTAGACATATCCATCAGTGGTATCAAAGCAGGTTCTATCAAAATTGAAGGAAAGAAGGACTCCAACTCTTGCAAACATACAAAATTCAACATCTAAAGATTCAAAAGGACGAAGTTTGAAGGAAAGGCTAAAGGAAGACACACAACAGCAATCAAAAGGATCAGAAGGAGTAAATCTCGAAGTAAAGGTACATTCATTACTCATAAGGTTGAAGATTTGATAGTATAGGTGAAGAAAGAATGGGAGATAGTCTTCAAATTAAGAAATTAGATAGAGAAAACTATTTAGGTTGGTCCATGAGGATGGAAGCTCATCTTATGTGCAAATATCTGATGGGATACATCACGAGAGAAGAAGAAAAGCCAGAATTCAAAGATCCTAGTGTTCCAACTAGGAAGGATCTTGTAGATTTGAAGGTTTGGATGAAGAAGCATGCTCAAGCAAGGAGCATTATCTATATGGCAGTGAATGATTTCTTGCTTCTTCACATTAGAGGACTTAAAAGTGCAAATGATATACGGAATGCTTTGGAGGAGCATTTCTAGAATACAAACAAGTCAAGGAAGGCATCACTATGGGTAGAGCTTACCACATTCAAGAGGAAGGCCTCACAATCAATATCTAATTATGTGACAAAGATGAAAGACATTGCTGATCGTTAAGGTACACTTGATGAAGACATTGAAGAAGATAAATTGGTAAGACAAATTCTTACAGGTTTAAGAGGAGATGAGAAGTGGAAGCCCTTCATACTATCAACAAAGCTTTCATTGGATCATTGTACTCCTGATTTGAATCAATTACTAGGTCATATGCTAACTTTTGAGCATGATATCAAACTGGATAGTGATAAGAGTGCAGGTCAAGCAATGTATTCCAAGGATAAGAAGAAGGCAAGCAAAGGAAAGCAACAATCAGTTGAAGATGGAGGCACTCCAAGTCAAGCAAACTCTCTAAGAGGAAGAGGAAGTGGAAAAAGTAGAGGAAGAGGCAGAAACAACAAGGATAATATCAAAGCTTGTTGGATATGTGGTAAGACCAATCATCTAGCTCATGAATGTTGGCATAATAATCAAGGCACTAGTAATTTTAACTAGAACTTCAATCAAAGAGGCAAAGGTGGAAGAAATTAGAGAGGAAGTTTTAGAGGTAGAGGTGGTAGAAGTTTCTTTGGAAGGAATGGTGGAAGAATCTTCCAAAACCAATCCTGCAACCACACCTACTACAACTATGCATCACATCAGAAAGAAGACTCAGACTCTTATTATGAATGCAACATGTGAAGTTTTAAAAGAAGACCAAAATGTATTCTACATTGACTCTTAGGGTGTACTAATCACCTTAGTGGGAACATTTCTTTGAATGTGATTTTATTCTATCTTGACTCAAATATTTGAGATCAATGCTCCAAAGTAATATGGTCATACTTATGCATCATGTGAAATAAAAAAGTGTCTATTAGATTGTCTGAGCAAGAATTAGGTTGTTCTAGATCATGTATTTGCAAAGCCCCTTTCATCTCTCTAATTTGCCATCACCTCCTCACAATTTTGACCTCCAAAAGGCTTCTCAAAATGATATTAAGTCTAGGCTAGACACTCTAGTGGATAGTGCTCTTAAAAATTCCTATAAAAGTGAAAGAGCTCTCATTTCTTAGGGTTACATGCTTGGGATGAGCTTAGGGAGTTGACAACTTTTGTGAGTTTGTGTACTAGGTTTTTGCAATACAATGAGATTCTTGGAGCATTCTATCTCTTTCCTACTCGTGATTGTCCATGCATGTGTGTATGTGTGTGACCATGTGCATGCTTGCCTTGCTCTTGTTGTAGGTGTGTGTTTCTATTTCATGGAATGCAAGTCTTCATACCTACCAAATAGTCACTTCATGGATACAACATTCTTGTTCATTATGTGTGCTTTCATTTTACAATAATGCACGCTCACAAACTCCCCCAGCACAACCACGGCTACAATATTCTGAAATTGAGAAAAAGTAGATAAATTGCTCAATTTCCAAGTGATTCTACAATAAGAAATCCATCAAGTAGTACCCTCCACAATAAGAGAAATATCAAAATCGACCAAATGGGGGAAATTATCATCCAACGGCCCATTTTACAACTCCAATACTCGTACCCCTTTAGACCGTAAATGCCATATCTACCTAGATGAACACTAGAGTATTCCATTTACCCAGCTAGAGTTGTGTTGCACTAGTGACCATATGCTCCTTATCATCTAATTCCCTTGAAGTATGGACAACCCTAAGAGCAAATTCAGTAGGCAATAATGCCAGTGTCTCTAATTATTACAGAGATACTAGGCAAGAAAGTGCCACAAAAAGTAGTCAACAAGAGATGTGCTTACAATGGTGACTAAACCACTCGTTATTCACATTACCAATATTATTCAAGTGGATATGATGACTACTATGGTTATTGTTGCTTGCGAAGTATAGAAAGTTTATTACGCTAAATTTGCACTCAAAATTCGTCTAAAACTCAACCCAAACCTACTTCTTATAGAGATCATGGCTTTCGATGTAGTGAAGATCATTTCCTTCGAGAATGCCCTCATGCTCAAGTTCCCCAATTACCACCCATACCCACTAATAAATCCTATAATGATTCTGGAGAAGCTAATTTGTACAAGGAATATCCTCATAATCTAGTGAGGAGCAAACCAACATCTAGTAAACATGATAACTACGATTCCGTCTAGTGCTAGTAGTGAAGGAGAGAAAGAGATGATAGCTCTTGTAGAAGCAATTATATGGGCAAAAGCCAAAGCTAAGTAGTAAGATAAGGAAAAAAAGTGCTTGATCACGAAGTTCAAAAAGTGTGGAGGAGCTTCTAAATGATTCTCTACAATGAAAGGCAAACTGAAGACTCGGTGTGGTAAACATGTCAACAAATAGAAGAAAAGTGTTGTGGAACTTGAGAATTCTCTTAAATCCATGCAATAGGAGCTAAACAAGAGAGACAATAAGCTCATTACTGCTAGGATTAGTCATAGCTCAACCTCTAAGGAGTGATTGGATGATTATTTTGAGCATATCATGATAGAGTAAGAGCATGTTGGAAGTGTGGTAGGCCCAAACAATAATCACACGTATTCTAGATCTTTCAGACACTTTACAACCTTAGCACATAACACATCGTGACGAAATGAAATGACATGAATGAAAATATAATAGAAAGAAGACGATTATAAAAGTGTCGTAGTTAAATGCCAACTAGACACTAATAAAAATGTTAGATTAGAATATACAATGTGTATAATGATACAAAACTAAATGTAGGTTGAATAAAAATGGTTCTAGGGAAAAAAGATCAAAATTAAGATATAGAGAACAAATAGACTAAGGTAGACAATGCAAGCATGCTTCCTGGCTCTTAGGGAATGTTGTAGAGGTTACTTCCTAGCTGTCGCATGGTGCAGCCTTGTGTACAATCGTACATTTCTAGTTACTCCTTTGCGAGAGCCCCAAAGCTCCTAGGGGCTATGAGGCTTCCATCTCTAGCCTTGGCAATTCAATATGCTGATTGTTGGGGAAAACAATAGAAAATTATTGAAGATTAGCTTGATAACGGTGCAAAAAGAGAAATGTCCTTGAAGCGGCTTTACAAATGATGGAATCATGTAGCACGATAATATCTTCCAACCTTCCCCCGACATGTAATACTCCTTTTTCTTGTAACAATGCTTTTCTTCACTTATGACTGGAAAAGAACCTCTGTGTATCAAAAAGGAACACAATCTTACGGCCAAAAGTCCTATGGATATGGATGTATTTGGATTGTTATCTTCAAGACACAAAATAACATTCTACAAGGTTTGAACCTCGCTCACCCATAGTCGTTAGAAGCTCTAGCAACAAAGAGTTACATAGGAAGACTGAGCAATCCTAGGAAGTCACAAATAAAATTAATACTAGGAAATAATTTTTTTGTCCCAAACAAGAAATGGAGGATGCAAAAGTGAGGGTGGAATCAGAATATCCTTTAGCCTAATTTCATCTCATTTAACACCCACCACATTCTAGGGGGCTTCTCACATTGATATTCATCCCTCAATCATAGAAAATAGCTTGGAATAGATTAGAATCATCAATGGCTTCTTGTGCACCTATGTCAATCATACAACTTTAGTAATGATTCAATATATGCTACAAATTTGTCCACGAATAGAGCCTTGGGCTAGAAATTGTTAGTGTCTCTTGGCGACTTGAGTATGGTCAAATGGATATAGAAAGAAGGTTCAAGTGTTGTGTGGCTCAAAAAAACAAGATTGGATCCATCTCAATTAGCTCTTCAACCTCAAAGACAGTTTTGACAATGTGGGATACTTGATCGGATAATCAAACATATGTTAATCTTCATGTGGTCCACCTCGATAGAATCTATTAGACTTCCCTTCTTGAAAGTTGCTCAGAATTTCATGTCACAGTTGATCATCTTGATTTTTTTTACTGATCATAATGCAATCATTACACATATCAAAGTTAGGAATCACCGACATAAATGTGCCTAGTTCCAAATAGATATTTCTTTCTTCAAAGTTTATCCAAACAGAAATGGTTAGAATCATTGACTCCAGACTTACATCAAATGTTTTAGCTAGTAAGAAATGGTTTGAAATCTTGGGTGAAATGCAATCTTTTTAATTATTTGCTAAAAATCACATTAGGGAACATAAAAGACAAAAAGATCATGAAAACTAGGATGCCTCGCACAAGGAAATTTAGGAAAAAAAAATTTAAGAAGCCACCTCCTTTAGAAGAAAGAATTAGGGATATAGAGCTCATCAAAGCTAAAAACATCACCTATAAATCTAAACTACATTGGGAAGAAAAAATGTATAAATAATCAACGACCATATTTCAGGTTGTTCAAAAAAGAAATCCAAAGATTTCATACTTGAGTTACATTGGAATAATTGGGTTGCCTCTTTTGAACATGAAAATAGCCAATTAATCAAAGTGTTTTTGAGGGTTTATTTTCTAACTATGTTACTATCAACAAATTAAGGTGATAAGCTTGTGCTAAAATCTTGTGATGCATAATAAAAACCATTAGTGAAGCACCCCATCATACCTTGTGTAGAAGGACACTTGAGACCCACTGAGATAGCTTAGATATCCTTGCTTATCCCTCTTCACACATCCTCCTCCCCCATGATCCATACTTTCCATTTGCCACATCCATCTTTCCCTATGCCTCCATCGCCACCATTGCCCCATCCCATTATGTATTGTTCATGGAAAGCTTCACTCGTGTTCCCACCACAGAGGTTCACAAACCCTTATATCCACTTCATTGTACATAGATACCACGATCACTGCACCTACCATCCCCAACTTCATGGTAGCTCCTACAAACACCGCAATGTCTGACCCCATGGACATTTCCCCAGCCATCACACCTACCCCTCCCCCTTGGCTTCCACCATCCCTAATCCCCCCTCCACCAACATCACTGGCACCATCATGCATTGCATCCACCATTCCTATTCCCCCTACATTAAAACCTATCCCCTTTGCATCTACAACTGTAAATAATACATTCAATACGATGATTTAGTGTGTCTCACAGCTTCAGCAAGATTATCAACAAATGGAAGACCTAAATGCTACCTTATAGGAAGAATCTCAAATATTACAAGCACAAGTTATAGCATTGGAAGGTGATAACAAAACACTCAAGGCTAAATACCTCACACTATAGCAAGCTCACAAACAACTAGAGGCCAAGGTACCAGATGTGGATGCCCAAGATATCAAAGACTTGGAGGACATGCTGCACGAGCAATAGGTAACCAATGCAAAATTACGAAGAAATCTAGGGCTTCTCAATAAGCACATGTATGTGGCAATGGAAGAGAATAAGAGACTACAACAATAGAACCAAGAGAATCTCAAGGCGGCCATGGAAGGAACACCAAGCAGAATGATCATTCCAATGAGGTTTCAAGTTGTTCCCTCAGATCACATCATGATATTACTCGAGGAATGTGCTAGTTCTCTATAGTCATATAAGAAGCTAGAAGCAGATTGTGTTAAACTCAAGAAGTAGCTAACTACAGTAAGCGCATCTCGACTGGAACCTACCACCATTCCATAGACTATAGCCTCCAAAAATAGATCGAAGAACTCCAAGCATAGTTATTGCAATATGCAACACCACCCTCTCCGCTTGTAGACCCAAAAGCCAGAAGGAGTAGTGGAAATTCATATTGAAGAATCATCCGAAGAACCATATGAACCCATGCTAGTACTTGGGGGGCACACTACTAAAGAGGGCCAAGACACCTTTGAAATTGAGACACCAGAATGGCTCAAGCCGGTAGGACAAATAGGCATATTTTCATAACCTTTCACATCAAGGACTCATCACTACCTCACAATTGCAGTACATTCCTATTTTGTATTATTTGCAAATAACAATGCAGAAATCAAGAGGGTTAATGGAACAAAACCCATGTTTGCTATGCAATTCGAGCCAAATGACCTTCAAAAAACAAGACGAAAAGGAACTTTCTTCCAACCAAATTGGCATGCATGGCTACTATCAAATTATCCGAAGATGATGCCCACTTGGTTGAATGTGCCATTGTACATTAAATATAACCCTTGCTACTACCCTGTTATTGGACACTGACCATGGCCAACATTTGTAGTCAAATTCAGCAATACCAAAGGGTGTTCAGAGTTAAATTATCCTTATTTTTCACCCCCCAGAGCACCACCCACAGTCGCTTACATGATATCCACTATATGCCACTAGTCATCAAGATTCAAGAATGTACCAAACACTGCCATCAAGATGTGCATGAAGATTTTTGAGCTAATTCTCATGGTTTTCAAAACTTTCAAGAATGTCCAAGAACATTATATTTCTTCCCCAGGGTTCTCTAAAGATAATCATGACCTGGCATATGATATGAGCAAAACACCCTCCATCAATACCATCTATGCTTGGCATTCATGTATTAAATATTTACCTACTTTCTATAAGCACACCTTTGAGGACACGTTTTTTAGAGGGTTCTCAAAGTACCACTTTGAGATTTTCATTCCCACACCCACCCACTTGTTACGCCTTTTTGTAGAAGAAAAAATGCAGATCAGCTATGACTGCCACATTTGGATGTTCTAGGTTCCGTAGATTGCAATCAACTTATGATAGATCTCGTAAGAGGACTACACTTGGAAGAACATCATCTTGCCATGAATGTCTTTGATTACTGATGGAGACCTCTTAATCTCAAAATGCTTGATCTATACTGATTTAAGAACACGTATATCAATCATAGACCAAACTTTACACAAATATTACCATGATTTACAAAATCATTCATAAGCACTTCTCTCTATGAAGTTTCTTCTTCTTCAAAGAGTCTGCTTCAAAGATTAACTTCGTTACCTGCACATATCTTCAAATGTCTTCAATCTAATGATGCTCATACCTCCGTGCTAGCTTTGCACAATCATAACATCCATTATGTCTTCCAAAGAATCATTAAAACTCTGAATTGATCATTAAGATCAAATGTATGTCAGAAATTGTCTTTTTAAACAAGTGACTTTGACATAGTCAACTCCTCAAGTTCATTTCTCAAACCACAAGTCCTATTTTGCTAAATGCTTTTAGTCATAGCTTCCTTACCTCCTAACTTAGATTTTGAATGCTCATTTATAAAAAAACTTTACACTGTGCACTAAGATCTAAGCAAAATTCTGACACAAAAAAGTGTGCGGCTCTGAGAGCTCTATCTGTAGACTTTACATATACATGTTCCTATTGATCATACACACAACTTGAAAGGGATTAGACCATGAAACTTTGAACATAGATTTACTAGCTTCTAAATTAGATGTGTACAAAATATTTCTTGATCCACGTGATCAGGCTAAGAGAAATCAGAGAAAGACTCGATGCTAACTTAGGAAGGTAACTCTCTACATATCTATCACATGAACTCTTGACTTCTAATGACTCTCACACACATTTCTTTACATTATTTGACTTATATACATATGATTCTAGACTCAGCCCATGTCTATTACATTATTCCTTATCATTCTAATGATCATCTATACCCATTGTACAAGAATTTTCATCTATAATATAGATATGTATACAAACTACATTTATGAGATCTCTTCACTTTCTCCAATGACTTCTTTGACTTCATTTTGATTTTTGACTTGCTTCAAGTTCTTCATAATCATCAATTGGGGATTGTTTTGTTCCAACAGATCCCCCTCAATCACTAATTGTGATTATGCCATTCTTCTTTATTCCTACCATCTCTTTGAACTTCTGTACTTAGGTCCATCTAAGCTCTTTGTCAACATATCTGTAACTTGTTCTTTTGTTTCTGTATACAAGACTTTAATCTCTTTTTCAAGTACCTTTTCTCTCAAGACATGATACTAAATCTCTATGTGTTTAGTCCTAGCATGAAAAACAGGATTAGCTGCCAAATATAATGAACTCATGTTGTTTCCAAAAATAATTGGAGTATTCTGATCAGTTCGAAAACTCTTCAATAAGGTCTTCAAGCATATCACTTCCTTTGCTGTCTCTACCATTCCTTTGTACTCAGCTTGATCTGTGGATGACAAAGCAACTGTATGTTGCTTCTTTGAGCACCAAGAGACTAACTTATCTCCAATGTAACAGAGATAACCATGAGTAGACCTTCTATCATCTGAATTACCTGCCATGTTTGCATCACTAAACACTTTGATTCTTGTGTTAGAAGTAAAACCATAATACAAACCTTCACTCAGGGTTCCCTTGATATATCTAAGTACCCTTTGAGCTGCAATCCAATGAGTTTTCTTTGGACAATGCATAAATTGTGATAAGACACCAACTGCATATGATAAACCTGGTCTTGTCAAGGTAGCATAGATCAAACTACCTACCAAAATCTGATGTTTCTTCATGTCATTAAATTCTTCTCCTCCATATCTACTCAATTTATGATTTAACTCCAATGGTGTGTTTGAAGGCTTGCAATCTTCCATGTTAAACTTGACTAGAAGATTCTTCAAGTATCTCTCTTGTGTAACATATACTCCATGTTGAGTATACACAAACTGCATTCCTAAGAAATAAGACAAGTTTCCCAAATCACTTATCTTAAACTCATTTTCTATTTGTTTCTTAAGCTCCTTGATTCCTTGAGAATCTGTACCTATGACAATAATATCATCAACATAAATACACATATATATGAGCCCATCTTCACTTGCCTTCACTAGCAAGCTACTATCTGCTTTTGAAGCTTGATATCCAAATTTATTCAAGAATTTAACAAGCCTTTAATTCCATGCCCTTGGGGCCTGCTTAGAACCATAGAAAGCTCTCTTCAGCTTACATGCATTATCTAATCCAATTGAATCCATGAAACCCTCAGGTTGCTCCATGTACACCTCATCTACAATATATCAATTCAGAAATGCATTCTTCACATCTAATTGTGGCAACTTCCATCCTTTACAAGCAACAATAGCAATTAAGGTTCTATTTGTAGACATCTTAGCAATTGGACTAAAGGTTTCATCATAATCTACCCCATAAGTTTGGGCATAACTTTTAACCACAAGTCTAGCTTTGTACCTAGACACCTCACCATTTGCAAGCCTCTTGGATCTTGCACATAAACACCATCATTTGTAAATCTGACTTCATATCCCTTCTCCACATTTGTCCTACACTTATCAAGTTTTTAGGAATAGTAGGAACATAAAGTACCTTACTTAAGAGTGTGGTTCCACTCATTTTCTTCATTGATCCAATACTTTCCACCTTATGCTTTGTGTTGTCTCCTGTTTGATTTGTATGTCCACTCACCTTTGCTTCCATATCAGTCATCAATGATATGTTGCCACTCCGATGATTACTAAATCCCGAGTCAATATAGAATACCCTTTGATCTTCTCCTATTGCTTCATGTGTTAATTCAAGATGAGGGTCAAGTCATCCTTCTGATCTCATGCATAATTATAATAGGTGTTACTATACACCTGAGGTTGAAAGCTTCTTCCACCTCCTCTAGCATATGAAATCCTACCACCTCTTCCTCTGAAGTTACCTCTTTGATTTCTGCCTCCTCTACCTCTTTGATTGAAACTCTGATTATGACTTGCAACATTTTGATTCTTATACCAATAATCATTTTCCAAATGATTTCTTTTGCCACAAATCCAACAAGCTTTAACATTATCTTTGTTCTTACCTCCTCTTCCTTTGCCTCTAAAATTTATCTTCCCTTTCATGAAGTTTACTTGGCTTGAAGATCCTTCATCATCAGTTGACTGCTTTCCTTTGGCATTCTTTCTCTTGTCCTTGGAGTACATAGCTTGGCTTGCACTCCTATCATTATCTCCCTTAATGTCCTTCTCAAAAGTTAGCATGTGTCCTAGCAATTGATTAAGATCAGGAGTAAAATGATCTAATGATAATTCTACGAACAATATGAAAGGCTTCGATTTCTCATCTCCTCTCATACTTGTAAGTATTTGTCTAACCAACTTGTTCTCTTCAATATATTCATCTACTACTCTCAAGCTATCTGTAATATCCTTCATTCTTGCCACATAATGAGAAATTGATTGTGAGCTCTTCTTCTTGAAGGTTCTGAACTCAGCCCATAATGAGTACTTCCTTGACTTGGTTGTATTTTGAAAATGATCTTCCAAAGCATTCCACACATTTGCTGCATTTTCTAATCTTCTAATATGAGGTAGAAGATAATCATTTACATCCATGCAAATGATACTCCTAGCTTGAGCATCCTTCTTCATCCAATTCTTCAAATCTGCAAGTTCCTCCCTAGTTGGAACACTAGGATCTTCAAACTCAGGCTTTTCTTCTTCTCCTCTAATGAATGCCATCAAATCTTTGCTCATGAGGTGTGCCTCCATCCTTGTGGACCAAGCTGGTCATCTTTATTATCCTTATTGATTTCATTTATTTCTTCTATTGTTAAATTTGTGTTCTCATGAGTCACATCATCTATTGATGGATTAATATTGATTTTTGGTAATTCCTCTTCCTCATCAGTAGAATCAACATGTAGAGTATTATTCTCTTCATAAAAAAGAGTAGTATCATTATCACGTATAATGATTCTAATTTCTTTTTCAGATGTTCATGTATCAGTATCTGATGTTGAATCATCAAGAGGACTTTCTTCGATCTCTCTAACAATAAACTGTTCAAACAATGACCTACCTCTAGGTTGAGCATGAATGACTTGCCACCAAGGGTGAGCATCTGGGTTTTTATAGAAAAATGCTTGTTCAATATGCCTAGGAAGAATATATGGTTCTTTAGTAGATCACATTACCTTGAAAGAAATAATTGCCCAAAAGCTAGATAATTCCTTTCTTAATGTGGAATTACTACCTTTATACTCGGCTCGAAACCAATCAACCTTCAAAATGACCTATTAAAATGTATAAAAACAGAAACCCATTATTAGATGCTTATAAAAATAACTAAATCTATCATAAAAAATACAAACTTTTTTCTACCTATTTGAATGTACGAAATGAAATTTGTAGATACCAACGATAGTTCCTACGTAACCAAGTTTGCCATCTATAAGGTTGATGTCTTTTGAGCTAGAGCGTGATAGTTTCTTGAAAGAAGCAACAATACTAGAATCCTCTATTTTATGTAGAGAATCAATGGCTTTGATTTTAATATGTTGTCCAAAAGCCCACATATTAGTGAACATTCAAGCCTGCAAAAGAAATTAAATTAGTAAATAGAAACTAATATCCATATATGAAGAAACCATAATATTATTAAAATAAAATTACCTTTCATTCACAACCTATCATTAAATCTCTCTGCCCATTTGAGATTTCTTCATTACTTGCATTGGCGCGTTGCAAACGACTATATAGCCAATCCGTGAAAGAGGATATATTTGTAATCTCATTATTATCGAGATTATGTCTATATCTTTTGTTTCTTCGCGTTTTAATACTTCGAAGATTTTGAATTTCTTGTCCGTACTCGCTAAGGAATGCTTGCATGCATTCACTATTATATGCTACTGTTGGCATCATATGCGAAGAAGCCAAGTATGGGCATGCATGCGGATCTAACACTAAGGCAACCTATTAAAATTTTTCCAAACCTTACATCATTATAAAAGTGATTCTCATCACTAGAAACCCTTGTAAATACCGTTTCATATTTTTGTAGCTCCATTTTGTACAAGCCGAGGAGTCCTCGAGCTTGGGGAGCCTTAGAAGTAGTTGCCTGCCAATTTTCATATTTTTTAGATCTCGTTTGAGCCCTCAAATAAGCCTTGGAACCTAATTTTTAACTAGGCCGGACACTAGGTCTGGACAGGGCCAAAGCTAGTCAAAAACTATAAATAGAGCTAGAGAGCTCATTTTTGGGGCTAGCTTCTTGTAGTTTTGAGCTTGTATGAGAAGTTGTTTGTAATAGAAGAGTTCCATTGTCTTACTCTCTTTGTTCTTGCCGTGTGTGCGTGTGCGTGTGTATGTGTGTGCATGTTAGTGTGCTTCTCACTCACACATTTGTGCCTTCACTTGCTCGAGGTCTTCACACCATCCTCATGTCTTCCCGGATTGACATTAAAGGAGGTGCTACTCATCACTGAGCTACACCAAATTTTGGCGCCGTTGCTGGGGAACGAGCTTTGAGGAGGAGCGTGTGATGGTAAGACGTAGAGAGGACGCGTTGGAATGGTAAGTAGTAGGTAAATTTCTGATTTTTCTCCATCTCCATCTCCATCTTCATCTCCATCCCCATCTCCTTCTCCACCTTATATTCCCACTTCCAAATCATTTCCCTCATTTGCTTTGTGCGAGTTTGAGAGACAGCGAGTGTGTGTTCTTGTTTGTGTGTGTTTTTGCATGTTTCTTGCAGGTTTCAGCTTCATCATCATCTCCAGCAAGCTCAGCAGGTACGGATTCTGTCTACGCAAACTCCGAGGTGTCGAGCTCGAGCTATGGACACACCGAAAAGTTGCCCCAATCACGATTCTAAGTGCACCACAACACTGCGCGGCCCTAGAGCTCCTAGGATCACTAGACAAAACAGAAAAATTCACCATATCCCGACCTATCGTGACACCTCGAGGTATCACGACACTCCCAGGTATCGCGACACCTCGACCTATCGTGACACTCCCAGCTATCGCGACACCTCGACCTATCGTGACACTCCGAAGTATCGCGACACCTCGACCTATCGCGACACTCCCAGGTATCGCGACACTCCCAGGTATCGCGACACCTCGACCTATCGTGACACTCCCAGGTATGGCGACACCTCGATCTATCGCGACACTCCCAGGTATCATGACACCTCGACCTATCGCGACACTCCCAGGTATCGCGACACTCCCAAGTATCGCGACACTCCCAAGTATCGCGACACCTCGACCTATCGCGACACTCCCAAGTATCGCGACACCTCGACCTATCGCGACACTCCCAAGTATCGCGACACTCCCAAGTATCACGACACCTCGACCTATCACGACACTCCCAAGTATCGCGACACCTCGACCTATCGCGACACTCCCAGGTATCACGACACCTCGACCTATCGCGACACAGGTATCGCGACACCTCGACCTATCGCGACACCTCGACCTATCGCGACACTTCGACCTGACCTATCGCGATACATGGGCTTAACATATAAAATTCCAGAGTGAATTAATTGAGTGAATTGAGGTATATTTGGGCTTAATTTTGGACACATTGGGATAACATTAGAGCCTTAGGAGTGGGCAAAAGACCTAGAAACCAGGGAGGAATTTCCTGAACCCTGAGAGCCTGTTTTGACCCCTAGGTGCCTGAATGGTCATAACTTCACCATACGAACTCCGATTGATGAGATTTTGGTCTCGTTCGAAAGCTTGTTGAGAATCCTACGTGGATCTTGACTGGCTTTTGTAAGAATCATACGTGGAGTTTTAGAACATGTATTTTTAAGTTGGCCATTCGGTAGAATTAGGTGGTCATAAGATTTTGGGGGTATAGTGAGTTACTCCAAGGGGGGCCTGTAATTGTTGATGTGTGTCAGTCAATCCATTGTGGTAAAGGAGCTATATTAACTTGAGAATTTTTGCAGGAACATTGTGTGCAAGCAAGGCATTCCAAGGCAAGCTAGCAAGGGTGTGTACCAGGCTTGGGAGAAGGCTTCCTGGGCTTGTGCTGCAGTCTGAGCAGCCAGAGGATTGAGGTTGGAAGTTCTCTCAACCCTCCTTTGTCAATTCCTAGCCTAGGCTAAGTACTACTTAGGTGTGGTAATTAATTAGGTCAACGTCAGGCGCGAACTAAGTCTAAGAGAACTAATCAACCAAGTGCAAGCATTAAGTAGGTCTTAAGTGCGAAAACCCTAAGGGACAAAAGTAAACTTGAATCGATCACTTATCAAGTGCAAAATTCACTTAAGTATTCCTGACGATGTGATATCAGACAAGATCATAAACATAATAATCAACTAAAAAGAACAAAGTGATTGGTGCCAATTAACCTGCAACGAGAGTGTACGTGGGACCAAGGGGGTAGAGAAACCAGGTATATGAACCTTAGGTCAGGCAGACACTTAGGCCGAGACAGACAAAGCCTCAGATCTTCTGAAGCTAGTGTCAATCATACTGCTAGGTCTTGGGCCCAGCAGTTGAGTGATTACCCATACACTCCCCGATAAGAAACAAGTGATTCTGAGATGTCCTATAACATGGAGAGACCTGTAGGCAGTTCAGGGGTGGCTTATCTAGAAAAGCCAGAAGGACCTTACAAGACTCAATTGGAATACATCAGGACTAATCAGCTAGGTGCTCGCATCTACGAAGACGACCTGAGAAGATCTGTGGTCCAGATTAAGAACCCCGATCAACCCCATGGACTAGAACACCCGGTAGTCAAGTTTGAGAATGGAGTATACCTAGATAAAGAGGGGACTATATATGTAGTCACCACTCTTCCTGATAGAACAGATGAGTTTGGTTTTCCCAAGTCTACTTGCCTAAGAGCACCCACAGTCATGATAAGAAACGAAGATTCAATGATACCTAGGAATACAGAGGTAGTAAAGAACACTAAAGTGCAGTGCAATCTCACTTTAGAAGAGCTACTCAAAGTTAAGCCAGAAGTGTGGAAACATGTAGCCAAACAAGTGCCAGACATAGCGAAATCGCGTTCCCAGGTAGGATCTCATAGAAGAGTGCCTGAAATACCATTGGATAAGATAGAAGACATGAGTGAAGGAGAAGAAGGAAATACCTATCTCCCAGTTACCCATCAGGGATACACAACCAAGGCAATTTTGGACTCAGGTGCAGGAGTTGCAATTGCTACAACTTCCCTATGGAGGCGTTGGGGCAAGCCAGCACTCCGACCGACGAGAATGAAATTGCAGATGGCCGATGGCCATATTGAGAGGTCCTTGGGATTGCTAGAAGGCATAACTCTCACTACATGTGGTGTTGAGTTCGAACATACTTTTGCTATATGCGACTTTAGAAGAAACCAAGCCTACGAGATGATTTTGGGAAGGCCATTTATGCGGCAATTGCAAGTAGTAAAGGACTGGGGAACCAATTCCTTATACTTGCAACACTTAGGTGTTACAACCAAAGTCAGTCTCAAGGATTAATCTCATAGAGACGTACCGCCCATTCAATGGAATCCCATCCATAGAGCCAAGGATGACACGGAGTCAGTGCATTCCATAGGATCAGGATCCTCATGGATGCATGAAGACACCCACTTATGGATGTGCAAAGTGGCAGTAGAAGAAGAGAAAAGAGAAAAAGCCAGAGAGGTAGGTGCGAAAGAGACACATAGATCAATTCAAGACCCAGCCTATGCACCTGTAGTTTTCCTGACGAAGAGTTTGAGCCTCACGGCTGGGCAGAAATTTTAGCAACAATGGATGTAGCCATCAATGAAGAGCAGTGGACACCCCACTATGATGAGGATGGCTATGACATTTCAGTCTTCTCAATAGAGCCAATCATGGGAGATGCAGTTTTAGAAGAATGCGAACCTAGCCCTGATACATTTGAGGATGCAAGTGACTCCGACTTAGAGTCAATCATTATGGACCCACCTTTTGCATCAGATGAAGAATACTTCTATGAAGTTGAAGCTTACCCCCAGAGACAGAGAGAAATCACGAATGATGTGAGGTTAGCCACACAAGTAGCCACTAAGAGTGGAGGAAAGAAAAGAAAGAAGAAGGAAGTCACTCCGGAGGCAGAAGAATCCTTGTTTGAGGTCCCTGAAAACTTTAAAAAATATGAGATAGACGATAGGAGAGTCATGATAAGAATGCCTAAACGTGAGGCACAAGCAGGAGAGGCCTATGATAGCAAGGAAACTACCAAGAAAATAGTTGTCGCCATAGAAGAGGGAGAAGAAAGATGCACCTACATAGGGCATGACCTGACGGAAGAAGAAGAGCAAGAGTTGGTAGCTTTGCTAAGAGAGTACAGAGATGTATTCGCTTGGAGCTACAAGGACCTGAAAGGTGTCGACCCAGACATATGCTCACACACGATTCCCATGACCTCAGATGCCAGACCATCTAAGCAGAAGCCCTATACATACAATGATAACTACGCTGCTAAGATCAAGGAGGAGATAGATAGATTGGTAGAAGTTGGGTTTATCTATGAGATTAAGCACACTGAATGGGTATCCCCCATTGTGGTTGTGCCCAAGAAGAATGGAAAATTTTGTGTATGTATTAACCTTAAAAAAGTTAATTCCGCCACGATTAGAGACAGTTATCCGCTTCCTATTACTGAGCATCTATTAGAAAGGGTAGCAGGCAAGGAAGTGTACAGCTTCCTGGATGGATTCTCTCGCTACAATCAGGTAGCCATTGCACCAGAAGATTAGCATAAGACGGCTTTTGCCACAGAGTGGGGCATATTTGCCTTTCGGGTAATGCCATTCGGGCTTACCAATGCACCTGCTACCTTTCAAAGATTAATGTGTCACGTGTTTAAAGAGTTCTTGAGGAAGATTTTGGAAGTCTATGTGGATGATCTTTGCGCTCATTCCAACATTAGACAGACCCATATACCTGAACTCAGACAAATCTTTGATAAATGCAGAGAATATCAAGTCTGCCTGAACCCAGAAAAGTGTGTTTTCATGGTCAGGCAAGGCAAAATTCTAGGACACATAGTGTCTAAGAACGGCATATCCACTGACGAAGAGAAAGTGAGAGCCATCGCAGAACTACCTAGGCCAAAGAACGTCAAGGAAGTACAGGCTTTCATGGGGCATTGTGGTTACTACCGCCGGTTCATTCACATGTATGCTGTCATTGCAAAGCCCATGTACGGACTTTTGACTAACTTTGAGTGGACTGATGAATGTGAGAATTCCTTCTGCAGCAGGAGTCTATGCAACCAAGAAGAGGCAAAAGGCATATTTTGATACACATGTGAAGGATAAAGGCTTGAAAGTAGGAGACTAGTCCTAGTCTACACATTGAAACAACATGCACGAAAATTAGAGAAAAGGGGCTATGGACCACTGATTATCAATAGGATCTCCACAAGCAGGCAGTACAACTAGCCACTTTAGAGGGTGACATACTACCAAGTTACATAAGCGGATGTAGAGTCAAGCTATATCAAGAACCCTTAACTGAAGAAATGCTCAATCGACTCAATACTGCAAAGAAACGTAAGGATGAGGAAAAGAGAATTCGAGAAGAAGCACAGGCTAAAGCTTTAGAATGCATTCGACGAATGAAATTGAGAAGGCAAGGTAGAGATCAACCCATGACTGACGCCCATGGAGCTCTAGGTTATCACATGGCCATGTGCGAGGCTTCAAGTGAACTGGCCCGTAAGATAGTTGATCGACGACCTTTTGTGACCCTAGAAGTAGGACAAGGAGAGAGTGCAAGGACGGTGAGAGGTTTAATTGATTCAGGAGCGGCCACTAGTGCAGTTTGGCTTTCGTATTGCCAACACTTGCAATTGGAGGTAAAACCCCTAGAAGCATATCTGATAGGATTAGGAGGTGTTGAAACCCCTTGCATGGGAGAGGTGGAGCTTCCCCTCTACATTCAGGAGGTACTAATGCCAGCAATAGTGCTAGTATGTGAAGACGAGGATCTTATCGAGCCTCTTGTCTTGGGCCAAGACTGGATCTATGATCATGCAGTCAACCTCAACCTAAGAAGTGGACTTCTTCAGGCTTGGGCAGGCCAAAGCCGCCTTATGATTGAATTAGAAAAACTAGCACTCAAACCAGTAGAAAAGGCACCAACCCTTAGTCCCTCCAGGAACCCACATGAACCTAACAATGTTGTACTTGTCCAAAGTTCTATGGTGTAGAGGATTGTCAATCTTACCGAAGGTACAAAAGTCAATGAGGAGTTCCCAGCTGCTCCAAAGAAGGTTCCAAACATGCAGACCGAACATCACACAACATGAAGGAGGCTGATGACCAAGAAGCAGGAGCACCAACCGGTGCAACACGGAGTACCTCGTGGCGCGAAGCAGATCTGGATGCGCAAGGATGGAAAACCCACAGCTCTAGTAACAGGTTCTCAAGGAGGCACAAAACAAGCCACACCATCAAGGTCAAAAGTGAAGGAGTACCCTAGGCAACCTCCTAGGCATACCACGTCTATTTGGGTCCCTAAGCGGTCAATGAAGGCTAGCCCCAATGCTAGGCAGATATGGGTGCCCAAGGCCTACTTACGAGCCCAAATAGCTCCAACTCTAGTCAGTAGCACAATTCAACACTCACAAGTCCTCTTGGCAAACAACTCAGGAACTCTACCTAAAACCCACAGTAACCCACACTCAGTCAAACCGAGTAATGTCTGGAAATGGGTACCCAAAAGGTCCCAAATCCATCGCAATCTTGTTCATAAATATTTACCTGTCATTAGCTCTAAGAGCTATGAATCCTCTATCAAAGTTTGGAGACTTAAACCCTGTATCAAACCCCTAGTCCCAATTTTGTAAATCCATCCACTCTGATGTAGGTGCATTCTGAGTACTTTGCATGTCCACAGTATGCATTTAGGAGTACACTAACCACTAACCACCACTTACATCTATCACGAACACTTCACCTTAACCACTAACCTTCTGGATTGTCATGTTAGTATTGTGAAGGGAACACCATTACATCCTGTTTCCTATGCAACACTAATGTGCCTTTCTTCTTCTAGCAGATAAGCACCCGATTCCCATGGCAGCAGCAGCAGGCACTAGCTCTCAGGCAGGCACTAGCACTCAAAGCAATTGGGATACCATGCCTGTGGAGGCCCCACTGACAGCAAGGCCTGAAGAGCTTTTGAATGTGAGAAGAATTCCCATTCCAGATCCACCAAGTGGCCTGACAGAAAGAGTAAAGGGGCATTCTCATTGGTTCAATGAGATGCCAGGAGATTTGGGAGATGCAGATCATATCTAGGAATCCAAGTTGGAATGTGGAGGAGTGTGGTGGACCTTTCAGTTCTTTTCACGAGAATTTGAAGCATTGCAAAATGTTGCCCCTCTTCAAGATATTTGGCAAAAAGCGGGATTGCAAGATTATTTTAGTGCAGCCTTGCCTAGACCTGATTTTCTTCGCTGCTACTACTTGATTGCAACTCTGAAGGCAATAGGAGACAAAGATCACTCAAGCACATTCCTGGTGCCCTTTCTATCAAACCAGGAAGAAATGAAGAAGTTTGAGTTGAATATCACTTTAATCAGATAGGCCCTTTAGATGTATGGCACCCATGTACCCTCCGATCGAGATCCTTTGATACCAGAGTCGATGAAGAACAACAAAATCAAGAAGTTGAAAGAAATGTGTGCCCTCACCCCCAACATCGCCATACCACTACGGATGTGCCTTCAACACTTTGCATTTCCAGCGCAAGACTGGTTCACCTAGCCTCATAAGAAGATCGCGTATGGGTTATACCTAGCAGAGACCGAGAGCTTACCTATGAAAATGCTAGTATGGATCCTTGATCAATTATATGAAGCAGGCAAGCGAGGAGTGAGGAGGCCTACTTTGAATGGCTGCTGCGCCATTACAAGAATCATTTACAGATGCCTGGCTTATGATGTGCCAATTGCACGAGCCCTCAAGTACTCACAATTGGAATTCTTCCAGGGGCGGAAATCAGGGGTTCAACCCACTAAAAGAATGCGTGGATCACTTTCACAGGTTCTGATTCCTCGTGAAATTGCCATAGAGACCTCCTGTAGAGAAGAAGAACAAGTAGCCCCTTTCACGATCCATCTCCAAGGACTACAATCAAGAGACTTGGTACAACCCACTCCATCAGCCCCCCCACTACCCACAGATGCTGAGTTTGCATCCATGGCTACATTGGCAGCAGATCCATCCTTTGACTTTGAAAGCTTCTTACAAACAGCACACTTGTCTGAGAGTGAATTATTTTCTGACAATGACGGTCCCGGATCATCATCCCAAAGAGAATGGCCACAGAGTGAGGCAAGAAGGGTACATTGGGAAGATGAGGCACGACACACTCAGGCGGGAGGCACACATGAACAAGAGGTGATGCAGAGGAATGAATCTAAGAAGAGTGAGGAGGAAACCCCTGCTTACACTGCACAACTAAAAAGGCTCTACAAAACAATCAAGCAGGTACAAAAAAGACATAAGCTATTAGAAGAGGCAAATAGGGCGCTAGTGAACCAGATGTTGCAAGCGGAGAACGCGGATCCCCACTTTGTAGAATCATTGAACCTTTTGGCGGAGACATATGGGATTATAGAAGCTATGCGGATCATGTTACATCGCAACCCTCCTCAATACGATCAACGAAGGATCGATACACGACCACGAAGGGGGAAGATGATTCACATGGAAGTCTCTACAGTCCTCCCTACCACCACCCAAGAAGATGTTCACATGGCCAGCCCAACTAACATTGAAGAACCAGAGGTAAATACACAAATTCCATCTCCACCATCACCTCCCATCCCGCCCTCTGAAACCCTCACTACCAGTATTCCTGAACAACCAGTAATAGCCATTAGTGAAACTATACCACACACCATCATTTCTCCATCTTGCCCTTTACCTCCATCCACTAGTTCCAGCCAACTTCTTGAACCCCATATAGACCACCCCGCCACCGACCAAACTATAATAGGTCACCCTTCATATTTCCCAGCCCTCGGACAACCACTTGCCACTACCCAAATCTTAACAGACTCATTCCTGTCTACCGATACTATCCCTCTTTCCCAACCCCGCACCACTGAGGCCCTCTGGATCTTCTCAGAACCAACACCCATCACCCGACCTCCATTCTTAACAAGCCTTGTAAATATACTTCAACAAATAGAGAATTATAATAAAAAGTCCCTTTCCCAACCCACCTCCCCCACATTCACTGCCACCACTAACACACCACCTACCATTCCCGTATTCACGATTCACACTTCACACACCATCACGTCCGATCCTATGGACATTTCACCTTCCACAGGACCACTCACCACCACGTTTGTCTCAACATCACCACTTGTAACTTCATGCACATCACCACACACACCCACTATCAGCACAACATCCACTTTTCCCTTTCCCATTTCCCGACCCCCTGCATCTTTCACCTCCACCTCTGCATCCACCTCATTCAGTCATGCATTGGACACCATGTTCGAAGCCGCTGCCCAGCTTAAGGAAGAATACAGATTATTGGAAGAAAACAATAAGGAGCTGTGTACTCTGTCCTCCCACCTCTAGGCATGGGTCAATGCCTTGGAGTTAAGTAATACAACATTACAACACGAAGTGACCGCCCTCCAACAATCGAATGCAGAGTTGGAAGCCAAGTATACGGAGACGGGTAAGGCTATGGAGGAACAACTGAGAGATCAGCTAGCCCGTAACGCACGGTTACAAAGAAACATGGCTCTATGCCGACGACACCTAGCGGCTGCCCAAGAAGAAAATAGGAGATTACAACAACAAAATGAAGACAACCTCGAAGCCGCCATAGAGAATACTCCAGGGGCACCCATTGACCCTGCTAGCTTCCGGGCCGTCCCTTCAGAAAGCATACAACAAATCTTGGAAACCTATGCCAACCTCTTAGAAGCACATGATCAGCTGGTTGACCAAGTAAAAGAGCTACAGAGATCCCAAGTGCCTACACCACAACCACCAGAAGCTAAAAAAATGGTCCATGCAGCCACTTCTCCAGAGCCCGAATCTTCAACAACCAATGAGATACTTGAGCTACGACGACAAGTGGCAGAATTAAAGATCAAGTTGTTACAGTATGAACGACCCCCTTCTCCACCTGATCAACCACTAGAAGAAGAAGCAGTAATCATTCCAGTGGAGGAAACATTTGAAGACAACTATGAGCCTCAACCCCTTCTAGGAGGCAGAATCACGGAGGAAGGACAAGACACTTATGAAGAGCCCCCTTCGGCATGGATGAAACAGGTAGAAGAAATGGGGACAACTCAGGAGGAACGTATCTCCACTCAGATGCTGGCAATGAGGACCATTGAAGAAACCATACTTCAATCAGAGTATTTCCGACACCTGGCCCCTAGAAGACTGATAACTAGTTCTGAATTACAATATAAACCCTATTTTGTATTATTGGCCGACTACAACGCAGAAATCAAAAGAGTCACTAACAGGTACCCCACGTTCGCAACACAATTCGAATTAGAGGATATTCCAGAGGCAGCCAAAAAAGGGGCCATATTCCAACCCATCTGGAGGCAAAAGTTACTCGAATCCTATCCGGAAATGCTTAGAACATGGGACCATGCTCCCATGCATTTGAAGTATAACCCTTGCTTCGGACCAGTACAAAGGAGACGATCATGGAAAGCATTTGCTATAAAGGTTCGGAACAATGCAAATTGCAAACAATGGCTGAATTACCCCTCGATCGCACCATCAACAGGCACACCTACAGTAGCATATATGATAGCTACCATCAAACATTGGATGCCATGCCTCCACCCCATGCCAGATGTCGCTGCACAGATGATGCTCAAAATTTTGGAAATGATGCAAGTGGTGCTAAAGACTTTTCGAAATGTACGTAATATCCAGCCGCCAATTCCGGGCTTCATCAACGGTAACTATGATCTACTTTATGATATGAGCACAACCCCGAGCATACAAGTCGCTTATGCATGGCACGCAAGAATCAGGTATCTCCCTGCTTGCTACAAGCAAACGTTTGATGACATGTTCACCATGGGGTTCTGGGAAGCACACTCAGAAGTGTTCGCGCCACGCCCAACCCACCTACTACAACTATTCGCATGTGAACCAACAATGCACTCAGAGCTCTACACCACGCCACAACCTGACATGCCTGGAGCAGTAAATTGGGATGCCCTGCAAAGAGATTTGGTCCGGGGACTACGGATTAAAGAACAAGAATTGGCTGATCAAACCGTGGAGCAGAGGTCTATCAGAGGCGACAGACGCTAGGGGGGGGGAGAGTGTTGGCATCATATGGGAAGAAGCCAAGTATGGGCATGCATGCGGATCTAGCACTAAGGCAATCTATTAAAATTTTTCCAAACCTTACATCATTATAAAAGTGATTCTCATCACTAGAAACCCTTGTAAATATCGTTTCATCTTTTTGTAGCTCCATTTTGTACAAGTCGAGGAGTCCTCGAGCTTGAGGAGCCTTAGAAGTAGTTGCCTGCCAATTTTCATATTTTTTCGATCTGGTTTGAGCCCTCAAATAAGCCCTGGAACCTAATTTTTAACTAGGCCGGACACTAGGTCTGGACAGGGCCAAAGCTAGTCAAAAACTGTAAATAGAGCTAGAGAGCTCATTTTTGGGGCTAGCTTCTTGTAGTTTTGAGCTTGTATGAGAACTTGTTTGTAATAGAAGAGTTCCATTGTCTTACTCTCTTTTTTCTTATCGTGTGTGCACGTGTGTGTGTATGTGTGTGCATGTTAGTGTGCTTCTCACTCACACATTTGTGCCTTCACTTGCTCGAGGTCTTCACACCATCCTCATGTCTTCCCGGATTGACATTAAAGGAGGTGGTACTCATCACTGAGCTACAGCTACAAAAGTAGAAACATCATTTTTTTCTTGAAATGTAAATAAAAATGGAACTCCCTTACCTGATAATACCTCATCTTTTATTTTTGAAGAAGACTTGTGGTCCATGCACCTGGAGCTTCTTCATGAACTCTTTCAAGGTACTCACTAACGTAATACATGCATTCTTCAAGCATCCAACCCTTTGCCATGGATCCTTCTGGTTTCGCTCTTTGTCACACATAACCTTTTAATATTCTCATAAATCGCTTGACCCAAAACATCCATCGAGTGTTGATAACACCTGCAATCTCTATTTCATCTACAAGATGGACTAATAAATGAACCTGAATATCAAAAAATGAAGTAGGAAAATCTTTCTCGATCAAACATAGTAGCTCTTTGCATTCACCTTTTTTTTGTGGGATCGAGTTTTTGTCAATCTCTTTTGATGTAATCCACCTATACATATCATAAAAAAAATTATAAAGAAGTTAATTGAAAAATAAAAGATATCCAATATTCATACATATTAAATATAAAAGTATCATAATTACCTTATAAACAATCCAAGATGATACATCACATCTTGTACTCCTTTTGTTGTACATCCATCAATAACCAAAGGTAAAATATGTTTCAAAAAGTTATGCTAGTCATGGGTCTTTAACCCAGATAAGCTCTTATCATCCATAGTAAACATGTTTTGAAAAGATGCTCCATATCCTGTAGGATTCCTAATCAATTGAATCCTATTGTTGATAGTTTGTATCTCTTTTCTTGTAACTACCCAAGGAGCAGGTGCATAAGTCATTCCATGTCGATGTCTATCAAAAACTGGCCATAACTTTGGTTTTGTGTTTTGATCTTTCAAATCATTCCTTGATGCTATGGTATCTTTTAGTCAAAGAAGATGCTGCCATAGTCAATAACCAATCTTCTTGAATATATGCATAGGATCAAGAAGATGAGATACTTTTAACTCTTTCCAATACTCCAAAGAGTACCATATTGATATGTTCTCTACGAGTGCCAATTTTCCTTTACCTCTCTTCACATACTCATTATCTTCATCATCATTGAAGATTTCTGATTATGGATCTATCACAGGTCCATCTCTCCATTTTTTATAACAATCCATAGGCGTCATAGGTTTTGGACACTAACCTATTTCAAGCTTTCCGTTAAAATTTATCGCTTCTCTTTTAGATCTTAATGGATGATCATCAGCAAAGAATCATCGATGTCCAAGATAAATATTTTTCTTGAGATTCTTACTATAGATTGATCTCAACCAATCACCACAATATGGACAAGATTTATAACCTTTAGTAGTTATTCTTGCATCATGAAAACGATAAAAAAATATAATTAGATTAAATCACATTTATTTATATGCATATTGAATAAAAAAATTACATCAATACCTGAACAAATACCATATCCTCGAAAATCGTGAATAGTGCAAGCCACAATACCACAAACCGTAATATGTCTTTCATTGATGCTTTTCGATACATCAATGACATTAATACCTCTCCATAACTCTTGGAGATCATCAATGAGAGGAGCAAGATATATATTAATATCTTTAACTTGTCTTTTGCCTAGGATTAAAAGTGAAAGCATTAAATGTTCCTTTTTAATGCTAAGATATGGCGAAGATTGTAGTTTATGACTACCACTAGCCATATTGACCATTTACTAGATTTCATGGAGAATGGATTAACCCCATCTAATGCAACTCCTAACTTTAGATTCAGTGGATTTTGTGCAAATTCAAGCCATGTAGAATCAATATGCTGAAAAGCAACACTATCGTGAGGGATTCTGATTATTCCATCAGTACTTTTATGATCATGCCCCCATGTCAAAAGCTTTGATAATTTGGGGCTTTGAAACATATATCTAATCCATGGAGCCAATGGAAAATGTCTCAATACCTTTTTTGAGATTTTACCTTCTTTGCCCTTATATCCAGGAGATTGACATTTGGGACATGTCAAAGAGTCTGCATATTCACCTGTATATAAAATACAATCGTTAGGGCATGCATGTATACATTGATAATCTATACTAAGATTGTTAATTATTTTCTTCATTTCATCATGTGAGGTAGGAAGAATATTTTGACTTGGTAAAAGTTTTTCAGATAATAACTTGTAAGTTCATCAAAGAAAGATATATTAAAATAAGTAACTAAATAAATACATATATATGCATATAATTTTATATATGTGTATGCTTATGTGTATGTGTATATGGATGTGTATATGCATGTGCATGCATATACATACGTGTATGTGTATATGTATATATGTATGTATGTGTATATATATATATATATATATATATATATATATATATATATATATATATATATATATATATATATATATATATATATATATATATATATATATATATATATATATATATATATATATATATATATATATATGTGTGTGTGTGTGTGTGTGTGTGTGCATGTGTATGCATATATGTATATGTATGTGTGTATACATGTGTATGTATGTATGTATGTGTATATATGTATGAGTGTGTATGTATGTATGTATGTATATGTATGTATGCATGTGTAGTTGTGTATATTTGATTTCATTTTTAATTGTTTTTTTGTATATTCTGGTTTGCAGATTTTCATATCTATACCATTGAATCATTTGGCGGTTTCCCATTTTTTAGTCAATATATTACCTGTCTTGTTAAGTTGTTTACAGATATTAAGTATCAGTTAGCTATGAAGGTATTAAGTCATCAGTACAATGGGAGGATCAAATTGATCGTGAATATTTCGAAAGATGCATGAATAGTTTTAAAGGATGGGCAGACAAAAGGTGTCCATTCAATGCAAGTTCTTGTTCTTACCTTAGCTAAAGTAAGAATAAAAACCTGCATCGAATGGACACTCTTTTTCTGCCCATCCTTAAACATTACTTTTCCATCCTTCAAAATCTTTGAGATAAATTTGCTCCTCCTATTTTACTGATGAATTAATACCTGCATAGCTAACTGATACTTAATATTTGTATGGAACACAGTTATCAGCACATGTATTAGGTCGACTAAAATAGGAGAAACATATGTGTCAAGACGATTCTAAAGGTTTGGTGGACAATTCTAAAGGCTAGATGGACAAAACATCTTCATTCGATACAAGTATGTATAATTTGACCTTACTCTCATAACATGTGTATGTGTGTATATGTGTGTGTATGTTTATATGTGTGCATACATCCATGTATATTATGTGTATGTTTATATATGCATGTATATATATATATATATATATATATATATATATATATATATATATATATATATATATATATATATATATATATATATATATGGATAGAAAATTGAAAATTATACCTTAATAGAGTCAAAACAGATACATTACTCCATCCAAAATGATTTTGAAGATTGAGAATAAGTAAGCTCGCACATAGTCGTGTCAAACGACTTCCTTCATATACATGCTTTAGACATTCCTCTCAAAGATATTTCTCATTTTTAGAAATACCAATGCTCTCACTGTCATTTTGATACCAATCCTCAATAAAATCTGCCATCCCATCATCTTCATCATTGTTGCACAAACCTTGTACTTTATGTTCTTTTGAATATAGATCTTTCAACCTTGCATATTCCACAGGAGCACTTTTGCATAGCCTCGTCATAGAAGCTTCTGATAATTGAGGTCTCACTGGCAATTGTGAATGGTGTGGAGGAATATCATCAACATCATACGTTGGAATCTACATATACACAAATACACATTATTATGGGATAAATGCATGTATTTTGTATGAATGAATGTATATGCATGCAAGTGTGTGTACATATATATGTGGATATGTATATGTGTCTTTATGTTATATGTATGTATATGTGTACATGTATGCATATCTGTATGTGTATATGTTTGCATGTATATATGTATGTGGGTATGTGTATGTGTATGTGTGTGTATATACGTGTATGTATTCTGATTTTTTTTTCTGTTTCAGATGAAATTAATAGGAGATATTGAATGGTGGAGAAGAATAAGAGGCGACCTAACATACCACCTGAGACGTGGCAATTTTTTCGTAGATATCTACATCTCCAGGAGTCATTTCCTCAGGAGAAGGTATACAAATTAATAGTTTATATTTATAATTTTCATATACTTTAGTAAATTTTTACATTTAATTTATGTATTTCTTTTTTCTTAAATATACAAGCTACTGCAAAGAAGAGAGTTGAGTCAGGCCACACATCACACCTAGGCCGAATGGGACATCATGGTTTTGTAGCTACATTTTTAAGTATATGTGTTATTGTGAGTATATTTTTTTATTTTAGTTAAAATGTAAGAAACTAATATTTTTTATTTATTTTGAATGCAACGAAAGGATTATGGCCAATATCCTATGAAACATGAGATCGAGTATGCTACACATTTTGGATATCGGCGTTTGAGCGAGTATATGCGAGATCATCCGGATGCCTTTGTGAGTATTATTAAATTTTATATAGCTATTTTATTTTTATGGATGTTTTAATAGTTTTACTTATTTACGTTTGTTATATATAATACATGAGTATTATGGAGAGGCACATATGGATGAGATAGAGAGACAGAGACAGGAGGGACGATCTTGATCGTCACAAGGTGATCATGATGATGAGGATGAGGATGATCAGGATGATCATGATGTTGATGATGATGATGATGATGATGATCATGATGATGATGATTAGGATTCTTGATTATGACATTGGATTATATGTATTTTCATTGATATATATATACATAATTTTTTTATCTATATATTTTTCATTTCAGTTATGTTTTGAATTGTGTGTATGATATTAATAATGAAAAGTTATGTTCTATTAATTGTTATTATTGTTTATATTAAGCATGTGTTTTAGTACTTTAATTATATAATTCATTCATATGTGTGTACATATGTGCATGTATATGTGTGTAATATATGTGTGTACATATGTGCATGTATATGTGTGTAATATGTGTGTGTATATGAATGTATCTACATATTGTATGTGCATGCGCATGTGTAATAGTATATGTGTATGTGCATGTGCATGTGTATGTGTGTGTATATGTATGTATGTGCATGTGCATGTGTAAGTGTATATGTGTTCATATGAGTATGTGCATGTGCATGTGTATGTGTGTGTATATTTATGTACATGTATATGTGTAAGTGTATGTGTATATGTGTGTATGTGCATGTATATGTGCATATGTATGTATGTGCATGTGTGTGTGCATGTGTATGTCTGTGTGTGTACATATGTGCATATATGTGTATGTGTGTGTATATATACATATGTGCATATGTATGTTTATGTGTATAAACATTTGATCTTTCAAATCATTCCTTGATGCTATGGTATCTTTTAGTCCAAGAAGATGCTGCCATAGTGAATAACCAATCTTCTTGAATATATGCATAGGATCAAGAAGATGAGATACTTTTAACTCTTTCCAATACTCCAAAGAGTATCATATTGATATGTTCTCTACGTGTGCCAATTTTCTTTTACCTCTCTTCACATACTCATTATCTTCATCATTACCGAAGATTTTTTATTATGGGTCTATCACAGGTCCATCTGTCAATTTTTTATACCAATCCATAGGCGTCATAGGTTTTGGACACTAACCTATTTCAAGCTTTCCATTAAAATGTATCGCTTCTCTTTTAGATCTTAATCGATGATCATCAGGAAAGAATCATCGATGTCCAAGATAAATACTTTTGTTGAGATTCTTACTATAGATTGATCTCAACCAATCACCACAATATGGACAAGATTTATAACCTTTAGTAGTTATTCTTGCATCATGAAAACGATAAAAATATAATTAGATTAAATCACATTTATTTACATGCATATTGAATTAAAAAAATTACATGAATACCTGAACAAACACCATATCCTCGAAAAGCGTGAATAGTCCAAGCCACAATACCACGAACCGTAATATGTCTTTCATTGATGCTTTTCGATACATCAATGACATTAATACCTCTCCATAACTCTTGGTGATCATCAATGGGAGGAGCAAGATATATATTAATATCTTTAACTTGTCTTTTGCTTGGGATTAAAAGTGAAAGCGTTAAATGTTCCTTTTTAATGCTAAGATATGGTGAAGATTGTAGTTTATGACTACCACTAGCCATGTTGACCATTTACTAGATTTCATGGAGAATGGATTAACCCCATCTAATGCAACTCCTAACTTTAGATTTAGTGGATTTTGTGCAAATTCAAGCCATGTAGAATCAATATGCTGAAAATCAACACTATCATGAGGGATTCTGATTATTCCATCAGTACTTTTATGATCATGCCCCCATATCAAAAGCTTTGATAATTTGGGGCTTTGAAACATATGTCCAATCCATGGAGCCAATGGAAAATGTCTCGATACCTTTTTTGGGATTTTACCTTCTTTGCCCTTATATCCAGGAGATTGACATTTGGGACATGTCAAAGAGTCTGCATATTCACCTCTATATAAAATACAATCGTTAGGACATGCATGTATACATTGATAATCTATACTAAGATTGTTGATTATCTTCTTCATTTCATCATGTGAGGTAGGAAGAATATTTTGACTTGTTAAACGTTTTTCAGATAATAACTTGTAAGTTCATCAAAGAAAGATATATTAAAAAAAGTAAATAAATAAATATACACATATATGCATATAATTTTATATATGTGTATGCTTATGTGTATGTGTATATGGATGTGTATATGCATGTGCATGCATATACATACGTGTATGTGTATATGTATATATGTATGTATATGTATATATATATATGTATATATATATATATATATATATATATATATATATATATATATATATATATATATATATATATATATATATATATATATATATATATATATATATGTGTGTGTGTGTGTGTGTGTGTGTGTGCATGTGTATGCATATATGTATATGTATGTGTGTATACATGTGTATGTATGTATGTATGTGTATATATGTATGAGTGTGTATGTACGTATGTATGTATGTATGTATATGTATGTATGCATGTGTAGTTGTGTATATTTGATTTCATTTTTAATTGTTTTTTTGTATATTGTGGTTTGCATATTTTCATATCTAGACCATTGAATCATCTGGCGGTTTCCCATTTTATAGTCAATATATTACCTGTCTTGCTAAGTTGTTTACAGATATTAAGTATCAGTTAGCTATGAAGGTATTAAGCCATTAGTACAATGGAAGGATCAAATTTATCGCTGTGGTCGCGATTTGAAGCCAAGCTTAATAATCAAGGATGACTTACCAAATGGAAATGACATTCAACTCACATTGAACTAAACTCATTATATGTTTTATGATGTTTTGTTTGTGCTCAGGCCACTGCTTTTGGCATAAGCTCTTTTTGAGGTTTATTATTGGGACACTGGAGGCTTATCGTTGGGGCATATAAGAATTGGGCTGCTTTCACATGGTATATGCTATCCGGGAGAAGAGCTTGCCTTATTATCTGCATAAGAAGGTTGTAATGTATCGTGTTAAAAACAAAGGCATTCTATGATCAAATAATTTTTGTTTCAAGCATTTGCGGATTTGGGGGCCTTCGTGAAGGAGATTCGGAGGGAGGAACGAACGGTTGTATTATGTATCCTAACAATATGACAGCTTCTATATTCTAGAAATGGCAAAAGGATCTGGAGGCTATCAAGTCGACAACACCGACATGGGAAAAAGAGGGAGATATACAATAGTTTTTGGGGGAAGATTGGCGCTCTCGGCTGGACGCTGTTGAAAAATCTCAAGGAATGGAGTGTTGAATACCATGTACATGAGCGCAGATAGTAAAAAGGAAACTACTCCACAGATAAAAAGGACAGCTCTCAGCAGCAAAAATAGAAAAGAGGGAGTCACAGGGAGAGGCCCATTTTTTTTCCTGTTTCCTAATCTGCCACAGAGCATTCCTTGGAGGGGGGGAACACATTAATAGGAGGAAGTTCTCTCTCTGGAAAGGACAGGAATGGAGAAAACAGAAGGGGATCGCCATATCCACCATATTTATGAATGCGGCTCTGATCGATGCCATTCAGAGATGGCTCTTTTTTAAACAAAGCTTCTTTAGAGAGCATTTATTTGTGAAAATCTATTGGAAAGGAATTTCTTGAATTTACAAGAAATTCAAAAGTGACTGTTGTAAATATAAGTATGCAAATACTTAATAATTATATTTTGATTTTTTGAGATGGATTAAGATAAATATACAAATAAATGAATAAATAAATATATAAATAAATAAACAAATACATAATTAAATAAATAACTATATAAATAAGTAAAGGAAAAAAATGCATCTATAAATAAATATAAAAATAAATAAACAAATACATAAATGAATAAATGCTA
Organism: Ceratopteris richardii; assembly: GCA_020310875.1. NCBI lineage: Eukaryota > Viridiplantae > Streptophyta > Polypodiopsida > Polypodiales > Pteridaceae > Ceratopteris > Ceratopteris richardii. Next base: position 120,856,318 of record CM035421.1, read on the forward strand.
CTGATGTGTTTTCAGAGTTTGACTACAGGTGAAGATTTGGAGCCAATTGAGAATGAGGAATTTGAATGGGTTGTAAGAAGAGCAATGGGTTTTGAATCGTCTATACATATCGTATTAAAAATAGTTATTCGTGAAGTGTTATCGTGGACTGCATGTGTACATATAAATATATTTTGATTCGATATTTCCTATCACATGTTTAGTGTTTAAATGCAGGAGAAGATCAAAAGAAGGCAATGGAGAGTAAAGCAGAGCTCAGAAAAGCCTTGTCTTTTTTCTTAGCTTTCATATTAACCAAAATCTTTTTTCGCACCATTTTGAGATGCATTGCACACCAAATATGCATCTAAAAATGTGTAGAAAGCACATCTTTTGATTCCAATAGAAGCATGTCCATCTACACATGAATTAGATAGGTAAATATCATTGTAAATAAAAATAATAAATAAAGTTTTGAGTGATAAGAGAGAATAGTTCTGAGTAAGGAAGAATGATTGCATCTGTAAGAGAGTGGAGTTGCGAGTGATGTGAGCTTCCGTGCTTAGATACCATAAAACGTCATTTTTTCGTACCATTTTGTTTCTCTTCATGCACCTAACACATGCATAAATGAAATGTAAAGAGCACGATTATTTTTAAAATCCCGTACTTGCACGAGTGATTGCACTTTTACTGAATTGTATATCCATGATGAAAATGTGAGTTCAATCTGAGTGACAAGCGTCAACATCGAATGCCTGATACCTCTCTTATTTGCACCATTCAGTTTTTTATGCACCTAGAATATGCATAAATAGGGCCCACTACATGGCCATGCATAGGCACATATGTTTGATAACCCATGCACTTGAATTGTTTTGGAATTCATAGATTCTTGCAGAAAAAAAAGAGATTCGTATGGCGCATTCGGAGAATGCACAGGTTCAGAGGGGTGGATGTGGTCGCGATTTGAAGCCAAGCTTAATAATCAAGCATGACATACCAAATGGAAATGACAGTCAACTCACATCGAACTAAACTCATTATATGTTTTATGATGTTTTGTTTGTGCTCAGGCCACTGCTTTTGGCACAAGCTCTTTTTGAGGTTCATTATTGGGACACTCGAGGCTTATCATTGGGGCATATAAGAATTGGGTTGCTTTCACATGGTGTATGCTATCCGAGAGAAGAGCTTGCCTTATTATCTGCATAAGAAGGTTGTAATGTATCGTGTTAAAAACAAAGGCATTCTATGATCAAATAATTTTTGTTTCAAGCATTTGCGGATTTGGGGGCCTTCTTGAAGGAGATTCGGAGGGAGGAACGAACGGCTGTATTTGGTATTTGTGCTAACAATATGATAGCTTCTATATTCTAGAAATGGCAAAAGGATCTAGAGGCTATGAAGTCGACAACGCCGACATGGGAAAAAGAGGGAGATATACAATAGTTTTTGGGGGAAGATTGGCGCTCTCGGCTGGACGCTATTGAAAAATCTAAAGGAATGGAGTGTTGAATACCACGTACATGAGCGCAGATAGTAAAAAGGAAACTACTCCACAGATAAAAAGGACAGCTCTCAGTAGCAAAACTAGAAAAGAGGGAGTCACAGGGAGAGGCCTGTTTTTTTTCATGTTTCCTAATCTATCACAGAGCATCCCCGGAGGGGGGGAACAAAGTCATAGGAGGAAGTTCTCTCTCAGGAAAGGACAGGAATAGGATCGAGGGAATGGAGAAAACGGAAGGGGATCGCTGGCTGAAAAGGGTAGAGACTGAAGCTGAAGAACAGAAATGTAACTAGAAGTTCAGGCACGACGCACAGGATTGCATGCTCCATGAGTCTCTTGTTCAAGAAGGGTTTTTAACTTAGTCTGCAGAAAGTCTTGCTGGAGTTGCTCCAAGACTTTTCAATATCAAAACAGTTTTCTTCATGAAGAAGAAGTGATTATCTTCGGGCGCATGACTTCAGGAGGGGTAGTCTCTCGTCTGACAAACATTTCCTAGTTCTCTGATTTAGAGGAATATTTTGGTGATCTTGTTCAGTAATTTCATTCGACGGAGCTCTATAAGTCATTTTTGGCAAATCTACACTATTACGATCAACTGAATGCTCTGATGAAAGGCAATAGATTTGTTTTGAATACTTTTGGTTTAGGTGAATTCATGCGAAAGTGTTGCAGAACTTGGTGAAGATCAACGCTGCTGAAAGGGTTCCTCTGACACTCCACTATACCATGAATCGTCGCTGTTCTGATGAGGTAACATCAAGAAAATGATTTTGACGTTCTTTTTATGATGTATCAAACTTATGGGTACTTATCATAAAGTGTGGAACATGCTGTCTTCCTTGCATTGCTACTCTCTCTCTTAATGGGCAACGAGAAGAGTTTATAGCATGTAACTAAGTCTTCGCTGAATTTCATGGAGTTGTCTGTCCTGACCTCTTTGCCTACATTTCAAAATATTAGGTGTGCACAGTATATATATTTCAAGTTGTTTCTATTGTAGGAAATGTGGAAACTTGCTACGTACAGATGTTTTATCCAATAACTTTTGGGTAAATCTGAAAATGTGAACTGTGATATTTCAAAATGCTGTTAGAAGTCAGTCATGGACCGAATAACATAAAAAGGTTGTTGCATATATCTGATTGAGAAGACTGCATAAAAACAGGAACAATACAAAACTATTGGATTTCATTAAGAAATGATTCCGACATGTTTTAAAAGTACATTTCATGGTATGATATATGGTAAACAAGAAAAAACAAAACCTTCTGCGCGAAATGTTTAGAGGTATTAATTCGTTTTGTTTCCTGTCATAACAAGGCTCATATAACGGAGATAGAATATAATTATCAGAATATAAATACACGCTTTAATGTTGTTCTTAAAACTATATAGTTCCCAAATCGACTCATGAGTACGTCGTCTGTGAGTAAAAATAAAGTGGAGGAGAAACTTCATGCATTCATCCACCAAAGGTAGATCAAAGTCTGGCTTGAAATCTCACATTCAATTATCACATCTGTTTGAACTCATTGCTTGTTTTTTTTCTTTTTTTTTTCGCTGAGTGCTTCATATTTTAAAAAAACTTATTCGAAACTCAATAATCATTATGATGAGCGTAGATTAAGTGATAATGCACTCCTATGGTACCAACCTAGATGTCCATACGCTGACTTTCACTTAGTTCTCCGAACAATGTTCTTTTTGAACAGATCATTTATTATAAATTCGAATGTGGAAATTGTGTAAACCTTAATGGATGTAGCTTCGATGGGAAAACAAAGGGCTATCAAGAACATTAAATCGGGTTTTTGTTTTTTTTTTTTAATTGTTTTGATCAAACTTCTTGAGCTTTTGGGTCACTTATGTTTGCCACAAACACTCGGATGTGCCATGTTACCGGTGGTTGGCTTAAACAACCAACCGAACCCTTTCATGCCAACATGAATCAGTCTTTGTGAAAGCATGTGAGTTGTTTTGTACCTTCAAAATTCTTCTTCAACCCTCTCTCAAGCTAGAGACCACTTTCTTCCTCCTTCCTTTCTAAGAACAACTCGACATACCTGGTGAACCCGACGTGAAAGGAGGGGGTGAGTAAATCTTTGTGCTAGTGAACTAAAGAATCAAGTTAGCAACCGAAAATTGAGCGATTTAGCACTTTAGACATGGAAGATCTCCTAGCTTAGTTCATACGCTTTCAAGAAGAGGATCGCCGTCAAAAAGCTATCCAGATGCTTAATGACCAATTAATTAAGCGATGCGGATTTTTCAATGGAAAGAACATATCTAGATTCTGTAAAGAGTATGAGCTTGAGTCAAAGTACTTAGGTGTTGGTTTAGGTCCGATGACGGAAAACGAATTATGCGAAAACTTTATCTATGTGTCGGGATATAACATCCGAGACCAAATAATGCAAATAAATCAAACGACATGGTCTCGATACAAAGCGATACTCCTCTAGCAATTTATGCTAGAGGACCTTGATAAAGTGACTCGTAAGTCCTTCCTGAGGTGGGTTCATATGCCCAAAGATCAACCGATCCTAGAAATTATAAAAGAATTCGAAAGACAATTTGAAGATATGTCTGAATATAATCAAGGATATCTAATGCATGAAAGGGTGTTCTTTTTCCTACAAGCAATAGATGTTAGAGCCCGAGAGGAACTAATTTTGTTTCTACAAGACCTATACTCCGAATCGGGACTCACGGAGGATTGGACACTTGTTCATGATGCTGTAACAAGATATGTTAGAAAACAATAAATGTTTGAGAAATTCCAAAATGATTGGAAATTGGACCTTCGTGCGGATATAGTTGATGCACATATTTCATGCATGCCAAACCTTGAGAATAATGTGCAAACTCGGAAACACTAAGAAAATCTGGTAAAAAACGAAGAAGTGTGACTAAAAATCACATATATAATCGTATTGAGGTTCGTCAAGAAGAACCAATAATAATAAATGATACAAACCCTAAACCTTTAAGATGTCATGAGACAGTAGATGTCTTTGCAATAGATACATCTTTAAGTGTACCAAAGTACAAACCCTAATGAGGGAAGGAGTAAAGAAGCTGGGAGAAGCTAACCAAATACCAAAAAATTCAAAAACAAACCAAATAAAAAATCAAGATACTCAAACAAGAAATCAATATGAAGCTTCTTCTGGTCCAACAAACTCCTCACATCTCATAGGAAGTAATTATATAAACATTAAACCAAGATATACAATAAGCCGAAAGCCAAAGATGTCTACAATGTTTCAAGATGAACATGAAGAGATTGTCAATAGAAATGATGTCAAGATCAAGGAGATGTCAATAAGTAGTCCTCTAAAAAGTGATATGCATGCCTAACATGATGAGCGCGATGCTTGTCATGAGGATAACTCTATTACACATTAAGTTTCTGATATTCCTCTAAGTGATACTACATCATATATATATCCTAAGATGCACGAGAATGATCCTACTTATAGGATAGAGGATAAACCACTAATTGGAGTTCTAGAGAGTGATATGTATGCAGATGATGCTACACTCCACGAAGAGGGATATGAGAACGATCATGAGAAGGATGAAAATAAGTTGACGATTGCTCATTCATACAGTGATATGTATGCCAATAACAATGATGCTGAGTTGAGTTCCTATGAGGATAAGATTGAGTATGAAATGTCTAATGAAACACTCATAGAAATGCATGACAAATCTGATGAAGAATCTGTACCGAGTGAGGATGAGTATGAAAAGATAGAAACTTATGACTCTACTGAAGAGGCTAGATTTAGCCACCATGAATCGAATGAAGAATCAGTTGATTCAACTGTAGCTGTAGAAGGATTCGTATGTGAGGATGCACTTGACCAAGAGTCGATGATCGACGAGATGGATGAAGAATGTGGTCTAAGCATATCCTCTGAAGAGAATAGGCAAGAGAGAACTGAAGTAGTTATAGAAACCTATAGTGAGCTTTTAAATGAAAAATTTCAATTGACATCCAACGATATCCAAATCCCTAAAAAGGTTTTTGAGGATGAATATAAAGTCTATGAAGATTCTTACATAAAGGGGGAGTTGAGTGGTTCAGATGAACATGAATTTCTTAATTTTGATGACATTGAATCACTCCATGAGGAAGAGCGAGTGGATTTGGGAAGTGATGATGATGGAGAGTTCCTAGAAAGGTTGGAGAAAGAAGAAAGCTTCATAATTTCTGGAACTCAGTCAGAAGGGAATGATTTTACCATGGAGAATAAATATGACTGTGTTTTGATGTCTGAGTATGATGAACACTTCCATTTGAAGTGGGATTCAGATGATTCTATTCAAAAGCCTCATTTTTACGAAGATGGAAACATGATAGAAGATAATGAAAGGGATAAAATTCCTATGAATGATCTCAAGCATGAAATAAAAGAAAATACATGCTTGCAAGAAAATTTCAATTATGAACTAAACATATACAAATTTCAAACTTCATATACATGTGTTCCTGACTCTGCACATGATGAATTTGAATGAATCATAAATAAAGATACTTGTGCTCAGATAATTGAAACATGGATATCCAAATTCTCTAAGAGTTACAAAGACCAAACAAGTCGCCAAGAGATAGGTAAGGAAATAAGGTGGCTTATATACATATCCACCATATTTATGAATGCGGCTCTGATCGATGCCATTCAGAGATGGCTCGTTTTTAAACATAGCTTCTTTGGAGAGCATTTATTTGTGAAAATCTATTGGAAAGGAATTTCTTGAATTTACAAGAAATTCAAAAGTGACTTTTGTAAATATAAGTATGCAAATACTTAATAATTATATTTTGATTTTTTGAGATGGATTAAGATAAATATACAAATAAATGAATAAATAAATATATAAATAAATAAAAAAATACATAAATAAATAAATAACTATATAAATAAGTAAAGGAAAAAAAATGCATCTATAAATAAATATATAAATAAATAAACAAATACATAAATAAATAAATGCTACTGATGTGTTTTCTGAGTTTGAGTGCAGGTGAAGATTTGGAGCCAATTGAGAATGAGGAATTTGAATGGGTTGTAAGAAGAGAAATGGGTTTTGAATCGTCTATACATATCGTCTTAAAAATAGTTATTCGTGAAGTGTTATCGTGGACTACATGTGTACATATAAATATATTTTGATTCGATATTTCCTATTACATGTTCAGTGTTTAAATGCAGGAGAAGATCAAAAGAAGGCAATGGAGAGTAAAGCAGAGCTCAGAAAAGCCTTGTCTTTTTTCTTAGCTTTCATATTAACCAAAATCTTTTTTCGCACCATTTTGAGATGCATTGCACACCAAATATGCATGTAAAAATGTGTAGAAAGCACATCTTTTGATTCCAATAGAAGCATGTCCATCTACACATGAATTAGATAGGTAAATATCATTGTAAATAAAAATAATAAATAAAGTTTTGAGTGATAAGAGAGAATAGTTCTGAGTAAGGAAGAATGATTGCATCTGTAAGAGAGTGGAGTTGCGAGTGATGTGAGCTTCCGTGCTTAGATACCATAAAACGTCATTTTTTCGCACCATTTTGTTTCCCTTCATGCACCTAACACATGCATAAATGAAATGTAAAGAGCACGATCATTTTTAAAATCCCGTACTTGCACGAGTGATTCCATTTTTATTGAATTGTATATCCATGATGAAAATGTGAGTTCAATCTCAGTGAAAATCGTCAACATCGAATGCCTGATACCTCTCTTATTTGCACCATGCCGTTTTTTATGCACCTAGAATATGCATAAATAGGGCCCACTACATGGCCATGCATAGGCACATATGTTTGATAACCCATGCACTTGAATTGTTTTGGAATTCATAAATTCTTGCAGAAAAAAAGAGATTCGTATGGCGTATCCGGAGGATGCACAGGTTCAGAGGGGTGGATGTGGTCGCGATTTGAAGCCAAGCTTAATAATCAAGCATGACGTACCAAATGGGAATGATAGTCAACTCACATCGAACTAAACTCATTATATGTTTTATGATGTTTTGTTTGTGCTCAGGCCACTGCTTTTGGCATAAGCTCTTTTTGAGGTTCATTATTGGGACACTCAAGGCTTATCGTTGGGGCATATAAGAATTGGGTTGCTTTCACATGGTGTATGCTATCCGGGAGAACAGCTTGCCTTATTATCTGCATAAGAAGGTTGTAATGTATCGTGTTCAAAACAAAGGCATTCTATGATCAAATAATTTTTGTTTCAAGCATTTGCGGATTTGGGGGCCTTCGTGAAGGAGATTCGGAGGGAGGAACGAATGGCTGTATTTGGTATGTGTGCTAACAATATGACAGCTTCTATATTCTAGAAATGGCAAAAGGATCTGGAGGCTATCAAGTCGACAACACCGACATGGGAAAAAGAGGGAGATATACAATAGTTTTTGGGGGAAGATTGGCGCTCTCGGTTGGACGCTGTTGAAAAATCTAAAGGAATGGAGTGTTGAATACCATGTACATGAGCGCAGATAGTAAAAAGGAAACTACTCCACAGATAAAAAGGACAGCTCTCAGCAGCAAAACTAGAAAAGAGGGAGTCACAAGGAGAGGCCCGTTTTTTTTCATGTTTCCTAATCTGTTACAAAGCATCCCTCAGAGGGGGGGAACAGAGTAATAGGAGGAAGTTCTCTCTCAGGAAAGGACAGGAATAGGATCGAGGGAATGGAGAAAATGGAAGGGGATCGCTGGCTGAAAAGGGTAGAGGCTGAAGCTGAAGAACAGAAATGTAACTAGAAGTTCAGGCACGACGCACAGGATTGCATGCTCCATGAGTCTCTTGTTCAGGAAGGGTTTTTAACTTAGTCTGCAGAAAGTCTTGCTGGAGTTGCTCCAAGACTTTTCAATATCAAAACAATTTTCTTCATGAAGAAGAAGTGATTATCTTCGGGCGCATGACTTCAGGAGGGGTAGTCTCTAGTCTAACAAACATTTCCTAGTTCTCTGATTTAGAGGAATATTTTGGTGATCTTGTTCAGTAATTTCATTCGACGGAGCTCTATAAGTCGTTTTTGGCAAATCTACACTATTACGATCAACTGAACGCTCTGATGAAAGGCAATAGATTTGTTTTGAATACTTGTGGTTTAGGTGAATTCATGCGAAAGTGTTGCAGAACTTGGTGAAGATCAACGCTGCTGAAAGGGTTCCTCTGACACTCCACTATACCATGAATCGTCGCTGTTCTGATGAGGTAACATCGAGAAAATGATTTTGACGTTCTTTTTATGATGTATCAAACTTATGGGTACTTATCATAAAGTGTGGAACATGCTGTCTGCCTTGCATTGCTACTCTCTCTCTTAATGGGCAACGAGAAGAGTTTATAGCATGTAACTAAGTCTTCGCTGAATTTCATGGAGTTGTCTGTTCTGACCTCTTTGCCTACATTGCAAAATATTAGGTGTGCATAGTATATATATTTCAAGTTGTTTCTATTGTAGGAAATGTGGAAACTTGCTACGTACAGATGTTTTATCCAGTAACTTTTGGGTAAATCTGAAAATGTGAACTGTGATATTTCAAAATGCTGTTAGAAGTCAGTCATGGACCGAATAACATAAAAAGGTTGCTGCATATATCTGATTGAGAAGACTGCGTAAAAACAAGAACAATACAAAGCTATTGGATTTCATTAAGAAATGATTTCCGACATGTTTTAAAATTACATGGTATGATATATGGTAAACAAGAAAAAACAAAACCTTCTGCGCGAAATGTTTAGAGGTATTTATTCGTTTTGTTTGCTGTCATAACAAGGCTTATATAACGGAGATAGAATATAATTATCAAAATATAAATACACGCTTTAATGTTGTTCTTAAAACTATATAGTTCCCAAATCGACTCATGAGTACGTCGTCTGTGAGTAAAAATAAAGTGGAGGAGAAACTTCATGCATTCATCCACCAAAGGTAGATCAAAGTCTGGCTTGAAATCTCACATTCAATTATCACATCTGTTTGAACTCATTGCTTGTTTTTTTTTCTTTTTTTTTTCGCAGAGTATTTCATATTTTAAAAAAACTTATTCAAAACTCAATAATCATTATGATGAGCGTAGATTAAGTGATAAGCACTCCTATGGTACCAACCTAGATTTCCATACGCTGACTTTTACTTAGTTCTCCGAACAATGTTCTTTTTGAACAGATCATTTATTATAAATTCGAATGTGGAAATTGTGTAAACCTTAATCGATGTAATGATGCTATAACAAGATATGTTAGAAAACAACAAATGTTTGAGAAATTCCAAAATGATTGGAAATTGGACCTTCGTGCGGATATAGTCGATGCACATATTTCATGCATGCCGAACCTTGAGAATAATGTGCAAACTCGGAAACACTTAGAAAATCTGGTAGAAAACGAAGAAGTGTGACTGAAAATCACATATATAATCGTATTGAGGTTCCTCAAGAAGAACCAATAATAATAAATGATACAAACCCTAAACCTTTAAGATGTCATGAGACAGTAGATGTCTTTGCAATAGATACATCTTTAAGTGTACCAAAAGTACAAACCCTAATGAGGGAAGGAGTAAAGAAGCTGGGAGAAGCTAACCAAATACCAAAAACTTCAAAAACAAACCAAATAAAAAATCAAGATACTCAAACAAGAAATCAATATGAAGCTTCTTCTGGTCCAACAAACTCCTCGCATCTCATAGGAAGTAATTATATAAACATTAAACCAAGATATACAATAAGCTGAAAGCCAAAGACGTCTACAATGTTTCAAGATAAACATGAAGAGATTGTCAATAGAAATGATGTCAAGATCGAGGAGATGTCAATAAGTAGTCCTCTAAAAAGTAATATGCATGCCGAACATGATGAGTGCGATGCTTGTCATGAGGATAACTCTATTACAGATTAAGTTTCTGATATTCCTCTAAGTGATACTACATCATATATATATCCTAAGATGCACGAGAATGATCCTACTTATAGGATAGAGGATAAACCACTAATTGGAGTTCTAGAGAGTGATATGTATATAGATGATGCTACACTCCACGAAGAGGGATATGAGAACGATCATGAGAAGGATGAAAATAAGTTGACGATTGCTCATTCATACACTGATATGTATGCCAATAACAATCATGCTGAGTTGAGTTCCTATGAGGATGAGATTGAATAATTTTTGTTTCAAGCATTTGCGGATTTGGGGGCCTTCGTGAAGGAGATTCGGAGGGAGGAACGAACGGTTGTATTTGGTATGTGTCCTAACAATATGACAGCTTCTATATTCTAGAAATGGCAAAAGGATCTGGAGGCTATCAAGTCGACAACGCCGACATGGGAAAAAGAGGAAGATATACAATAGTTTTTGGGGGAAGATTGGCGCTCTCGGCTGGACGCTGTTGAAAAATCTCAAGGAATGGAGTGTTGAATACCATGTACATGAGCGCAGATAGTAAAAAGGAAACTACTCCACAGATAAAAAGGACAGCTCTCAGCAGCAAAACTAGAAAAGAGGGAGTCACAGGGAGAGGCCCGTTTTTTGTCATGTTTCCTAATCTGCCACAGAGCATCCCTCGGAGGGGGGGAACACAGTAATAGGAGGAAGTTCTCTCTCAGGAAAGGACAAGAATAGGATCGAGGGAATGGAGAAAACGGAAGGGGATCGCTGGCTAAAAAGGGTAGAGACTGAAGCTGAAGAACAGAAATGTAACTAGAAGTTCACGCACGACGCACAGGATTGCATGCTCCATGAGTCTCTTGTTCAGGAAGGGTTTTTAACTTAGTCTGCAGAAAGTCTTGCTGCAGTTGCTCCAAGACTTTTCAATATCAAAACAGTTTTCTTCATAAAGAAGAAGTGATTATCTTCGGGCGCATGACTTCAAGAGGGGTAGTCTCTCGTTTGACAAACATTTCCTAGTTCTTTGATTTAGAGGAATATTTTGGTGATCTTGTTCAGTAATTTCATTCGACGAAGCTCTATACGTCATTTTTGGCAAATCTACACTATTACGATCAACTGAACGCTCTGATGAAAGGCAATAGATTTGTTTTGAATACTTTTGGTTTAGGTGAGTTCATGCGAAAGTGTTGCAGAACTTGGTGAAGATCAACGCTGCTGAAAGGGTTCCTCTGACACTCCACTATACCATGAATCGTCGCTGTTCTGATGAGGTAACATCAAGAAAATGATTCTGACGTTCTTTTTATGATGTATCAAACTTATGGGTACTTATCATAAAGTGTGGAACATGTTGTCTGCCTTGCATTGCTACTCTCTCTCTTAATGGGCAACGAGAAGAGTTTATAGCATGTAACTAAGTCTTCGCTGAATTTGGAAAAATATAAGACACTCAATCTAGCGGTGTAATTTGTAAATCATCTTGTTTATATTCGGACATAACATTTCATGGAGTTGTCTGTTCTGACCTCTTTGCCTACATTTCAAAATATTAGGTGTGCACAGTATATATATTTCAAGTTGTTTCTATTGTAGGAAATGTGGAAACTTGCAACGTACAGATGTTTTATCCAATAACTTTTGGGTAAATCTGAAAATGTGAACTGTGATATTTCAAAATGCTGTTAGAAGTCAGTCATGGACTGAATAACATAAAAAGGTTGCTGCATATATCTGATTGAGAAGACTGCGTTAAAACAGGAACAATACAAAGTTATTGGATTTCATTAAGAAATGATTAGCGACATGTTTTAAAAGTACATTTCATGGTATGATATATAGTAAACAAGAAAAAACAAAACCTTCTGCGCGGAATGTTTAGAGGTATTAATTTGTTTTGTTTCCTGTCGTAACAAGGCTCATATAACGGAGATAGAATATAATTATCAGAATATAAATACACGCTTTAATGTTGTTGTTAAAACTATATAGTTCCCAAATCGACTCATGAGTACGTTTTTTGTGAGTAAAAATAAAGTGGAAGAGAAACTTCATGCATTCATCCACCAAAGGTAGATGAAAGTTTGTCTTGAAATCTCACATTCAATTATCACATCTGTTTGAACTCATTGCTCTGATCAAACTTCTTGAGCTTTTGGGTCACTTATGTTTGCCACAAACACTCGGATGAGCCATGTTACCGGTGGTTCGCTTAGACAACCAACTGAACCCTTTCATGCCAACATGAAACTGCCTTTGTGAAAGCATGTGAGTTGTTTTGTACCTTCAAAATTCTTCTTCAAACCTCTCCCAAGCTAGAGATCACTTTCTTCCTCCCTCCTTTCTAAGAACAGCTCGACATCGCGAATATTTTGAAAGATGCATGAATAGTTTTAAAGGATGGGCACACAAAAAGTGTCCATTCAATGCAAGTTCTTGTTCTTACCTTAGCTAAAGTAAGAATAAAAACTTGCATCGAATGGACACTCTTTTTCTGCCCATCCTTTAAAATTATTTTTCCATCCTTCAAAATCTTTGAGATAAATTTGCTCCTCCCATTTTACTGATGAATTAATACCTGCATAGCTAACTGATACTTAATATTGTATGGAAAACAGTTAGTAGCACATGTATTAGGTCGACTAAAATAGGAGAAACATATGTGTCAAGAAGATTCTAAAGGTTTGGTGGACAATTCTAAATGCTAGATGGACAAAACATCTTCATTCGATACAGGTATGTATAATTTGACCTTACTCTCATAACATGTGTATATGTGTATATGTGTGTCTATGTTTATATGTGTGCATACATCCATGTATATTATGTGTATTTTTATATATGCATGTATATATATATATATATATATATATATATATATATATATATATATATATATATATATATATATATATATATATATATATATATATATATATATATATAGGGATAGAGAATTAAAAATTATACCTTAATAGAGTCAAAACAGATACATTACTCCATCCAAAACGATTTTGAAGATTGAGAATAAGTAAGCTCGCACTTAGTCGTGTCAAACGACCTCCTTCATATACATGCTTTAGACATTCCTCTCAAAGATATTTCTCATTTTTAGAAATATCAATGCTCTCACTGTCATTTTGATACCAATCCTCAATAAAATCTGCCATCCCCTCATCTTCATCATTGTCGCACAAATCTTGTACTTTATCTTCTTTTGAATATAGATCTTTCAACCTTGCATATTCCACAGGATCACTTTTGCGTAGCCTCCTCATAGAAGCTTCTGATAATTGAGGTCTTACTGGCAATTGTGAATGGTGTGGAGGCATATCATCAACATCATACGTTGGAATCTACACATATAAATAAAATTCGTTAGTATTCCATAAATGAATAAAAAGTAAACTTTAAACATAAAATAAAATATAAAAGTTATTAAATATGGATAGAAAATTTGTATTCTCTCTATCTAAAAGGTGCTCTTGGAGGTCTACGCCATCCATAATTCACTAATAGTTCATCACCAACATGTAATGTAGTAATAGCATTGACAACTATGTATCTTGATACATCTCTACTCATGTATGGTGATTCATGACTACTTTCATGCTCCTCAAATGTGCAATTAGTCCTTGAACTATTATGTAACCCTCAACTACTATTTATTAAACCTGTTGTATTTCCATGCGTGTAAGGTCTTCCATCAATATATAATCTTTCATTTTTTACATGTGAAATCCTTCTACTAGTAAGGGATGTTGCAATCAAGCATATTCCATAAGTACTCATGCTTTGAACATAACGTGAAAGTCGATGCCAATCTCCCCATCCATATATAGGACCACAAAATGACATAAGAGTGACTTCAGAGTTCGGAGGCACATACAAATCCTCTACAACAAAGAGACCACAACCAGCATTAGTAATAGTGGATGGTGCAATCATATAGCGATTACCCCAAAAGTTGAAAACCTCTCCATCTAAAGGAACAGGTCCTCTATTCCATCCTCCATATCTTCTTCTATACCCAAGCATTATCACCTTTACTAGGTGATGGTGCATGCTCAAAAGTACCATACTCTGCCTCATGTTTAATACATTCCAATCGTGGTCTTCGATGTGTGCAATAACAAGAGTTACACAAACATATAATATGCTCTTGATAGTAAAATTCATCATAATTCCTATCGGAGGATAGATGTGAAGTCTATGCATGGGAAGGAGGTGGTGGAGTGCCCTCTGATTGATCAGAATCTGATAATAATAAGAAACAAAAAAAATATATAAGTTATGTATCCATCAAATATATTTAAAATTAAATGTTTGATATACTTATAGTATATAGTCGTTGCACGATGAGGAGATGGTGGTGGAGTTCCATCTGATTGATGAGAATCTACAAATAATGGTATTTGATATTAATAATCTGATTATTTACATACATAAACATTCACATATACATATTTACACATACACAGATATACACATATACACATTTACACATACACACATATTCACATATACACAAATGCACATTATTATGGGATAAATGCATGTATTTTGTATGAATGAATGTTTATGCATGCATGTGTGTGTACATATATATGTGGATATGTATATGCGTCTTTATGTTATATGTATGTATATGTGTATATGTATGCATATATGTATGTGTATATGTTTGCATGTATATATGTATGTGGGTATGTGTATGTGTATGTGTGTGTATATATGTGTATGTATTCTGATTTTTTTTCTGTTTGAGACTAAATTAATAGGAGATATTGTATGGTGGAGAAAAATAAGAGGCGACCTATCATACCACGTGAGACCTGGCAATTTTTTTGTAGATAGCTACATCTCCAGGAGTCATTTCCTCAAGAGAAGGTATACAAATTAATACTTTATATTTATAATTTTCATATACTTTAGTAAATTTTTACATTTAATTTATGTATTTATTTTTTCTTAAATAAACAAGCTACTGCAAAGAAGAGAGTTGAGTCGGCCCACACATCACACCTAGGCCAAATGGGCCATCATGGTTTTGTAGCTACATTTGTAAGTATATGTGTTATTGTGAGTATATTTTTTTATTTTAGTTAAAATGTAACATGAGATCGAGTATGCTAAACATTTTGGATATCGGCATATGAGCGAGTATATGCGAGATCATCCGGATGCCTTTGTGAGTATTATTAAATTTTATATAATTCTTTTATTTTTATGGATGTTTTAATAGTTTTACTTATTTACGTTTGTTATATGTAATACAAGAGTATTATGGAGAGGCACATATGGATGAGATGGAGAGACAGACACAGGAGGGACAATCTCGATCGTCACAAGGTGATCATGATGATGAGGATGAGGATGATCAGGATGATCATGATGTTGATGATGATCATGATGGTCATGATGATGATGATTAGGATTATTGATTATGACATTGGATTATATGTATTTTCATTGATATATATATACATATTTTTTTATCTATATATTTTTCATTTCAGTTATGTTTTGAATTGTGTAATGAAAAGTTATGTTCTATTAATTGTTATTATTGTTTATATTAAGCATGTGTTTTAGTACTTTAATTATATAATTCATTCATATGTGTGTACGTATGTGCATGTATATGTGTGTACATATGTGCATGTATATGTGTGTAATATGTGTGTGTTTATGAATGTATCTACATATGTATATGTGTATATGCATGTACACGTGTATATGCATGTATGTGCATGCGCATGTGTAACTGTATACGTGTATGTGCATGTGCATGTGAGTGTGTGTGTATATGTATGTATGTGCATGTGCATGTGTAAGTGTATATGTGTGCATATGAGTATGTGCATGTGCATGTGTATGTGTGTGTATATTTATGTGCATGTATATGTGTAAGTGTATGTGTATATGTGTGTATGTGCATGTATATGTGTATATGTATGTATGTGCATGTGTGTCTGCATCTGTATGTGTGTGTGTACATATGTGTATGTGTGTGTATATATACATATGTGCATATGTATGTGTATGTGTATAAACATATACAAATGTATGTATATGCATGTGTCTATGTATGAAACATGCATGTGCATGTGGATCCATTTCCATTTGCATCCATGTGCATGCATGTGAATGTGCATGCATGTGGATGTGCATATACATGTGTTTAAGTATATGTTAATGTGTGTATGTGTATATATATATGCAATAATGCATGCATGCAAGTCTTTTTATGTGGTTGTAGAAATTTTTGTGCATATGCATGTGTATGTGTGTGTATGTGTAAGTGTATGTGTGTGTATATATGTGTGTATGTGCATGTGTATATGTGTATATGTGTGAGCGTGCATTTTCATCATGTATAAGTGTATATGTGCATATCAATAAGTGTGAGTATGCTATCTAATTAAAATAACACAATTCAAATGATATACAAAGAATGGAAATTGTACTTACAATAGGTAGCCATACTTTTTGCTTGGTTAGCTTCTTGAATAACCTGCAATAAAGAGAGAGAGAGAGAGAGAGAGAGAATTCAAAGAGAGAATGATGTAGAAAGAGAGAGATAGAGACAGAGAGAGACAATAAGATAGAGCTTAGGCAAAACAACAATTCTGCATATACTTGTTTCAGCTCGTAAGCACAGCGCAATTGCGAACATTGGAGAGCTCTTAGATCAGATGTGTGAACATCCCGATCGAAGAGCCTCCAACGTTTTAAGTTTTTTCCATCAACAGACGGTCGTGTAAGCGATGGTAATGCATTGTAAAAACCACTGGAATTGGCATCGCATAAGCAACATAAGCGATGCAAAAAAGTGTCGCTTATGCAGTGCTTTTTTAAACCCTCATGTTAGCAATGCTCTATGGGAGCGTCACACATCCCATCGTGCCACACGTTGAAAAAAACATTGTTTGGATCATCCTTTAATCGACGGTCCATGCTCAATGCTTCTTGCGATGCATTTTGCAATATTATAGCGACGAAATTGTGTCGCCTTAACCATCGCTATGCGCCCGTATTCCTTGTAGTGAAAGGAAAAATCTGCAAATATTCTTCAAAGATTGGTGGGCGGGGTAGGCTGATTTCATATTTATTTACTACAAAAATCATATATGTGTGTGTATATGTGTGCATGTGTGTATGTATGTGTGTGTGAATGTATGCATGTGTGTATATGTGTATGTGTGTGTATGTATGCATGTGTGTATATGTGTGTGTATGCATGTGTGTATATATGTGTGTGTATGTATGCATGTGTGTATATGTGTATGTGTATGTATGCATGTGTGTGTATGCATTCATGTGTGTGTGCATGCATGTGTGTATGTATGTGTGTGTATGTACGTGTGTGTGTGTACGCATGCATGTGTGTATATGTGTGTAAGTATGCATGTGTGTACATGTGTGTGTGTATGTATGCATATGTGTACATGTATGTGTATTTATGTGTGTGTGTATGTATGCATGTATATGTGTGTATGTATGTGTGTGTATGCATGTGTGTATATATGTGTGAGTATGTATGTGTGTATGCATGTGTGTATGTATGTGTGTGTGTATGCATATGTGTATGTGTGTATGTGTATGTGTGTGTATGTATATGTGTGTATATGTTATGTGTGTGTATGCATGCATGTGTGTATATGTGTGTATATGTATGCATGCATGTGTGTATATGTGTGTATCTATGCATGTGTGTACATGTGTGCGTGTATGTATGCATGTGTAGATGTATGTGTGTGTGTATGTATGTATGGTCTATCTTCCTCTCTTTCATCTCTCTTTATTTGTTTCTCTCTCTCTTTCTCTCTCTCTTTATCTCTCTATCTCTCTCTCATCTCTCTCTCTCTTTTTCTCTCTCTCTTTCTCTCTCTCGCTTTATCTCTTTATCTCTCTCTCTCTCTCTCATCTCTCTCTCTCTCACTCTCTCTCTCTCTCTCTCTCTCTCTCTCTCTCTCTCTCTCTCTCTCTCTTTCTCTCTCTCTTTCTCTCTCTCTTTCTCTCTCTATCACTCTCTCTCATCTCTCTCTCTTTCTCTCTCTATCAATAGAGAATAAAATAATCACTTACAGGTATGTCCCTCTTTTGGATCGTTGTTGCCAAAGCATAATGTATGTCATCTTTCGTCGAATTCCAAAGAATCAATGCCAAAAAACTTCTGCAAAATCAAAGAGAAGAAAAATTATAAAACATAAAGCATAGAGAAACACAAAGGCTAACAGTACGTGAACCACTTACAAGATGTGAGATCTAAAGAGAGAGAGAATATGTGTATGTGTGTAGAGAAAGAGATCTGTGTGTGTGTGTGCACAAGACAATGCAGGTCACAATTTGATTCACGCGTGCAAGTTCGACAGAAGCAAGCAGTACTCAGTGTAAAACATGCGTAAAATATTGAGTTTTGCTCTCAAGTTCTTGGTATGTTTAAAACACAAACTCGGTATACCCATCGGTATGGGTGTCGATAATTTCCAGTATATTACCGACACTCATACCGATGCTTATACCGACAGATATACCGATGCTTATACGGACGCTTATACTGGCGGTTGCCCGACGATCGGTTTTAAAGTTCATACCGGCAGTCACTTGACCGTCAGTATGTTTTAGTGGATTTTTCCAATGCTTATACCGACGCCGAGAGTGACCGTCGGTATAGGCAGTGTCGGTATGCCGCTCATATGTTTTAGTGTTTAAGGCCGGTGTTTAGCTTGGGACTGCTCAACTATCCTCCTTCTCTGCGGACAAGATCTTCCTTGCCTGGAGGGCCTCAAATGGAGCAATGGTAAGAAACTATCCAAAATCCCCAACTTCAAAGAGAACTTAGATGTTCATCTCACCCTTAAAAAGAGATGGTGCCTTTCTTGGACCAAACTTCGATGGGAACTAAAGTTCATGTCTATTTGGCATCCCCTTATTGAGATCAAAAAGTCCGTTCTCATGTGGCAGATCTTGCATAAGGGTATCTAGTCCAATGCAAGCACTAACAAAATTTGTGGTGTGCCTCCATGGTGCTAGCATTGCCATCGATGCATCGAAGATTTAGTTCACCTTTTCTTCGATCGCCCCAAGTCCCATGTTATATGGCATCACATGACGTGGGTATTGAGGCTCACGAACCAAATCAATTGGCAACAGGCATTGTTGGGTGAGGCGGTTGGCTGCTCATCAAGGCTGTGGAATGCCATTAGGGGTGAGACTCTTTGGAAGATTTGGAGGGAGCGATGTGCTGTCAATTTTGGCCAAACTCCAAAGGAATGGTCGATTGAGAAATCCTTGTTTCTTCTAGGTAAAAGAATCTCCCGAGATAAGAGATCTCCATTGTTTAGACATCACTGTATTTACCTCCTCGAACATAACAAGTTGAAACCCAAATGGGTCCCACATGAGGGAGATGATATATTTCTCCGCCTCATTTGTAATTCCCTCTAGCTTATAGAACTTTTCCCCTGCATTGTGAGATTTGGGGGGTCCCATGGGCACTAGTCCGATTCACTTGTAACTTTTCTCCTTTATTTTAATTAAAGTCCGGGAGAATAGGCCAAGGCCGAACTTCCTTTTAAAAAAAAAGGTACGCATGATCTACGAGCCGGTCAAGTTCCGACAATCATTGACTCTGGAGTTTGGAGTTTTAAGTGACCTTAGCATCCAGGTGGCAGGGCAAGGCAGGCTGTAGACGACACATGTGAGATGAGACATCCACTATTCAGAAATGCTGTTTTAATGTCCAACTGATGTACATTCCAACCATGATGGGCTGCAAGTGCACAAATGCTCCGAACAGTAGTCATACGACATGTAGGTGCAAAGGTCTCATCAAAATCAATGCCTCTTTCCTGTGCATAACCCTTTGCAACAAGCCTAGCCTTATACCTGTCAACTGTACCATCAGGTTTACGCTTCAGCTTGTATACCCACTTAGTGCAAATGGCCTTCTTGCCAGGAGGCAAGTCACATAAAGACCATGTACCATCCTTCATTATAGCATCATATTCAGATTACATAGCAGCCATCCAATTTTTTGAATTTTGTGCTTCATCAAAAGAAACAGGTTCATTCTCATCACAGAAACTAGATGCAGCCATAGCATAGCAATCTGATGCAAAGGAGGCACTATGAGAGCCTGAACGAGTACGATATGACAAAGGTGCATCTAATTTGCTGTCACGCAAAGTCTGCACCAGCCATTTTGGCATAGTTTTTGCCTGCTCAATATCAACTCTCTCATCAACAAGTGCATCATGTAAATCTGCATCAGAAATGGAATGATCTGCATCATCATATGAAACCTGCAAAGGCTGAGAAGTTGCCTCATTAGGACCAGCACTAGCCTGTCCACCTGTAAAAAGAGGCATCAAAGTATCGTACATGTCTTTGGAGCTAACAGATGTCTCCTTAGTACATGAAAGCAATGGCTGACTAACATCTTCCACAAAGACAACATCACAGATAACCAGAATGCGTTTATTCTGTGGATGATACAGACGATAGCCTTTACTTTCAGAACTGTACCCAACAAAAATACATTTTACTGCCTTATCATCCAATTTTCTGTGATGTTGTTCAGGCACTAATGCATATGCCAAACAACCAAAAACACGCAGATGAGCAACAGATGGCTTGCGGTCATGCCAAGCCTCATATGGAGTGATAGACTGCAACGCTTTAGTGGGACACCTGTTCAGTACATATGCTGCACACATGACAGCCTCAAGCCAGAAACTATGTGGTAAAGCTTGACTTTTGACCATGCACCTCGCCATCTCCATGAGTGCCCTGTTCTTTCGTTCAGCAACTCCATTCTGTTGAGGTGTATATGGCACTATACACTGGTGTTTTATCCCACGTTTAGCCAGAAATGCATTAAAATCTGAAGACATATATTCCCCCCCTCGATCAGAACAGAGGGTGCCCATTTTACATGCTGACAGATTTTCAGCCAAAACCAAAAACTGTTTGAAGCACATGAACACTTCGGACTTTGCTTTGAGTGGATATACCCATGCATGCCTGGAAAAATCATCAATGAAAGTCACGAAGTAAAGGTAATTTCCAAAAGAGGGTGTCTGCATAGGACCACAGACATCACTATGTACAAGCTGCAATTTCTGCGTAGCCCGAACTGAACCATCTTTTGGAAAGGAAGAACGCTGCATTTTGCCCAAAATACAGCCTTCACAAACATGTTTTCCAGGTGCCTCAAGTTTGGGCAAAGAGGACACCATTTCAGATTTCTGCAGGCGTAACAAACTAGCAAAATTCAGATGACCAAAGCGTGCATGCCAAAGCTTTGCATCTGACATAGCCTGAGAATCATGAACTGCACATGCCGAATCATTTCATAGTCTATGAGCTTATACAGCCCACGACATAAAATGCCAGAAGCAATAATCACATCGCCATTTGAGAGATCATGGACTGTACACCTGTCATCAACGAATTTCACAACCAAGCCAATCTTGGCTAATGCAGAAACTGATAACAGGTTCTTTTTGATCCTTGGCACAACTAAAGCATCTGACAAAGTGAAAGAACTACCATCAGCAGTAGTCAGAATGATCTTACCAACTCCCATAACAGGATAAGAGGAGTTATTGGCGCATGTGACAGTATTCCCTGTAGGGGCAGGCTCGAGTGAAGAGAAGAAACTGCGCTGCGAGGTAATATGTTTGGTCGCCCCACTGTCAAAGTACCAAACATCTGAGTCTACTGTAGACATGCATTGATCATGAGAAGATGGGTCAAAACTGCAGACAGTAGTAAACGCCCATTCTTCTTCCTACACAAGATTTGCAGACTCTGTTTTTGGTGTAGAGGCCTCTGCAATAAACATTCCAGCCTCTTTCTTCTTTGCCTCTTTAGCAGCCAGTTTTGGACAGTTCTTTATAATATGATCATTTCCTTTACAGTACTTGTAGAATAATTTCTGCTTTTCTGATTTCTTCTCATCTTTATCCTGGTTCTTCGATTGTGCAGCATTTGCAGATTTCTACTTACTAGTAGAAGAGCTCCATTTTCCTTTGCCCTTCTGACTAAATTCCTCAAATGACAAGGCATTCGGATTGCCTTTCATCATCAACCGAAGAGTAGAGGCAAAACTCTGATATGAATCAGGAAGACCATTCAGAACCGTCTGCACAAGTGAGCTATCTGGTATAACCTCATCAGCAGAAATCAACTGTTCCTTCAGGTCTTTGATCTTTGTAAGAAAATTATCCATAGAATCACCTTCATTCATGTGCTCACTCTCCAACTGTTTTCGGAGGTAAGCAACACGAGCCTCATTCCTAGCCTGGTACAAAGTGATAAGTGTATCCCAAGCATCCTTTGTTGTTCTGCAAGAGTGAATGTGAGGAATAATGGCACGTTTGACAGACAAAGCTATCAATGCATGTGCCTGGGCATCTCTGCCATCCCAACGAATCTGCTCTGCAGTAGGTGCAACAGAAACAGCAGCACGAATAGGAATCTGTGGAATATCATCTTCGACACCATCTTCATCAGCTCCAACACCTGTATTTGCAGTACCTATCGTTACAGGTATAACAGGATGTCTTTCAACACCCTGCACAATGTTCCACAATCCTTTTGCAACCAATACATGTCGCATCATATAAGCCCATAATGGATAGTTGGTACCATCCAACTTATCCTCAACAGCCAACATACGGAATATATCACTGCTTTCAGCCATGGCCGGTGACTAAAATACCTTGATGCAGAAAATTGACTGTATCTCAAAAAGTTGAATAGAACTGCCTAGACGAGTTCTGCTAGACCTGTAGCAGACTTTGAGACGCTTAAACTGGCGAACAGAAACTGGTATATACCTTTGGCACAAAAGGACAAAATAGCCTGCACAAGCGCTGCGATAGTGCGTTCGGAGGCCGAAACAAGCTAAGATCGCAATTTCGGCACCACATAGCAAAGCTGTTTTGATCTCGGAAACACCCTGAGTATGCTCACCAAATTTTGTGCGAATCTGAGACTGCAAACGGAGGAGTGTCGACGGCGCCCTAGAAGAAGCGACGACCTGCTCTGATACCAATTGTTGGAGATAGACGTCTGCGGAAGCACGCGAACAGCACAAGGAAGAAGAAGAAGCTTGGAGCACAAACACACAATACTGAATGTATTACTAGAGAATGTACAAAGATAAGTAGCCCATTAGGGCAATAGGCGTATGTACAAGCCGGGGGAAAAAAACCTCCTAAAGAGGGAAAAAAGTGCCCCGGTGGTCCTAGAGTGTTCACACACATCACTACCTAAATATATCAACACGGATGGCCTCAGTCGTCTTTTTAAACATCACTTGGATGCTGGAAATCTTAAAGGTCTCTCCCTACCCCTTGGTTAGGACCAGATGATTGCTAGACTCTTTGCCAATGACATGAATGCCTTTATTCGTAACGATAGAAACTGCATTGAGATGTTTTGGAACTGCCTCGACACCTTTTGTAAGGCGTCAGGTTCAAAAATCAACCATGCTAAAACTGCTTTCAGAGCAATCCATGGGCCTCCGCCTCAACTGTTGATTGATCAGGGGTGTCAAGTTATCCGGAGCGGCCAAGTCTTCCGTCTCCTCGGCATTCCGATGGGCTTCAACATCTCGATGGACCAACGGTGGAACTGGATTCTATCCAAACTGGATAGCAAACTAAATCATTGGAAAGGTATGCAAGCTAACTTGGCAGGGCATGCAATGGTTGTCAACACATTTATGCTTTCTACGATTGTTTACTATATCTCGTGCTGGAGACCTAAGGAGAAAGAATTGATCAAAGTGGAAAGGATCTGCGGAAACTTCCTATGGACTGGGGACCCCAATAGGAGGGGGATTCCCAAAATCAAATGGGAAACTTGTATTAGCTCAAAAGACTCAGGGGGCTTGGGGATTTTGGATATCACTGGGTTAGCTGACAAGCTGGCGGCAAAGTGGCTTATCAAGGCTTGGTGCAATAGGGAGTCCTCCTGGGCTAAATTGATCTTCAGAAATTCGAAAGACCTTACCTTGGTTGGTCTTCCTGGCTGGAAGGACATTGGGATCCTCACACTTTTGTTCTCCCCCCACCCGGTGTCCCCTAAAGGCTCTAGCCTCGTGTGTTCCTTATGGAAGAGTTGGAACAAAGCCAAACAATTCATCAGAGTCAGTGATGAGTGGAAGTGGGCTGCGGGGATAAGACAAAATGACTCTATCTGGTTCCCGATCAACGGCTTAAGGGAGGTGGAGTATTGTAATCGCCAAACGGCTAAGCGACTTTGGAACAAGGGATACAAACAGTGGAAACAGCTCTGGAAACAAGAGACCGAAGAGTGGATTAGGTTTGAAGACTTAGACCCAAGACATAGAATTTCTCTCGAAGAATGAACTCTTCTTCAAAACAGGTGTTCAACATGGGACCAATCAATTGCCTTCTCTATGGACAGGATCTTCCTTGCCTAGAGGGCCTCAAATGGAGCAATGGTAAGAATCTTTCGAGAATTCCCAACTTCAAAGAAAACTTAGATGTTCATCACACTCTTAACAAGGCGTGGTCTCTTTCTTGGACCAAACTTCGATGGGAACTTAAGTTCATGTCGATTTGGCACCCCCTTATCGAGATCAAGAAATCCGTTCTCATGTGGCAAATCTTGCATAAAGGTATCTGGTACAACGCAAGGGCCAACAAAATCTGTGGTGTGCCTCCATGGTGCAAGCGGTGCCATCGAGGCATCGAAGACCTTGTTCACCTCTTCTTCGATTGCCCCAAGTCCCATGTTATCTGGCATCAAGTGACACGGATTCTGCATCTCTCGAACCAAATCAATTGGCAACAGGCGCTGTTGGGTGAGGCGGTTGGCTGCTCTGCTAGGTTGTGGAATGCCATCAGAGGCGAGACTCTTTGGAAAATTTGGAGGGAGCGATGTGCTTTCAACTTTGACCAAACCCCAAAGGAATGGTCGATTGAGAAATCCTTGTTTCTTCTAGGTAAAAGAATCTCCCGAGACAAGAGATCTCCTCCATTTAGACACCACTGTATTTATCTCCTCGTAGATAATAAGTTGAAACCCAAATGGGTCCCCCATGAAGGAGATGATAGTTTTGTACGCCTCATTTGTAATGCCCTCTAGCTTACCGAACTCGTCCCCTGCTTTGTGGGATTTGGGGGGTCCCATGGGCACTACTCCCATTCACTTGTAACTTTTCTTCATTATTTTAATTAAAGTCCGGGAGATTAGGCCATGGCCGAACTTCCTTTTAGAAAAAAAAAAAATTATTCAGCATACCCGCTTTTTCCATCCTCTTCCGCGAGACACTTGAGGCTTCCATCATCCTTTCTGTCATGCTCACCCTTCTCAATGAAACTGTGGAGGACCTCGAGGTGCGTTGCAGAATGCGGCGACAGGCGGGGATTCTGCTGTCTCTAGCGGCGGCGATGTTCCTGAGTCCTGACGCTCTATTGTAGAGTGGCCAAAAGGGCCTGGGTCAATTTCGAAGCTCTATGGGAGGCATCCTTGGAATGATAGCGGTAATTCTGATCATCGATAACGGCGTTTTGGATGATGAGGGTCGACAAATGGAGGGAGAAGTGGGAGCACAAGTTCACAAAAGCTGACGGTGGAAACTCTGGGTTAAGCTGAGGAAGCTCAAAGTTATCGGAGTAAGTACAAGTGGTAGTGCGGGAAGGTGTCGACTGTCGAGGTTGTAATCTTTCTCGGCGGAATCGGGTTAGAGGCCTCCGGAACTCGGCGCTGTGAGGGGGATAACGGTGGGCTATTTGTTCTACAAAGGTGGCAATCATTTTGCGTCCAAGGTGTTCCTTGGGGCGACCACGGTACTCCTGTTGGTGATCGCTGCCGGTCTCTTTGCGGCTCTGTGCACGAATTCGAGTACATTGACAACGAGCATTTTCCGTGGAAGATCAGCTGCTGTGATCCGGAGGACAACAACGTGCGGCCTACCATCTCTCCTGGAAGCGGTAGTAAGGTGGCGCAACGAGACGACCCAGGGAACCTTGTCCGCTTACATCTGTGGGCGTTCGTCATAGCCACCTTCCTTCGTGTTTCTTCGTCACAAGTGGAGCAGGGAAATTGAGATGATTCATATGTTTCTTTTTTTTTGAGACAAAGGAGAAAATATAGAATTGATGCAGAACAAAGAAGAGATACAAAGCACCTTCCAGGTGGGAAGGGGAAGCTACCAAAGGGCAGAAAATTTAGGAGAAGACATAGAGTGTGCTTCTCCAAGCTAGTTACATCATACTCTCAATGTACAAATTTATAAAAGAGGACATATTGTCTCTCTGTGTTGTGTGTTGAATGGATCTCGAACAGCTTATATATTTTTTGAGGATTACAAAAGGGCTGGACTCAGTCACAGGGTTGCTATTAGCAAACTTCAAGCACTGGGACAAAAGTCTTTTAATCCCCATCATACAAGAGAAGAAGTAATCTTTACATTTTTGTCATAAATTTTGCTATTCCTATTTTTCCAAATGGACCAGAGGGTTTAAGCCCTTATCAACTGTCACAACATAATATCCATCTTGTTGGATTCACCAATGAGAAACTCTCTGGAATCTGGTTTGTTCATACCAGTAGCTTTGTAGTACATATAAATAACCTTCCAAAATCTTGAGGAAACCCTGCATTTGAAAAAGAGATGATTTAAATCTTCTTTCAAACCACAATGGTGGCAAAGACCTACATCAATTTTATATTATCTAGCTTTGCTGCCAGTCCATATTCCTTTATGCAAAATCAGCGACAAGCAGGAGTGCTTATTGTCAAAAGGGAAGGACCATGTGCCCTAGAATCTATAACTCCATTGGTGAGCAGACCAAGAAAGATTCCATTTCCAGTTCAGTCTGCCAATAATTTCTCTGATGCTGATTCGAGACATTTATAACTAGTATACATATCTGAGCCACATCAGAGATAGTAATAGCCTTCGACCACATATTGTTATCAGTGAGAGACAACAACTTGATCTTCTTGTCTTTTATAATCTGTTTAAAAGCAAAGGACAAAGTATCAATGTTCATAATATTGTAATCTGTTGGAAAAACAATGTTCCTATTGGTCCATTCTATCCAGAGTTTACAGGATGTGTACAAGCTTTTATACTCCCTCAAGCGGACAGTCGAGTAACAGCATGTGTAGTTGTCAAACTCACATCTTGTACACACTAGAGCCTTGGTGGAGTGGATAGGTCGTTATCCTCCCAAATCTCCCACCAGGGATCGATTCCCATCGCCGACAGCGCGTGGAAAATAGAAGATTTTAGCGTTTGCTTTTGGCTAAAATTGACGGACGAGCGCGAACGCAATCCGTTGTGTTTTCTAGATTCATTGCGATCGTATTGATCGTATGCTTTATTAGAAGGGATCGCAGATCGTAGCTTTATTAGCTTTATTATGAGCTTTTCAAAGTTACACAAAACTATATAAGAAGAGTATTGGCCTCATTATCTTTCATCCTTCACCTAGGATCAACACAAGCTTTCTAGAGCTTGGACCTCAGTAGAGGTGGTGTTTCTTCTAGCACATGGGGCAGCCATGGTGCTAACTTGAAGCATGTTGAGGAGCAGCTATGGAGTTCTTCTTGGTGATTCTTCTTGGGGAAGATGAAGGGTGTGCTCACACTCTAGCTCATGGAGAGGAGGTCATCTCTTGTTCATGGCAAGAAGACTTGATTATTAGCAGCTTGATGGTGAGGATCGCCCATCTACATGATGTATTTGAAGATCATCTTCTACAAGAAGATGTTAGGTTGAAGATTATCTTCTACAAGAAGATGTCTGGCTACTTCAAAGACATTGGATGGGACCATCTACATGATTTTGAAGATTATCTTCTACAGGAAGATATTAGGTTGAAGATTGTCTTCTACAAGAAGATATCGGGCTACTTCAAAGACATTAGATGGTGATTAACATAAGATTCACATCTTATGTTAAGTATTCAGGTACATATTCTCTTTATGCACACAGGTACTACTTGAAGTTTATGGAGGCTGTGGCGTTCATACCAGGAGGAGTCCTATTCAGCATAGGTACAAGAGAATCAGTACATATATGCTTTATGCATATTTTTATGAGGTGTTTGAGAAGGTGTGCTCACATGAGTTTGAGGATTTCTGGCAACAATCTTGTTAGCATTCCATGCTACTTTATAAGTATGTGATCTTTTCACACACGTATCTGACTTAGGGTCTTCCATAGCCTAAGTTTAGATGTAGGTTTGTTGACCATCAGTTTCACACTGATCCTTCCTCATTCAGTCACTCATATTCACTCTTCTATAACCTATAAGGTCACACATCTCATGTATATTCAGATTACTGCCCACACATCTGAATATGTTTGTTACATTGTACATTCACTCATTCATCTATTTCTCATCACATAGAGTGGTTGAGAGTTTTGCTCCCACATTGTACATTGAACATTGGTATATATGATACTATGAGTAAGCGATGGCTTACGTAACACCTTACACATGACGTCTATTCTTTCTCTATCTTTGTCTCATCATCTGTATGATTAAGTTGTGGTATGTTCATGTTTTGTCCATATGGAAGATTGTTGGAATTAATGTTGTACATGAATGGAACTATGGAACCATGGACCTGTGACATGAGCCTAAGGGCCTACCTCACTTCCAACATTTGGTATCAGAGCACTAAGGTTTTGGTTACAGAACTTTAGATCTTTGGCATCAATGCATTAAGGCTCATTCATAATCCCAGGTTCCTAGACTTCCAGATTTACAACATATGATTTGAAAGCATCTTCTAACATTTCACATTTGACATACACACTTAATCTAGATGAGTAGAGATTTGAGAATTAGACACTTCAGTTACATTCATCAGTGTGGAGTACGAAGTTGATAATCTGTTAGCAGCCGAATATTTTTGAAGAGTATGCAAATACTTTACAAAAGTATTGTTTGAAGACCCAGACTTGATGAAGAGAAGACTACTTCAAATTCAAGGAAGAACAATGGTTTAGAGAAGATGAAGGAATTAGATCAACATCAAATCACAGGTATCAGTTTCTACTATCAGATTATCATTTGCAGGTCATATCTTAGAAGAGCAGTTATGAAGAGATTTGAAGAAATTCAAGGATTGCTTTTATACGCTTTCATCATTTGAAAGTTAAAGGCTACATCGAAACAGGTATCTAGAGGTTTTTCTAGAGAGTTTTTGAGAAATCTCTTTCATGGCAAGAAAGTTCATCTAAGAAGACAAGCGCAGAGATGAGATGAGTTTTTTCAGCCAATTTTTTGTTGTAAGTTGGTTGGATATCAAGGTACAAATGTATCTAGAGAAGGTAACTCTAGAAGGGTAATTCATCATTCAGATAAACGATTGGTGAATTTAGTCGTTTCAGACATTTGAAACAACATTTTGATTCAGAGATATGAGGAGATGATAAAACATGATTCTATATTCACTTCCATTTATATACCATGTTTGTTTTATCTCTTACTCTTAGCATTAGAGGAAGAGAAAAGTTCAGTTGAAGAAGTCAAGAGTGTTTGCTACTTCAAGATGAAGAGAACAAAAGGTATGGAAGAGAAGTTTGAAGATGTTGACATCATCAGGTGGAAGAAAGATGCAGAAAAAGAAAGTCCATCATTTCCAAAAGAAAAGTAAGGCTTCCTTTTCTCATATATTTTCCATATACTTTTCCTATTTTATCCTCTACACCCAAAGACAAGTCTACGAGAACATCTTGTTTAAAGAAGAAGCAGTTTCTTGTTTTGCATTACACTTGGTAATGATTTAGTAGATTTGACAAAGAATTGCATTGAGAGAAAGAAAAGCAGCAGATATATGTTTTAACTCATATATGTATGAGTTATGTTTTAGTTGAAGCTTTTAAGCAGGCAGCTTATATGTTCCCTCAAAGAATTCTTGGAGTGTCAATACAGAGCTACTTGGTATATGACAAGTTGCAGAGAAGTATATTTCTTCTTTATCTAACTCTTGAGGTAAAAGAGTTTTTTGTAGCAGATGTTGAAGACTTGGGTTGAGGTTTTATGTTTGGAAAAGGTTACCTCATATTCAGTACTTTCAGAAAAACTTCAGAAAATTCAGACTTGTTGATGTACCAGTCATTTGAAGAATCTACTTTTTATGATTGACTAGTTTTTTGGATACATGCTTGTATTCAAAAAGGTGTTCCATCATATCCTATCACTTGATTGAGAAGTGGAGTTAGCCAAAAGAAAGTCAAGCAGGTACTGTCACATTTCACCTGGGTAAAATATGAAAGTTATGAAGTATCAACTTGCAGCTTTTGGAGTTCTCAAGGTGAGAAGTTTGTCCACTTATGTTTCAAGTAGGAATTGCAGATTCCTTGAAGGATTTGTTTGAAGAAAAAGTTTTACAACTTTTTAAGAAGCATGGACACTTGGAGACATTCATGAAGTAAATCAAACATTCAGTCATGAAGGTTTGATGACAGCAGATTCTACACAGGAGAGATCATTGATCTCGTATGATCTTATATGATCTTGAGTATTTATGATTCAGTTGTCTATCCTTTGTTTGTGAAGATTCTTAACATTGGAAGAAGTAAGTCAAAGATTCAGATTCTATCAGATTTGTCTTGCAGAGAGATAGAAGAAGATACTTGTTATGTTACAGAAGGTTATGAATCCTAAAAAGCTTTCAGCAAGGTTTTGTTATGTTAGGTTCAGCTAACCTTATTCTACAATTTGGAAAGCTGAGGAATGATAGGGAAAGCTATTGGCATGTGCACAATGCTAATAAAAAGGGTTCAGAGATTTTGTTTCAGATACAGGTATTGATCACTGAACATCAGATTTATGAAGGAAGACGTTCCACATTTCATAAAGTCTGATATATTTGAAGAATACTGGATACTATTGTTAAATCATCCAGGGGGGTGATGAAACATGAAGACTTATTTTCAGCCATATGTAAAAGAATGCAGAGTCATACCTACAGGTATTCCTATTTCAGGTATTCCTACATTTCCTTTGTCAGGTTCTCTTTATATTCCAGCTTTGAAAGAAGAAGGAAGAAAAAGAATGTTTGGAGAAAGTTCCTGTTAGGATGTTCCTGTTCAGGAGAAGGTTCCAGAGTTCTATTAAAGAGAAACTTGATATTTCAGAAAGGTATATTTCAGAAGTGCGCACATATATGTTTATACCAGGTTCTGAAGGGTATGAAGGATTTAAAGGATGAAGACATGATGACATCATAGATTTTTTCACTCATATTGAGTTGAGTACAGTCAGAGATGAACCAGCAGTGTTCATAATACACTAAGTTGTGAGTTGACAGTCACAGGTTCCAGGATTCAGTTCTTGATTTTGTTCAGTGTATTTACATGACACAGCAGAAGTACGTTGAGAAACCTTTTTGGAAGGTAACTGCAAATATGTGGATCCTAGTGTATGTTTTCAGGTTTGTAAAAATAGGAGATAGCAGGTTCAGGAGACAGTTCATGCTATATTTGTTGTCGAGCAGTGATTGCTTGATGTATACACTATTGGATATCTAGTTTGCATATTTTCTCAAGTATTATGGTTCATATTCAGCAAATTCAGGTTTTTTGAAGGAAAGTCAAATTCAGTTTTGAAGAAGACTTTTTCTGAAGTATCAGAAGTACAAGCTTCAAGCTTGTGACAGGCTATTTGAAGCTTGTGATAGTTTGCAGTTTGTGACAGATTGTAGATCCAGCCCAGATTGTACCAATATGACATTGCAAGTGGGATTGTTGGAAAAACAATGTTCCTATTGGTCCATTCTATCCAGAGTTTATAGGATGTGTACAAGCTTTTATACTCCCTTAAGCGGACGGCTGAGTAACAGCATGTGTAGTTTTCAAACTCACATCTTGTACACACTAGAGCCTTGGTGGCATGGATAGGTTGTTATCCTCCCAAATCTCCCACCAGGGATCGATTCCCATCGCCGACAGCGCGTGGAAAATAGAAGATTTTAGCGTTTGCTTTTGGCTAAAATTGACGGACGAGCGCGAACGCAATCCCTTGTGTTTTCTAGATTCATTGCGATCGTATTGATCGTATGCTTTATTAGAAGCGATCGCAGATCATAGCTTTATTAGCTTTATTATGAGCTTTTCAAAGTTACACAAAACTATATAAGAAGAGTATTGGCCTCATTATCTTTCATCCTTCACCTAGGATCAACACAAGCTTTCTAGAGCTTGGACCTCAGTAGAGGTGGTGTTTCTTCTAGCACATGGGGCAGCCATGGTGCTAACTTGAAGCATGTTGAGGAGCAGCTATGGAGTTCTTCTTGGTGATTCTTCTTGGGGAAGATGAAGGGTGTGCTCACACTCTAGCTCATGGAGAGGAGGTCATCTCTTGTTCATGGCAAGAAGACTTGATTATTAGCAGCTTGATGGTGAGGATCGCCCATCTACATGATGTATTTGAAGATCATCTTCTACAAGAAGATGTTAGGTTGAAGATTATCTTCTACAAGAAGATGTCTGGCTACTTCAAAGACATTGGATGGGACCATCTACATGATTTTGAAGATTATCTTCTACAGGAAGATATTAGGTTGAAGATTGTCTTCTACAAGAAGATATCGGGCTACTTCAAAGACATTAGATGGTGATTAACATAAGATTCACATCTTATGTTAAGTATTCAGGTACATATTCTCTTTATGCACACAGGTACTACTTGAAGTTTATGGAGGCTGTGGCGTTCATATCAGGAGGAGTCCTATTCAGCATAGGTACAAGAGAATCAGTACTTATATGCTTTATGCATATTTTTATGAGGTGTTTGAGAAGGTGTGTTCACATGAGTTTGAGGATTTCTGGCAACAATCTTGTTAGCATTCCATGCTACTTTATAAGTATGTGATCTTTTCACACACGTATCTGACTTAGGGTCTTCCATAGCCTAAGTTTAGATGTAGGTTTGTTGACCATCAGTTTCACACCGATCCTTCCTCATTCAGTCACTCATATTCACTCTTCTATAACCTATAAGGTCACACATCTCATGTATATTCAGATTACTGCCCACACATCTGAATATGTTTGTTACATTGTACATTCACTCATTCATCTATTTCTCATCACATAGAGTGGTTGAGATTTTTGCTCCCACATTGTACATTGAACATTGGTATATATGATACTATGAGTAAGCGATGGCTTACGTAACACCTTACACATGACGTCTATTCTTTCTCTATCTTTGTCTCATCATCTGTATGATTAAGTTGTGGTATGTTCATGTTTTGTCAATATGGAAGATTGCTGGAATTAATGTTGTACATGAATGGAACTATGGAACCATGGACCTGTGACATGAGCCTAAGGGCCTACCTCACTTCCAACATAATCTTCAATCAAATTTCCATTCCTGTAGAGATTTTTCCATTTAAAAAATCCCTTCCTTTTACATTTATTCCACCTAGTTGGAAGAGGGGCAATATTAGAAATATCAAACTAGCCAATCCACAAAGAATCCTGCATAAAGAAAGAATGACTAAAAGAAAACCAAACTAGCAGTCTATAATTTTCTTTGACCTGCATCGAGGCATTCCAAAAGAAATAATAATATCCCAAAGCTTAAAATTAGACAACTTTTATTATTTTTTAGACAAAATTTATCTATGTTTCTTTTAATCAAACAAGCCCAAAAATCATCAAAAGAGACAGCTCTAAGAATCCACTTGGTAGCTATCTGAGTAGCCATCCTGGTAGGGCATATCAAACCAAGATCCCCTTCAGATTTTTTCATATAAGAAATCCTCGAAGCAGCCTTAG
Organism: Ceratopteris richardii; assembly: GCA_020310875.1. Lineage (NCBI taxonomy): Eukaryota > Viridiplantae > Streptophyta > Polypodiopsida > Polypodiales > Pteridaceae > Ceratopteris > Ceratopteris richardii. The sequence goes on from CM035421.1 coordinate 120,890,529, forward strand.
GAACTTTGTTCCCACCCCACAAGAATCTCTTGGCAAGAGAGATGTCATGAGACATCTGCCTTTTTGTAGGCTGCCAACAAGCAAAAAAATAAGTCACCAACAAGCAAAAAAATAAGTCAAACAAGGCAGAATATAATGCTTTAGCACAAAGGACCTTTGGGAGAGGTTGGGTTGCATGTCCATCCGCTTAAACATTTTAGCTCTGAATTTCTCTAAAACCCAGCTCCATCTTTGATCATTGGTGATTTCAAAGCCCATGAGAATTCCCAAAAGTCTAAAGATAGAGCCTTTTTTGATTACCTCACACCCTACAACCTTAACACAATCAGACATCATATTGTGCGAGTTGAAAGATCTGACATTATCCTTTCTTTTAGGCTTACCCTTTTCCTTATGAATGGGACTTGATGATTTATCTAAAGACATAGAGACATCACACTTGATGATTTATCTAAAGACATAGAGACATCACCATCAGTAGGGAAACCTGTTTTTGCTTGCATCATAAGTTCCTCATCACTTTTGTTCAATTGCTCAATAAAAACTTCATCTGTAGATATCATAACATTAGCCTCATCATCATCTGAAAAAAACGAGTCAGAAGAGTCACCGGATCTAGGGGAGGGAGATTTCTTGAAACCCTTCTTACCCACTGTGGTCAATCCATTTTCCTCCCTTCGAGTGAATTCATGACCACCAGGGCAATTACCATTAGCTGCTTGTTGGTTGCAAGCCTTATCTGCTAGATCATTAAGAACTTTATTTTGTTCCTCAAGGACCTGAAAGGGATTACTTATCTCTTTGACAAGTAATTCTAGTTTTAGCCCAAGATTGGATGTCTTCCTTCTATTTTTGAAAAGAACTTTTGTTCCTCATTGTTCTTCCTTAGCAGGCACTTCTTTAATGCTATCTGAAAACTGTTTCTTGGATGACTCCCCCTTATTCTCTTTTATTTGCCTAGCCACCAAACTTGGGCAATCTTTAATCAAGCGACCCTGCTTATAACAATGAAAACAACATTAGGAAGATTTTTTCCTCATGAAGTTTGTATCCTTCATAAAATTTTAAGATACGAACATGCTTAATACTCTTAGAAATGTCAACCTCGATTAACATTTTGAGGGTCCCATTTAGGATTAAATCCGTTTCTAGGCCTCTGCCCCAACACTTTTCCTATCAGATTACCCAAATGTTCAATCCATGGGTAGAATTCAACTGGAAGGTCAGGAAACTCAATTCATAGAGGAACTTTAGTAGGTTTAGCCCCCCAGGGGTTAAAACTAGGAAACCATTTGAAGAAGGATATAGGAGTATTTCTAATAATCCAATGACCTTCTGCAATAACCTTCATAGCATTATGGGCATCCTCGAAAAAGAAAAGGAAATAATTATTGCGCAAGTACTGAATATGTTTAGCAAAAAAACCTCTACTTTCCCAGTTAATTCTAATCCAATTTTTAGGATTTTCTTGAGCAGGCCTAGGTCCATGACAAAGCCCTATCACCACCTTCTCAGAAAGATGATTGTTCCAACTCTCCAAAGAAGTACTTTCAATAATCAAAGTGCGGTCATCTCTATCCTCCACCTCAGGATGCAGGCTGAGAGTATACTCAGGGCAAACCTTAGGTGAATCCCTAAATTCACTAACGTTCCCTTCCACCTTCTCTTTACCTTTATTATCTTTATTCACAGCAAAAGGAGAGGACATACTAGGAATACCTTTAGTATTGAACATAGAGAAAGGTCCTGGCTGCTGAGACTAAACAACATTCGCGTATGACATACCTATCTGCTTCTGGTGCAAAAGGTTCTGGTTCGGATTTACCTGAAGATCTACGCTTACCGATGACTTCTGGTTTTCTCTAGCCAACCTAGACTTCATATTGTTGGAGTCGAAGATAGGGTTCAACATGGAGTTTAGAAGTACATATGTTCCATTCTGAAGTACAGAGGGGCCCGCCAACCCATCTTTGCGTGCCTCATGCAAAGCCATGCTTCAGAGCAACACCTGAGTCCTTCTACAGAGAGAACCCCCCTCATGGGGGGCACGAGAGCACATAGCCGGACCACAGAGAAGACAAAGCAAAGCACCATCTCAAACCCTAGCACAAATCCCAGAAGATTCATATGTTTTTTTAGCAGTGTGGAAACATACATAATATGACATGTATGGTGACTTCTTGGGTGACCCAAACGGAATGTCACCCAACTGATTTATTCTATTGGGTCACCGGATTTACACTTTTCTAATTTATTTCATTGGGTCACCGGATTAACACTTTTACTGAATAATGTACTATCGTAATAATGTATGTGCATTTTCACCACTGCTCATTGCCGCTCCTTATGAGTTGTATATGTAAATCGATTTAACATTCTTGCATTATGATAGCATGCATTTGTTTGTTTTGAAAAAACCTGTACTGTTCCTCGACAAAAGGATCACCAACTACAAGAAATCCCCCCCCCCCTCCCCCCCCCCTTCAAGCATCATCAAATGCTCTTGTTGGTCAACAACAAGCTTAAACCCAAGTGAGCCCCACATGAAAGTGATGAGAAGGTGATTAACCTTCTTTGTAATGCCATCTGAACTCTGTAAAAGCTTCCCCTGCTCTATGGGATTTGGGTGATCCCATGGGCATTAGTCCCCTTCTCTTGTACTTTTCTTTTAATTAATTCAAGTCCCGGAGAGTAGGCTAAGGCCGAACGTCTTATTCTATATATATAAAAAAGAATACTCATATAAAAGATAAAGAATCATTCATAGATAAATACGATAAATACAATTGAACAACACAAAACTATGCTAATTAGATCTTTAAATATAAAACTATGAGATCTTTAAATATAAAACCATTAATTGATAAAAATCATTGGATTACGAAAGAGTACATTTAATACCTCACTTTTACGTATAAAATTCTTACTATTATGAAAATAATTTCACTATTTAAGCGAATAAAATAATTTAATGACACAACAACCGCCATTTGATATTGCATACTTAGAGAACTAATAGAAGATGGATCTTGAGAATTTCTAAAGAGAATTGTACATTGTAAGTAAGTTGCAGATAAAATTGAGAGTTCTTTATGAAAATTTTTTTAGTTGTGCTCACACAACATCTAACAATAGAATGTATGATATATCCATGTGCCTCAAAAGCCAATTGTCAGAAGTCAGGTGATCGTCATACATGTGCCCCTGATTATGGCAAACCAAGCTCATCGAATCTATCATACATGTGCCCTAATGCTTCATCGATTGACCCAAAAAGTGTAATCGGATCATCTTGAAAAGTATGCATGTCCCTTCCTCTCCTTCTCTCTCACACACAATCCAAAAGTTATTTTCTTTAATTTGTATTAAAGCACTTGCATATTATTATTACTTGGGAAGAGCAATTGAGAACATGTGCAAAGATGATATGGTCGATTTCTTGCCACGCATGATACTTCAATGATATGGTTAACTTCTTCCTCACGTGATATTTCATGATTAAGCTCCATTTTTTAGTAATAAAAAATTTGCACGAAAAGAAAATGAGGAGGTGAAAAACAAAAGAAAATTTTGTAAAAAAGAAAAAGAAAAAGAAGTAAAAGCAACTCTAGGGACTGAGGAGAGACGCGAAGGAGGTTAATAAACTTCTCATTTTTTTGACAGGAGAATTGTTTTGAAAGCAAAAGAAGAGTTATAATAAAGGTTAGGGAGAGATAGAAATGAGGTTGGTAAACCTCTCATTGCCTAGATGGGGGATTCGTTTAAGTTTCATCTCATTATCCTCGAATACAAAATTCATCTTGTGAAAGGTTGATAAACTACCAAGGAAGGTTGGACAAGGTTGTGATAAAGTTAATGATATTCTTTTGCCAAACCTTTCATAAGGATTTTGCAATACTTGCATTGCACAAAGATGTTGAACATCAAACGTCTTTCTCAAGAGAGACATGTTGCTGTTGATTTTTTGGTTATGATGCATGATTCTTTATAGCTTTTCCAAATCAAAGAGCTTTTTTGTGGCATGAATAAAGAAGATGGTTTAAATATTCAATTCTTTTTCTTTGGTTATGATGCAGTATTCTTTATAGCTTTCCAAATGAAAGGGCTTTTTTGCAATGAATAAAGAAGATGTTTTAAATCTTCAATTTTCATTCAGCATCTCTTGAACCAAGGGGATGAAATATTAAGCTTTTCAACTTCATCATTAGTCCATAACCCTCACTAAAGAATTTTCTACGAAAAAATTTAATGAATTCAATATGGTCGTGCAATAAGTTGTGGGACTTCAGATGCAATTTTATTCTTGATTAACAAATGCATCGTCTTTTTATTGGGTCTACTATGCACCATTTTTGTTTATCTATTGATTCCTAAATCCAAAAGGGACTTCAAGACGTAGTCCCACTCTAGCTTCTTGTAAACCTTATCCAATTCAATATTGACTAGCATATAGTCTTTTTTAGTTTCTATAGAAAAAGTCATTTCTTGCAATATATCCATTTCTTCGTGAAAAAATATTCCCTTCATAAAGTCTTTCCCGTGCATATTAACTTATCTATTCATCTAATCAACAATCATCTCAACTAGATCTTTAATGAAAACCTTTGTAACAATACGGCTTCCAATCCAAGATGGTGAATAAATGAGTGCTCTCTTTGCAACCAAGCCTCACACACACACACATACATACATACATACATACATACATACACACACACACACACACACACACATATATATATATATATATATATATATATATATATATATATATATATATATATATATATATATATATATATATATATATATATATGTGTGTGTGTGTGTGTGTGTGTGTATACATATATCCTCCCTCAAGGGGTATTTGAACCAAGAAAGTGACTACATGTCCACCATGTGTCTAAGTTCTCTAGAGTCCACTCGAGTGGTTAACCAGTGAAGAATGATCCTTGAAACCTAACCATTAAGCGAAGCTACTTGCTTGGTTTTAGTCTAGAAAAATCCTAGGTTTAGCTCAGCCAATTCCACGTTATAACATTCTTTCCCCTTGAAACATATTTTTATTTTGAACACACACACACACACACACACACACACATATATATATATATATATATATATATATATATATATATATATATATATATATATATATATATATATATATATATATATATATATATATATATATGGTACTAGAATATCCCCCAGGCCTCATGTTCTAACCTAAATGAACATGCTTTGATTTATTCATTCATTCCTCAGGTTTCCAACTTAGAAATAGAAAGTCCAAAACCTTTACTAGAATGTGGAAACTCTAAGTTTTATTACTTCTATCCTTCCATTTTATTAAGAACTCTAAGTTTCTCTTGAGTGTGAAGTATCCTTTCAAGTTTGTGAGGAACTGTTTCATTTACTAGAAATGTAATTCATATGTTATCCAACAAGATTAACAAAATCTTTGAGACTCTTTCTAAGTTACTAGATGAATCCAAGTCCTTTAGAAGTTGTAGTCCATATGCCCACATTCCCACAAGCCAACTTTTTTGGTAATCGGAAAAGGACTACAATATCTTGGCAATAACTTAGCACAAAAGAACCTTCACATCTTTTCTTATCGAAAAAGCTCTTGCTCAATCTTGTTTTCTCTTGAACTTTGCTTAGATAACTTAAGCTTCAAGTTCATTTCTTGAAGTAATTCTTGACCTGCATGAAACCTTTCATTTTCAAGTCCCACTGTATATGAAGACGTAGGCTGGAACCCATACATTAATATGAATATTTTAGATTTAGTTGATGAGTTCTTGACACTATTGTAGGAAAATTCAGCTAAAGGAATATAATCTTCCTAATATTTTTGCAAGAACTCTTGAGAGTACTTGGTGATGGAGGGAGGTGTTACACACTGTTGAATTGGGAACATAAGCTTCTCTTTCGTAAAAACTTCCTCTCTATCTCTATCTCTCTCTGTATTTGAAAGGAATGAGACTTTTGTAGCATTAATGCCTGTGGCTTACTTGCCAATTGTTCCAATCATTTTAGTAATCATTTTAAATGTAGCCAGTAAGATTATCTTGGGGATAGGGAATGTAAACAATCACACATAAAATGGTCTCTGTGGTATGTTAGGCATGGTCCTCTAAGAAATTTGGCCTTAATTGTCGCATTTGGGGTTTAGGGTTTGGGCTAACATACATGGCATTTGCATAATTGTGTTCCCAAATAGGTTCTAATGGATGGGCTTCATATTGATAAGCCTCTGGGTGTTCTTGAGACTACGTATAATAAGGGAGTACACTGGCCATGTGAAGAGTGAAAGGTATTAGAATGGAATCATTTTCTATGATCAGTAGTGATGTGGGCACCAAGGCTCTATCTTGATTTTCGTTTGCCATAGCATACTTGATTGAGACTACATTTGTAGGGGGTGATGCTCACTGATCTAAGAATGACTGAGGCCTTTCTTGGAATTGGTAAAATTATTGATAATTTATTGAGGCTTGTGGAATTGTTGTGGTTGTTATTGATTTTGATACCTATATGATAGGTTTGCCTAATGCTTCCTTGTTGTACAGACAATCCTAAGCTAGGTGATTGGTGTACTTTCTCTTTATCATGTAGTAGTAAGATCCTAGGCTAGATGTGTCTTGCATTTGCCATGTGATCTCCTCCACATTAAAACAAAAATTTATTGTGATTGTTCTTTAGGCTTGCATGTTTTGAAGATTTCCTCTTAGCGACTTGGAAGATCACTTCAAGTTATCTTTGGATGGCTTCAATTGTATCAGGGGAAGTGCTCTAGTGCTATTTTTCTCTCTTTCTTGCTTATAAAATTTACCTCCATTTGTTCTAAACACTCTACTTAGTAAATACGGGACTAAACCTAGATCCTAAGGGTAAGCAACCTTTAGAACTTCTCCACCTAGGGAGAAATAACTAGAGGATTTAGACCATAGAATGGAAAAGGTAGAGCAAGAGCAAGAAGTAGAGAAAAATGTTGGGCAAGAAGAGGAATATTCCTATGTAGAGATTCATGATGAGTTTGTTTAACACAAGCAATTCATGGAGCTCAAAGACCAAACCCTTAGGTTAGAGAGAGACATTGGTAGCATGATCTCTCTAATAGAACAACTTAAGACTCAGATGTTCTCATTAGAGACCCACATTACCTCTTTCCTAGCAAGAAAGGAAAGAGAGATGCCTACTCTTCCTATAGTAGAGATGGATAGGAAGGATGTTCCTTTTCCTAGCAAAAACAAACGAGAGAGTTCTAGGGAGACTCCCCTCTTGAAAGACCTCAAGCCACCAACCTTTATGAGGGATGATTGTGAGATGAATAAGGATGAGGTCTTCACTTTATTGCAAAAGTGGAATGATTTGAATCAATTAAAGGGCACTCCTTTTGAGTATCATGTGCTAGAAGCGAGTATCTCATTTGGACCACATGCTTATAAGCGATGGATGAGTCTGAAGGAGGAAAATTCCATCCCTAAAGACTATTCTCAGCTTGAAACTCTTTTCTTGAAAGAGTTACTTCCTCAGAATGAGGAGGAGAGAAATTGGGATGAGTGGGATAGGATTACATAGAGTGATAGGCCTTTATGGGTCTGCATATCTCACTATAGGGAGATAATAGTGAAGCTTAAGGGGTTAGATGTATTTCAAAAGACCAGAGGGTTCTTTAGGGGCTTAGATAAAGTAATTAAGAGAGAGGTAAGAAGAAATACACTTAGGACTTTTGGGGAGGCAATCAAGTATGCTCACATATATGAGGGCCATAACTGTCCTCAATATACTCCTATGGAGATGGATCAGCCCCTCAAACCTTTTAGTACAATCAAGTTCAAGAAAAAAGTGACCATGGGGAAAAGCAAAGTCTTTATTAAGAAGCAAAGATCACAAGGGCCCAAGTTACCTACTAAGTAGTATGAGAGAGCCAAGAGGGAAAACTTGTGTTTTAGTTGATTTTCTCCTAGACATGTTCAATGGAACTATCCTCTAAGGAAGAAGGAAGAAAAAAGGGAGGATTAGGACTAGTACGACTCAAATACGTGAAAAAAGGCATTCCACTTAATGCAAAGACTTCCCATTCATGGCAGTTCTAGCTCCAAGAGAGTGGAACTGATGAATGAGGATATAGAGCACTCATGTCATTTGACACAATCATTGTGTTCACCTCATTTTGGACCACATGACCTAGTTAAGCTTGATGATAGTGTGTACGGACCAGGGTGCAAGTCCTGATAGATGACCCCGCCACTCAGATCTTCATAAACTATGCTCTGGTCAAGAAATTCACAATTCCCCAACAGCCCCATGCACATAAATACATAGTATCTATGATACAAGACGAAGATAAGAGGATATAGGATACTATGGTATCCAATTTGGAAGTCAAGATATAGGATTATACTGACCATGTAGACTTCCAAATCATGAATATGGAGAGGACAAACCTTGGTATAGGAAGAGAGTAGGTATGGGATTGGGAGATGCACTTAAACATAGTTACCAGAACAACACTTTTGAATTTATAAAGAATGGAAGTAAATTTTGTATATAAGGCAAGAGAGATGTACCTAGTCCAACTCTCATCTCATTTTTAGATTTGTATAGCCTTCATCATTTTGAGCATGTACTAGAGATCTTTTTGTTGTATTATTTTCTGTAAGAGGGTGTTGTTAAGGGTTTTAAGGATCTTATGTTCGAATTTAAAGATGTTTTTCCCACAGACTTATGTAGAGGGCTACCACTTGACAGAGGGGACATTGATCATGCTATTGAAGTGGTTACTAGCACTAACCCTATTTGTAAGCCACCTTATAGGCTTTGTGTGTCTCAGCATGAGGAGGTAGAGAGGAAACTACAAGATTATCTAGATAAGGGCTTCATTAGACCTAGTAACTCACATTGGGCATCACCAATGCTCCTAGTTTAAAACAAAAGGTGGCTTCATGAGACTATGTATAGATTATAGGTCATTGAACAAGGTAACTATCAAAAATAGGTTTCCAATGCTTAGGTTGGAAGACCTATTCAACCAGTTAGATCAAGCTACTTATTTTACCAAGCTTGACCTTAGATCACGATATCATCAGATTAGGATTAAGGAAGAGGATGTCCCTAAAATTTGCTTTAGGACTAGATATGGGCACACAAGTTCTTTTTAAACTAATCTAGGTCAAGATTGAAGGTTCGTGTGGGTTGCGATAAGTAAAAAGAAAAGAAATTACTTCCACAACTTAAAAAATAAAAGAAAAATTATTAGAATCAGATTATGGAAGTGGTCATAGGGGAACTGTTGGAGTTAGACGTCTGCGGAAGCATGCGAACAGCACAAGGAAGAAGAAGAAGCTTGGAGCACAACACACAATACTGAATGTATTACTAGAGAATGTACAAAAGATCAGTAGCCCATTAGGGAAATAAGCGTATATACAAGCCGGGGGAAAAAAACCTCCTAAAGAGGGAAAAAAGTACTCTGGCGGTCCTAGTGTGTTCACACATCACTACCTAAATATATCAACAAATCCCCCCTGGGAGTGATGCGGTGAACAAGGAGCTGGCACTCATGTATAAGGAAGTGCCAAGCTATGTGGAAATCACTCCACAAAAGGAAGTAAGCCCAAAGCTTTGTGGAAAGCTTCAAACTTCTCCCTAGGCAGAGCCTTTGTGAAAAGGTCTGCTATGTTCTCCTGCGTGGGCACATCTGCCAAGCTGATCTCCCTAGTAGAGAACCTCTCCCTGACATAGTGATAATGCACCTCAATGTGCTTAGTGCGATTGCCAACGCGCTCTGATTGTTAGTGAAGATGGTGGTGGCAGAAGACTCACCAACACCCAAATCAGCCATAAGGCGTCTGAGCCACACACACTAAACAGTCGCTGTGAAAGCTCCCCTATACTCAGCCTCACAACTAGAAGTGGCCACAGTAGGCTGCTTCTTGCTCAACCAAGATATACATGAGCTACCAAGCATGAAGCAAAAACCACTGGTGGACACACGAGTGTCATAGCAACCAGCCCAATCTGAGTGAGAAAAAGCATGCAAATCTGGCGGTAGTGAACCCCCCTTGGGATAAAACAACCCAAGTAGCGGAGTACCACTCAAGTAGCAAAAGATGCGCTTAACCGCCTTCCAATGCATGACTCCTGGGCAATGCATAAACCTGCTCATCTATGAGACAACAAACTGAATATCTCGCTGAGTAATGCATAAGTAAATCAAGCATCCAACAGCCTGCTGATAGAGAACAACATCAAATTCATCTCCAGCATCATGAAGACTCAATCGTAAACATGTCTCCATAGGAGTGGCAATAGGCTTACAGTCTTCAAGGCCAAAACGCTACAATAATGTGTCAATATATTTTGTTTGACACAAATCCATTCCACCATCAACTTGCATAAATTGAATGCCCAAATAGTGATGCAAATGCCCCAAATCAGACATCTCAAATGAGGCATGCAAATCAGCCTTGAAATCAGCAATATGCTTCTCAATAGGGCCAGTGAGCAGCATGTTGTCAACATAGACAACAATGATCAAAAGCACATCATTAGCACACTTAACATATAAGGTGCTTTCAGTTGGACTGTTCTCAAAACCATGTGCAACCAGATAGGCATGTATCTTCTCATACCAAGCACGTGGTGCTTGCTTTAAACCATATAATGCCTTCTTTAACCTGCACACCTTGTTTTCATGCCTTTTCTACACAAAGCCACAGGGCTGAAAAACATACACTTCTTCATGCAAGTCACCATTCAAAAATGCTCTTTTAATGTCCAACTGATGTACATTCCAACCATGATGGGCTGCAAGTACACAAATTGCTCCGAACAGTAGTCATATGGCATGTAGGTGCAAAGGTCTCATCAAAATCAATGGCTCTTTCCTGCGCATAACCCTTTGCAACAAGCCTAGCCTTATACCTGTCAACTATACCATCAAGTGTACGCTTCACCTTGTATACCCACTTAGTGCCAATGGCCTTCTTGCGAGGAGGCAAGTCACAAAAAGACCATGTACCATTCTTCATTATAGCATCATATTCAGATTGCATAGCGTCCAATTTTCTGAATTTTGTGCTTCATCAAAAGAAATAGGCTCATTCTCATCACAGAGACTAGATGCAGCCATAGCATAGCAATTTGATGCAAAGGAGGCACTATGAGAGCCTGAACGAGTACGATATGACAAAGGTGCATCTAATTTGCTGTCACGCAAAGTCTGCACCAGCCATTTTGGCATAGTTTTTGCCTGCTCAATATCAGCTCTCTCATCAACAAGTGCATCATGTAAATCTGCATCAGAAATGGAATGATCTACATCATCATATGAAACTTGCAAAGGCTGAGAAGTTGCCTCATTAGGACCAGCACTAGACTGTCTACTTGTAAAAAGAGGCATCAAAGTATCATACATGTCTTTGGAGCTAACAGATATCTCCTTGGTACATGAAAGTAATGGCTGAATAGCATCTTCCACAAAAACAACATCACGGCTAACCAGAATGCGTTTAGTCTGTGGATGATACAGACGATAGGCTTTACTTTCATAACTGTACCAAACAAAAATACATTTTACTTCCTTATCATCCAATTTTCTGTGATGTTGTTCAGGCACTAATGCATATGCCAAACAACCAAAAACACGCAGATGAGCAACAGATGGCTTCCGGTCATGTCAAGCCTCATATGGAGTACTGCAGCGCTTTAGTGGGACACCTGCTAAGTACATATGCTACACACATGACAGCCTCAAGCTAGAAACTATGTGGTAAAGCCTGACTCTTGACCATACACCTCGCCATCTCCATGAGTGACCTATTCTTCTGTTCAGCAACTCCATTCTGTTGAGGTGTATACGACACTTTACACTAGTTTTTTATCCCATGTTCAGCCAGAAATGCATTAAAATTAGAAGACATATATTCCCCCCCTCGATCAGAATGGAGGGTGCCCATTTTACATGCTGAAAGATTTTCAGCCAAAACCAAAAATTGTTTGAAGCACAAAAACACTTCGGACTTTGCCTTCAATGGATGTACCCATGCATGCCTGGAAAAATCTTCAATGAAAGTCACGAATTAAAGATAGTTTCCAAAAGAAGGTGTCTGCATAGGAACACAGACATCACTATGTACAAGCTGTAATTTCTGCGTAGCCCGAACTGAACCATCTTTTGGAAAGGAGGAACGCTGCATTTTGCCCAAAATACAGCCTTCACATACATGTTTTCAAGCTGTCTCAAGCTTGGGCAAAGAAGACACCATATCAGATTTCTACAGGCGTACCAAACTAGCAAAATTCAAATGACCAAAGCATGCATGCCAAAGCTTTGCATCTGACATAGTCTGAGAATCATGAACTGCACATGCTGAATCATTCACAGATCTTTCATAGTCTATGAGCTTATACATCCCACGACATAAAATGCCAGAAGCAATAATAACATCGCCATTTGACAGATCATGAACTCTACATTTGTCATCAACAAATTTCACAACCAAGCCAATCTTGGCTAATGCAAAAACTGATAACAGATTCTTCTTGATCCCTAGCACAAATAAAGCATCTGAAGAGGTGAAAGAACTACCATCAGCAGTAGTCAGAATGATCTTACCAACTCCCATAACAGGAAAAGAGGAGTTGTTGGCACATGTGACAGTATTCCCTGTAGGGGCAGGCTCGAGTGAAGAGAAGAAACTGCACTGCGAGGTAATATGTTTGGTCGCCCCACTGTCAAAGTACCAAACATCTGAGTCCACTACAGACTTGCACTGCTCATGAAAAGATGGGTCAAAACTGCAAACAGTAGTAAACGCCCATTCTTCTTCCTACACAAGATTAGCAGACTCTATTTTTGGTGTAGAGGCTTCTGCAAACAACCATTCCAGCCTCCTTTTTCTTTGCCTCTTTTGCAGCCAACTTTGGACAGTTCTTTATGATATGATCATTCCCTTTACAGTACTTGCAAAACAATTTCTACTTTTCTGTTTTCTTCTCATCTTTATCCTGGTTCTTCGAATGTGCAGCATTTGCAGATTTTTGCTTACTAGTAGAAGAGCTCCATTTTCCTTTGCCCTTCTGACTAGACAGGAAAGCTTGATCTGCAACATGCATAATGGACATGTTCTGTCTGGACTGATCTTCCTGTAACAGAACAGAAACTAACTCCTCAAATGATAAGGCATTCGGATTGCCTTTCATCATCAACCGAAGAGTAGAAGCAAAACTCTGATATGAATCAAGAAGACCATTCAGAACGGTCTGCACAAGTGAGCTATTTGGTATAACCTCATCAGCAAAAATCAACTCTTTCTTCAAATCTTTGATCTTCATTAGGAAATTGTCCATAGAATCACCTTCATTCATGTGCTCACTCTCCAACTATTTTTGGAGGTAAGCAACACGAGCCTCATTCCTAGCTTGGTACAATGTGGTAAGTGTATCCCAAGCATCCCTAGCTGTTCTGCAAGAGCGAATATGAGGAATAATGGCACGTTTGACAGACAAAGCTATCAATGCATATGCCTGGGTATCTCTGCCATCCCAACAAATCTGCTCTATAGTAGATGCAGCAGAAACAGTAGCACAAACAGGAATCTGCACAATATCATCTTCGATACCATCTTCATCAGCTCCAGCACCTATATTCGTAGTACCTGTTGATACAGGTGTAATAGGACGTCTTTGAACACCCTGCACAATGTTCCACAATCCTTTTGCAACCAATACATGTCGCAGCATATAAGCCTATAATAGGTAGTTGGTACCATCCAACTTATCCTCAACAGCCAACATACAGAATACATCACTGCTTTCAGCCATGTCCGGTGACTAAAATACCTTGATGCAGAAAATTGAATGTATCTCAAAAAGTTGAATGGAATTGCCCAGATGAGTTCTGCTAAACCTGTAGCAGACTTCGAGACGCTTATACTGGCGAACGGAAACAGGTATATACCTTTGGCACAAAAAGATGAAATAGCCTACACAAGCGCTGCGATAGTGCGTTCGAAGGCCGAAACGAGCTCAGATCGCGATTTCGGCACCACATAGCGAAGCTGTTTTGATCTCAGAAACACCCTGAGTATGCTCACCAAAATTTGTAGGATTCTGAGACTGCAAACGGAGGAGTGTCGACGGCGCCCTAGATGAAGCGACGACCTGCTCTGTTACCAATTGTTGGAGTTAGACGTCTGCGGAAGCACACGAATAGCACAAGGAAGAAGAAGAAGCTTGGAGCACAACACACAATACTGAATGTATTACTAGAGAATGTACAAAAGATCAATAGCCCATTAGGGCAATAGGCGTATATACAAGCCGGGGGAAAAAAACCTCCTAAAGAGGGAAAAAAGTGCCCCGACGGTCCTAGCATGTTCACACACATCACTACCTAAATATATCAACAAGAACTACTTAGTGTAGTGCATGGGCATCATGTAGTTGTGTTTGATGCACGATCTTGTAGGGTAGCCCTGTGACTAGAACTTTAGATGCATCTATTTAACAATATGTGAAAGATGTGGGTCTTTAGCAATGTGCTCAAGGGTTATTCAATGAAGAGGATGCATAAATTAGGGGAATGGTATTTCTTTCTTGTTTTGTTTTATCTCTTGTTTTTACTTGTCTCCTTTTTTTAGTGGGCTTTGGAGGCATAAGGTACAAAACATAAAAAATATAACACCTAAGCATAAGGTACAAAAGAGAGGAAATATTACACCTAATGATGCATGCCCCTCCCTATTGGTTGTAGTATGTTGGAAGATAGAGACCATGAGAACTTATTTTTATCATCTTTTAATGAATCAACACAGTCATAATATGTGTCTCTAAGATTTACATCACTTGATGTTCGTTGATAATAAACATGAACTATGTCTATGTATGTGGTCTTGAAAAGTATACATAAAGACCATCAACATCACCAAATACACCTTCAAGAGGATTGCATGACTAATCAAAGAGTGGATTCTTGATAGACCATAATTATTCTGAATCAATTAGTCCATGAGAAGCATTTTCATCTCCTTTCCTTAATTAGCCTAATTTTCATTTGATTAGTTTACCTTTTGAAGAAAACAATAATAAGCTTTACTGTGAACGTATACTTGAAGTGGCTTAACTATCCAAAGGAGATCATGAAGATACTTATCTTATAGCATGCATGTTCCTATGAGTGAGGGTCACATGAAAGAAAATGTGAGTAGAAAAACCAAGCATTCCGAACACTCATAGTATGCATTGTGTTCTTCTTCGATAGTAGTTGAGACTCTTTCGATACCCACTTTTGAATAATCCTAGGCATTTGTGGTTGTATTTTCTTTTGGGATTGATGTGCAATGAGCTATAAGAATATTTTTAGGAATCCAAACTTGATTTTACTGATTCTTTATTGCATTAATGGTCTTACGTATCCAAATATATATAATTATGGTGCACGACTCACTATGATGTGGTTTGGTTTTTTTGAAATGGATTTTTTTGGGAGTTCGGCCTTAGCCTACTCTCCTGGACTTGAATTAAATAAAGGAAAAATACAAAAGAAGGGGAATAGTGCCCACGGGACCCCCCGAATCCCATAGAGCGGGGGAAGATTTTACAGAGTGTAGCTGGGTTTACAAGAAAAAGGTTAAACACCCACAAGTGGGGCCCACATGGGTAAAGTGTGTTCTGCATCAAAAGGAATACTTGATGACTCCTAAAAAAAGGGGGGGCGGTTTCTTACAATTAGCAATCCTCTTGCCAAGGAGGAATAGTGAGTACTCAATCGACTAGAGCTTCGAGCATTTCGGAGAGTCGCAGAGCAACCACACGCTTCACCCGGCAGAGCCGGCTTCCAATTGAAGAATTTTTTATGACTAAATTTCATTCTGCTGATCTGCCAAAGTCTTTGTGGTAGGCCTTGCAATGATTACATAGTGTTATTGAGGAGGTTGATAAACCTTGCATCCCCATCATGTGGAGCCCACTTGATTTTAAGCTTATTGTTGACATATTGTAGCTCTTTGTGATGCCTGAAGGGGGGGGGGGGGGGTTTCTTACAGTTAGCAATTCTTCTACGAGAAGGAAAAGGGACTTCTCGATTGACCACTCCTTGGGGCTATTGCCAAAGTTTTGAGCACATCTTTCTTGCCAAATCTTCCAAAGGAGCTCTCCCCTAATCGCATGCCACTACGTCCTTGGGAGGCTTGTTTCTTCTTGTACGTATGAGAAGAGTTATCACATAGTGTTACTAGTTTCCTGGGCACCTAGATGTGTAATTGTGAGAGTTCTTCTTCTACGATAGAGTTGGGTAGCCAATGTTGTTTAATCACTTTGTAGTTGGTTTTTCCTAGATTCTTTTGCTCGTGGGTGTGAGAGGTGATGGATAGTGTATAGAGATGAGAGCGTCTTGGCAAAATCTTGCTTTAGACCAACCTAAATAACTCAAGAGAATCTTAATAGACTTAATAAGATTTTAATGTATGCATTTAGACCACCCTAATATTTTGGAACATCATTTCCAAAACACTATGCCAAAACAAAGAACTTATGTGTACAAAGCACTTTGAGAAAACCTTCTCTTTATGGAAGAAGGCACTCAGTGTCTTAATTCCCTTGAAATTATGCACACTTTAAAATGCAGTGATAAGAAAGCTACATCAAGCTATTTTATGAATTTGAAAGGACTATACTAAGAGAAATGTGCATAAGAAGTTAGGGGAGTCAAGATCTTTGTAGACCATCAAGCATTAATGTACCTCATCAACAAGCCTTGTGCTATAAGAAATTTAGTACAACGGTTCCTTCTACTTATGGAATACAATTTTGAATTTGTACTAAAAACGTTGAGTACACATACTAGAGCCGATAATTCATCAGGAATCAAAAGCGTGGAACCTAAAGAATAAATTAATCATGCGACCAACTTTCACGAATATCTAAAAGAATGGCTGATTAAAAAATCTCTCTACTTGTTAGGTAGAAGAATATGTACTTGTTAGGTAGAAGAATATGTAATTGAAGGCAGTCCCCTCCCTTTAGACACCATAGGATTTTCATCTTTGAAAATAACAAGATTAAATCTATATGGGCCGCCCATGAGGGTAATGAAAAGTTCATTAACCTTCTCTATAACTCTCTTTGAAACATAGTGCCTTCAAATTTTCTATCCCTTCTTTATGGGTATGGGGGATTGCAATACAATTGCTCTTCTATTAATTCAATCAAGGGAGACTAGGCCTCGATTGAACTTCCTCTTTATAAATAAACTAATGATGAACTACCATGCACTTACTCGTTCAATGTATAGATGGTAACTATTAGTACCTATTTTATTCTTTGGTTTAGTCCACCCATATGTGTAGTTCACTAAAGACGAGGTAATGATTTGAAAAGAACTTCAATAAATGATGGTTGCTTATATCATATTCTTTGGTTTAGTCCACCCATATGTGTAGTTCACTAAAGACGAGGTAATGATTTGAAAAGAACTTCAATAAATGATGGTTGCTTATATCATAGAGATGAAAAATCAATCCTATCTTTTTTTTTTTTAATATAAAGGAAGTTCGGCATTAGCCTACTCTCCCGGACTTGAATTAAATAAAGAAAAGTACAAGAGAAGGGGACTAGTGCCCACGGGACCCCCCAAATCCCACAAAGCAGGGGAAGCTTTTACAGAGCTTAGATGACATTACAAAGAAGGTTAATTACCCTCTCATCACCCTCATGTGGGGCCCACTTGGGTTTAAGCTTGTTATCGATCAAAAGGAGTACTTGATGATGCCTAAAGGGGGGCGATTTTTTACAGTTGACAATCCTTTTGCCAAGGAGGAACAGCGATTTCTCAATTGTAGCTATCAAAATTTGGAAGCTCTATCAGGTGGATGTGAAGAATACATTTCTCAATGGATGGATATTTGAAGAGGTATAAATGGCTTAACCCCTTGGGTTTGAAGAATCACATTTCCTTGAACATCTATGCAATTTAAGGAAAGCTTTATATGGGCTAAAGAAAGCTCCATGTTAAAGGATAAATTACTTCTAGTGAGGAGATCAAATCCTTCACTCTTTATCAAGAGGACACATGGAGAAACCATATACCTTTGTGTATGTAGATGACATCATACTCAGAGGTAATGATGCTAAAAGAATCAGAAGGATTAAGCTACAAATGAAGGAGGAATTCAAGATAAGTGACTTAGGGTAGCTCACTTACCTCCTTGGTCAAAATATCTAGGAGTCAAAATATATAAAGAAAAATGTAGTGAATTCTTTGAACAATTGTCTCTTTGCCTTAGCTGACTAAGAACCAACAATAACAAAACAATCATAGCTCTCTACATTCCACACATCAAAGCTTCTCAGGTTATTATAGTTCTCTAGGCCAACTATCAAATAGGCATGATTGTAGCACACAAGTTAATCTTCATCTTCATTGCTCTAGGTCAACCATGATTGAAATAGGCATGACTGTATCATGTATGTTAATCTAGATCTTCTTCTTAAAGTTTTGTACATGGACATCATGAGGTTGTCTAACCTTGAGAGGCCTCCAACCTCTCTTGGAATCCGCTAGTGGTTGAAGAATCCTATTGATGGTCAGAGGAAATGGTTGTTATTTTTTAACAAAATTAGTTTTCATAATCTGTCATCTCATCTTATTTTTTTCTCTTGGGATAACACTTGTACTTAATTATACTTCTAGGGCACCAAATATTGCTCTAAAGTGAAGTGTAATGCTCTTCTTTATCAGAGTCACTTGAGACGTCAGTCAATGGTCGCTTTTTGGTCTTCTTCTAAAAGTTGGGTTTTCACCTTGATCATGACTTTTCATTTGCTTCCTCATCAAAAAATCAATGCTTGCTAAAAGGAAGGCTCAACCCATTATATTGGCATTTCCATTTATCTGGTCTACAAAATACTATCGAACTACATGCATTGGGAACAAGATTTGTTTATAGAAAAATTATCCTCCTTATATCCTTACTTGTATCAAACATCAACATGACATTATCTAGGTCTTGTTCATTATAGCTTACTTTGATCAATTCTCCATAAATATACGTGAAAAAACTTAGATATAAATCCACGTCCATATTTTTGTGCCACTTTTTGTCATGTTTCTATCCTAAGAACTCTCCAAAAGAACTTGAAAGTAGAAAAACAAAACATGAATGTTGTGTATGCAACTCTCTTGCCATCCATTTTATCCTCTTGCATTCAAAATAGCAATGATCTAGAATGGCGTAGTGCCCACATGTGAACATCATGTGGCATTCATTCCCATTACCATTGAATACCTTAGGATATCCCCTAAGCTAAGGGATTTTTCTATCACTAGCCCTTGTCCCACACGCACATGTGATGGTCTCTATAGACCAATGATCTCTCCCGCTTCTAAAGAGAATTATCTTGAATGATTGATGAGGGAAAGTACTTGCAAACAAGAGCTTATGATTCCCAAGTAGAGTATGTAAGCCGTAATCCTCTCGAGGCTACTAGATATGCCTGGATGGCATGAGTTCTCAACAGTTTCCGTTCTCAATCTAGTATCCTATTTAGAGAATGATCTCTGGCTTCACTTTCCTACAAAGAAGCAGTTGCCTCTATTAGATTATCTGCCCTAGACATCTACTTTCTAAGTTTAATAACATGGAACACTAGATGGACTCTACAATTTGGAGGAAGCACTACTCAATAAGCAACATCACTAAGATTCTTTACTATCTTCCAAGGTCCACCAAACCTTGGTACAAGCTTAGTACAATTCCCTGTGGATAGCGAAGTAGATCTAGTTAGCACTTGAAGAAAAACTCTATCTCCTTCCTAAAAGACCTTGAAGAAAAACTTTGGTGCAAGCTTAGTACACTTCCCTATGGATAGTGAATTAGATCTAGTTGGCACTTGAAGAAAAACTCTATCTCCTTCCCAAAAGACTCAAGGAGATCTCTTCTTGTGAGCATATTCTTTTGCCCTATCAATTGCTTGTTGCACCTTGGCTTTAACTAGTTCTAGATTTGCTTGAATATTTTCTAGGAACTTCCAAGCACTATGACATTTCTTTGGCATTCGTATGGTACTAGGAGAAATGGGTTTTATGCCATAATTTATCTAAAAAGGATACATTCGTGCTACTTTATGAGTTCTATTATTATAAGCAAACTCTACCAATCCCAAATAACTATCCCAATCTGTCTACCTCTACGACACATAGGCTCTCAATATGTCCTTTAGAATTTGATTGACCCTCTCGATCTCACCTATCTATCTATGGATGGTCACCACTACTCATTTTCAATGAAATTTTTAGTTTTTCAAATGCAAACTTCTAGAAGCTTTGTAAACTTGCGCTATCTGAAGACATAGTGGATAAATAGCTCCGCTACGTGTGGAACTTCTATCATCTCTTGCATAGATATAAAGTGAGCCATCTTGCTCAATCTATCTAACACTACTAGGATAGCATCCCACTTCCTCTGGGTCCATGGTAACGCCACAATGAATTCCATGGATGCACTATCCTAGTTGTGCTCTGGAATCTGTAAAGGATGTCAAAAACCTACTGTCTTAACTGTTTTTGCCTTGTTGAACTGACACATAAAGCATTGTTGAACATGTGTGGACATCTCTAGCTAATCCGTGCCACCAAAATGTTCAAAATGGTCTTCTCAACACCAAGGTTCCTTGCACAAGGAACATCATGGTTATCATGCATGACTTCTCTTGTCAAATCTAAGGGATCTCTTATGCAAATCTTTCCTTTCTGTTTAATTCTTCCATTTCCATTGATAAATTGGAATACGGACTAGACTTTTTTGCTTTACTAGGGGAGGAATTAGCTATGTACCTCATCTCCTATAATAGATTCATCAGAGATGGATCTAATGATTTGTAATAAGTGTGGATCTTCCACCTGCACTTCTCTTATTTCTTGAGCAATGAGCTTCCTAGAAATGTAAAGCTCATTCAATATATTATCAACAATAATGCATCAGCCACAACATTTTCTTTGCCTCTTCTATACAAGATTTCCATGTGAAACTCTTGCATGAGCTCAGCCCAATAAGCATGTCTTCCTTGAAGATCTAGATGACTAATAAAATACTTGAATGTATGTTGATTTGTGTATA
Organism: Ceratopteris richardii; assembly: GCA_020310875.1. Taxonomy (NCBI): domain Eukaryota; kingdom Viridiplantae; phylum Streptophyta; class Polypodiopsida; order Polypodiales; family Pteridaceae; genus Ceratopteris; species Ceratopteris richardii. Next base: position 120,911,660 of record CM035421.1, read on the forward strand.
CATTAAAGTCTACACCATAAAGATACTATCTCTAAAATCTCAGAGCATGCACCACCACATACAACTCTAGTTCATGCACTCGCCAATTGTGTTGTGGAATACTCAGTTTTTTGCTTTCCAAAGCTATTTGCCTGCCATCTTGGCTCAAGAATACCCCTATGGTTATGTCGCTAATATCTATCTCCAACTCAAATGGTTTTTGTGGATCTATCACTTTGAGTATTGGAGCCTTTGAAATGGCTTACTTCAAAAATCAAGAATTTCTTTTGACCTTACTTCCATGAAAATGGTACTTTGCCTTGAAATACCTACTATATACCAAAAATTCATCTAAAAAGTCTATAACAAATTTTCCAATGAATGAATGTAAAACATCATTCATGATTAACATCATGAATGTAGAGATTGCATTAGTCAAACCAAATGGCATAAAAAAATACTCATAATACCCAGAATGGGTCCTGAAAGTTGTTTTATATACATCTTTTCCTTTACTCTAATCTGTTGGTAGCCACTTTTGGAATCTATCTTACTATCACTATTCTGATAAACCCTTTCTCCATATACTCATCCATGACCTTGCAAACTTTGTTTTCCTCCTACAAGCTCATTCGAAATGGCAATTGAGCAGTCGAACTTGTGCCTGGTACCAAATCAATGCTATGCTCAATGTTCCTGCAAGGAGGTAAACCTAAAGGTGATTCTTTTAAAAACAACTCTTCAAACTCTGCTCTTACTTTATGTAAAAGTACTTATTCATTCCAACTGGAGTTTCCTTGGCTACAAGAATCCATCATTACACAAGATGAATACACAAAATACAAAAAATAACGATACTTACAATCGATCTTGAGCAACTTGGTTGTTGTCACCAATCACATCCCTTGGAGACCTAGCCCTCCATGGATCAGTATTTGCCTCCCCTCATGCTCAAACAGGTAAACATGTGAAGCAAATTGTATGACTTGTCATTTCCTAGCATGCCACTTTTTACTTATGAAGCTATCACAAATTCCAATTTTTCCTTGTAGGACTCCATTTGGATGGGTAGAGCTATTACTCATTGGTCCCATGTCTCAATGCCCTTCCCATCCGCTAATTCCATTCTGTAGGTATAGTCTAACTACATAGTGTCTAATTGTAACCTTCTCACAAGTCACGAACTAATGAAATTATGTGTAGACTTAGTTCCAAAGAGGACCTTCACAAGCAGTCCTACAACAACTCCTCTCATAACAATGAATTCTGTACCAAGAAGCTAGTACCCTTTCTATCCCACTAGTGAAAGCACAAAATTTGACATAGAAGGCATCATCTTTGTAACTGTCGTTGCCAATATAGTAGATGATATCTGAGATGGGAATCTCCAAGATCCTCATCTACATCACTCCATGCCTTTATGGTGTGTTTATCCCATTGTTGTATTATGGAGGGAGGATTTTGATTCATCTATTCATGTGACTATGCTACTCATATTTCATGCAAGCATGTTTTTTCTCCAAAGTTTTGTAGGTAATCATCATGAAATTTGGACATGGATGATTATATTAAATGGACATGAAGAAAAGCAATCAGAAATGAAGTTCAAAGCTTGGAAGCTAGAAATGGAGACTTTCGATATTTGTGAGCATTCTAAAGAAGCTTGGAGAGATTGTCGAAACAATGAACATATGGATAATGTTCTATTGCCATTGACTCAAATTTATATATTCAATTACATATCTTGTATAAAAAGAAATGGTTCTTCATGTTTATGAAAATGTATTATCAGTTGATGTATTTCAACCATGATGTAAAGATGTATATGATGAAATAACCTCCAAACCTATTGGGTGTATGTATAACTGTGAGAGACACTTGAGAAGCACACACAAGGAGCACAAATACAACAAGGCACACAAAGGAGATGGACAACTAGAATAGCTCTCTCTATTGATAATGATCAAAACTCAAGTAAGAACTGAATAATATCCCTAAATACAAAGTACCACTACATATGAGGGAATCATGTATGTGGTACGATAGGGAGAAAACCTCTAGCTAGCACTAGAGTAAAAAGTGCCCATGTATAGGGAAAAGGTTCACATCAAAGCTACTCAAGGAACACATAAGTCTAACAAACCCCCCTAGAGCAAATGATGTGAACACATATAGGGAGTGAGTAGATCATCCACCACTAGGCAACCAAGTAATAGCTTATTGGAAAGCTCTTCCTTCTATTTTCATCCACCAAAAGATCTTGGAAAAATAATATTTGTGCTGAGAGAAATAAGAAAAACATTGAAGGTATGTCATTTTGTGACTAAAGGAATTTGGCTAATTGCTAGCAAGCTGAGAGCACTGTTCATTCTACTGAACATGTGCAGAGAATAAAATAGCCATTCTATTGAACATGTGCAGAGAATAAAATAGCAAGTCTATCATCTTGGATCAGTTGTTTGTCTTGATCCATTGATTAGAGGATCATGTTCCAAAGCACATAAGCAATTATTGGTGATCATTAGGAAGTTAAAGAGGCCTACTACACTCTTGACCACTTGTTCATGGCTGGTGTGAAGGAGGGTTTTGTAGCACCACTTCATCTCTAATGACTATCCACCATCTCCTTCAATAGTGGTATAAAAGCAATAACAAGCAAGATGGGAGATGGATTTCCATCATTCATGGACAAATTGGACAGGATTAACTATTTGGCATGGTCACTAAGGACCTCACATTAGGAATTGTAAGGCCTCCTAAGAGACTTCGGAGTACTCTCTTCATACTTCTCATCAAACACAAGAGCTAGGAAGAACCAGCTATGGATGGAGTTTACAATACTAAAAAAGCAACCAAAGCAAAGTGTAGCTCATTATGTGACCAAGATGAAGGATGTGGCTTACCAACTTGCAAGCATTGGAGAGGAGATAGAAGAAAGACATATAGTAAGGCACATCATAAATGGCATCAAAGCTGATGATGTGGGAGTCCTTTACCATAGCAATGGATCTTTATATGGATATGCAAATACCTGACCTGAACACATTGATTGGGAAACTCTTCACCCATGAAACAAAGCTCAACAAGAATGGAGTCAACTCTAGAGTTAATCATTCTTCCGCTATTTACACAGATAGACATAAAAGTAAGGATAAAGGTAAAAGCAAAAATAATGAAGAAGAGGCTAGCACCTCTCAAGTGAACTTCACAAGTAGAGGAAGAGGTGCTAGAGGAAGGGGCAGAGAAGGAAAGCAAGGTAGGGGGAGATCCTACAATACTTCACCTTGCAATATCTGTGTCTTGACAAACCATACCACACATGAATGTTTCAAAAATACAAGGAATCAAATGGGAAGAGGCTTCCAGAGAGGAAGTTATGGACAATCTAGAGGTAGGTTCAATAATGCAAGAAGTAATTACCATCACAACTACAATCAAGGCTACAACAACAACTACCAAGGAGGCTTGAGAGGAAGAAAAGATTATAACAACTACACAGAAGATCAAGAGGATTCTCTACTCATCATCAACATGACATCCAAGGAAGGTAAAGATGATGAGCATCTTTTCTATATTGATTCTGGTTGTTCCAATGATGTGGTTGGAAATGTAGCATTGCCTTTTTATCTTGAAGAACCTAAAGGGAAGCATGAAGTGTAAACAGGTGATGACACTAGACATCTTATTTAGAAAATTGGAAATATCAAGGCTTCTGATGGTAACATGAACCTCTTAAGTAAGGTTCTATATGTGCCAAACCATAACAAAAAACCTAATGAGTGTTGGACAAAAGAATTGCAAAAGGTAAGAAATTTGGTAGACTCTTTACATTTGAGGTTGAAGATACCAGAAACATTGCACTTTTCAATTACAAAGATCAAACTCTATTTGAACTAGAGATATGGCATAAAAGGCTAGGTCATATAGGTGAAAGAACACTAAAGAAAATATGCACAGATCAGCGTGTGCTTGGCAGTCCAAATGTGTCCAAAAAACACATGATATACAAATGTGGAGCATGTCAATTTGGCAAAGCTCACAGGCAACCATTCAATTAAAAAGGGGTACATATATGAAGATTACTAGGAGCTTGTGCACACTAATGTGAAGGGTCCTAGTAGAGAGCCATCAATCTCAAGTTCAAGGTACTATGTTTCATTTATAGATTATTAGAGTAGGCGAACAATTCTTTACTTCATGAAGCATAAAGATGAAGTATTTACATGTTTCAAAAAGTATATGGCATTGGTTGAGAACCAAATAGATAGAATCTTGAAGAGGATCAGATCTCATGGAGGTAGTGAGTATTTCTCACATGAATTTGATTCATTCTTACAGGAGAGAGGTATAAAAAGAGAGGTGACAACTAGATACACTCCTAAACTAAATGGAGTAGCAGAGAGGAAGTATAGACTTATAGAAGAGGCTACAAGATCAATGTTGAATGAAAAGAAACTACAAAATTACCTATGGGTTGAGGCTGTTTCCACATCCACATTCTTGATTAACAGCCCCCCATCCAAATTCCTGGATGGAATGACACCCTATGAGGCATGGAATGGTAGGAGACCCTCATTGGACCATTGCAAGATCTTTGGGTGCATTTCTTATGCACATATTCCCTCACATATTAGAGGGAACCTTGATCCAAAAGCTAAAAAGTGTATATTCATTGGCTATGACCAAAACTAGAAGGGATATAGATTATACAATCCCACTAAAAAAGGGTTTACAGTTGGTAGGGATGTAGTGTTTGATGAAAAAAATTCATGGTTTGAAGATGATTGCAGGAAGATCAAGTTACCTTATGATTTGGAAAGTGACCTTCCAACTCTCACTTAAGAAGATCAACACATACCAGAAGATGTCAATTCAGAGGGTGAAGAACAAATTGATTTCAATGCTTGGAAGTCAAAAGGCAAAACAAAGTTCAAGCAATTGGAAGACGTCTCAAAGTCCTCCAACCAAGCACTCAAAAGATCTCAAAGGGAGAGTAAAAAACCCATAAGGTATGGCTATGACACATCATTAGTCACCAAGCATTCTGTGTACATCACTAAAGACTCTATGACAGAAGAACATTCTTCATTTGAAGAAGCTAATGAGAAGAAAGAATGGAGAGAAGCCATGCACGAAGAAGTTGAAGCACTTCAGCAAAACAATACTTGGGATTTTGTTCCCAACAAGCCAAGCATGAAGGTAATTGGATATATGAAATCAAGAAGAATTCAGATGGTTCTATAGATAGGTACAAAGCAATGCTAGTGGCAAAAGGGTTTGCTCAAACCCATGGAGTGGATTATGAAGAAACATTTTCACCTGTGGCTAATGTTATATTCCAGAGATGTACATGCTTGGAGGAACGAGAAGTTCCTTGCTCGGGGGATAGCCAAGGCCAAAAGCCAGAGAGTTCATAGGAGATACCTACTCATGATGGCGAGATGAGTAGAGGAACCTTAGAGAGAACTCTAAATGGTGACTAGGCAAGGGCTATAAATAGGCTGGGAGGTGAGTCCCAGGCATGTCATTCTCCACTTCTCACATTTGGTATCAAAGCATGGTGGAGAGATCCATGGAGAGCAAGGTAGAGATGAAGATGGAGGACTCTCACATGCATATGATGATCTTCTTCTCTCCCATGGAGAGCAAGGTAGAGATGAAGATGGAGGATTCTCACGAGCATAGGATGATCTTCTTTGTCATGTTTGCAACATCATCTTCATGGCAGCCATTGCACCTGTAAAGAAGGGAAGATAATGGACTTTCCACTACATTGGGCGGGTGCGTGATAGTAGAAGTGCAGAAGTAAAAAGTTAAAATGAATTTCAGTATTCATCATGACCACAACAACTTATCAAGGTAAGCATAAGATTAGTTCACAAGCGTAGTCATCGAGCGCAAGAGAAGGGAATCGAAGCATGCACCTCTCATATCCTAGGCGCCTGCTATAACCACTCAGCCTTACCAATACGTGGTAGAAATCTTTCGATTATTATTGATAGTATACGAAATTCTATTGCATACGACAAAGAGACACAAAGAAGTAGAATTATAGAGAGAAAGAGAGAAATATAGAGGAGAAAGAGAAGAAGGAAAGAGAGAAGGAGAAAGAGAAGAAGGAAAGAAAGAGATAGAGAGAGAAGAAGAGGATGAAGAGATAGAAAGAGAAAGAAAGAGAAAGAAAGAGAAAGAAAGAGAAGAACAAAAGGAAGAGAAAAAAGAAAGAAAGAAAAAGAAGAGAGAAAGAGAAGAAGTAGAGATAGGAAGAAAGAGAGAGAAAGAGAAAGAACAAAAGAGAAGGAGAAAGAGAAGGAAAAAAAGGAAAGAGAAAGAGAAGAAGAAGATAAATGAGAGAGAAAGAGAAAGAAAGAAAGAGAAGGAAGGAGAAGGAAAGAGAAAGAAACAGAAAGAGAAGAAGGAAAGAGAGAAAGAGAAAGAAAGAAAGAGAAGGAGAAAGAGAAGGAAAGAGAAACAGAAGAAGGAGAAAAGAGAGAGAATATGAAGGAGCTAGAAAATGATTGAACCAAGAGGAAGAGAGAATATGAAAATGAATATTAGAGAAAGAAAGAAAAAAACTTGAAAGAGAGAGAAGAGAAAGAGCAAGTTTTGCATACCTACCTTTACTAAAATGGCCATAAGTCTCTCATATGAAGTCCAAATTGGAAAATTTCACTTGGTATTGGAAGTAGACTTCAAGCGCTTTTCAATGCCTGGCTGGAAGCTATCATTAGATATTATAAACCACCTGTAGAGAGTATTTAATTCTCTGCATATCTCTTCAAGGAGGTATGCTGCCCACTCACCTAGCTTCATTGTTTTGGCCATAACTTCCTAATGGAATGTCCAAATCACGAAATTCAACTTGGTATAGATTCTAAACTTCAAGAGATTTCTTTCGACTGGTCATAATCTATATTTAAACCATTGGAAGCCATCTCTACACAAGTTTTTAGATGGCTGTTGACTGGCGTGAAACCCTTTTTGAGTGAATTAAATATTGGATCATGATCATTAGGAATTTCTAATAATATTTTGAACCATTTTAGATAATAATGAAGTACTTTCCATACATTTGCATCATATTTTTGCTCTTAAATATATTCATTTGAATACTTCTCGCATCAAAGTTTATAATTTTGCATTGTATTTTCTTTCGATGTTATGAAAATAACATGGGAATGTGCATGAAAGTTAGTTTTACAGGAAGTTATCTATGCACATGAAGTTACACTAACTTATGTTGATTCATAAAAGCATGTAGAGATCTTGTTTGTGTGTTTTAGAATCTTTGGCAGGTATCGAAGGCAGAAAAAGACATTGTTATGAGGGCGTGTAGTGCCCAACAACACATTTTGGCAAAATTTCTTATTTGCAGGTTTTTGGAGTAAAGATACTGGTTTGCCAACCACTAGGCTGATGCCTATCATTGTAAGGATAATATTATTATTATTTTTTTCAAACTTCATTTTCCTGGCGAAATGCTGTCGAAAATTTTGTAGCCACATGGCGTTATATCCCATGTGAGAACTAGAGTGATGTTGTGTTGTGTGAGAGAGGAAGCCTTCTATCAACATAGCTAAAAGCATACAATTTTATTGAAGTAAAATGCATGAGTAAATGCAGGTATACATAGACGATATGATTGCTAGAGAATTGAAATGCATGATGCATTTTTTGTTTATAGAAGATCACTTTTATGTATCACCACGATGAGTTAGGGTGAGCATGAGGTATGTGATAGACTTATCATGCATAGACCAATTGTGCCTTTAGAGAGTAAAGGACAAGGAATATGCATCAAGTAAACTAAGATGTGTTTTTGTCTAGTAATGCATGAACATATGAACTGTTTTTCATGTGAGTATATATACTTGATATAGATGCTTATCTCGAGTCCGGACAAGAGTGCTATGGATATGATCATCAATACAAGTATTAAGTGCTTGTATATGATTATTTGTAATGAGATTAATGAATGTACAAGAAGCACAATGAATAGAATGACATCCATAGATGTTCACTTTTGCAAAAAGGGTGGATACTATGTAAAGAGTTGATTTTTTCATCGAGACGATTTGGATGATTATTTGGTTTGCATTGATCTAGATGACCATTATATGCATGAATATATCTCCATGACATAATCCAACCAAGATAATGATTTAGTTTGTTTAATCATAAGGATTAACATGTCTCGTCATTTTTAAGTTTGAAAAAAATGATCAAGCAAATAGTTAGTGAGGTAGTAGCCTCATAGAGATTTCGATGATACTCTTTGAGGGAATGCCCAAATTTATTGAAATTTGGAGGGCAAGTAGCTCTTAGGCTTTTCTTTAAGCTCAACAAGTTTCAAGTAATTTGGAGACTTTTAGATAGGGCTAAGATGCCAACGATTAGGGTTTTGGTAAGTGTTGTTGCTTCTAAGAATTGGAACGTATATCAGTTAGATGTTAAGAATGCATTCCTAAATGGATGGATCTCAGAAGAAGTGTACATGGCTCAACCACCAAGGTATGAAGATAAGGAAAAAGAAGGTTATGTATGTAAGCTAACGAAGGCACTCTATGGTCTAAAGCAAGCTCCTAGAGCTTGGAACCATAGGATTCTTACGTATTTGTAGGATCAAGGATTTGTTGCTAGCAAAGCACATTCTTCTTTATTCATAATGAAGACCAACTCAAAATTTATTTACTTATGTGCCTATGTGGATGACATTATCATTATAGGGAATGATGCTAATGGCATCAAGCAGGTTAAAGCTCAAACGATGGAAGAGTTTAAAATTAGTGATCTTGGTTCGGTAACATACTTTCTTGGTTTAGAACTTGTGTATACAAATTCTGGTGTGTTTATTACTCTTGGTGAAAATCCAAGCCATGACACTTGGCTAGACACTGAAGAAGCTATGTGCAAACATTGGAAGGATCACATGAACGATTGCTTATGATTTTTTACCATTAACTTTTGTAAAAGTCATTTGACTTGGAGGAATCTTGTAAAACCATTAAATTCGTGGAGTTAGGAGAGATAAAGCTACGAATTCATTTTGGTAGAATTTCTCCTAACTAATAATTATCTATGAAAGAAGTAAAAAAGCTATGTCCAAATTATTTTGTTTGTGATGTTCTCCTTTGGGTTACAAGAAGGGCAAAAGAAACAACACCCTTAAAGCTTTCAGACTTACAGCATAAAAGATTAACAAAAACGCTACTTCGACTCTTTGTGCACGTTGAGAGATCATTACCAAATAATAATCAAATAGTATTATATTTCATTCAAAAGGTTTTTGTACAGGATATTCTTCATCGACGTGTAGATTGGGATGATTGTCTGAAGAATGCAGGTATCGATTTGGGTCGTCCTCAAAATCGAGCAGAATTTCATAATCAAGGAAACAAATGCCCTCTTCCTTGAAAGCGGCCCTACATTTTGCTACCTGAAGAACATAATCTTATACGTGATTTGTTTTCACAAGGGTCATAAATATACAATGAAGGATCAACAATTCTTGCATTACGAAGAACAATAGATGATCAGCAAAAGAGGATTGATGATCTAGAAAAACAAGTGAAAATTTTACGAATTTCTATGGATGCTTATGAGAGCAAATATGGAAGACTCTCAGAGGCATCATCATCTTTTGATTGGTTTACTACCGATGAGTTATTGAATCAAGAAAACACTGAATAGGCAAGCTTTTTTTGTAATCAAAGATGTGACTTGTATTCGATTTTGCAATTGAATATAATCATAGTACATCATTTTCTTCATTTTGAATATCATCATCTATGGCAGGTAACATGTCATTTATTTCTTCCATGTCTAAACCATCATTGTGATCTACATCTAAATCATGATCACTCCATGAATCATTTGTTAAACTTTCATGAGTTTGAAATTCTCCAAAATTTTGTTGTGCTGTTGTAGAATCTATCGTGGTTGGAGCATGTAAGAAATTCATATTACAAAACACATATACCAAATCATTAGCATGTGATACACTTAAGCAATTTCTTTGTTTGGAATGAAGAAAATCAAAGGCACTCCATCATGTTCAGAACTACCACTTGAAGCTGCTATTGAAAGCACTCTCATAGCTATATGTTGCAACTCCATTGCTTCACCTCCATACTCTTTCCACCAAATAGGAGGTGGATGTTTTTGAATCGCTTCAATGTGCCATAGATCTCCAAAAGATCCTTCTCGATTTACATGCGCTACTGTTTGGTGGAATGCATCTTGACCATCTGTACCTAGAAGTAATAACTGACATGTGGATTTGAAGTTTGCCATGACTTCTTGTTTGACACTTGACCATTGAGTTGAAATATTGGATCCAAAATGAGTGCTATTCCATGCAAATGATTACGCATTTGTGTCCATCTCTCCTGTGCTAATGATACAATCTGTGTTTTCTCTCGTATGAAAATTGATTACAGTCTTTTACTTTTTGAATAGCTTCTGACATAATCCAGTAAACGTTTCCAATCACAAATTTATCATTATCAACCATTCATAAAATTTCCACAAAAGGTTAAGTGATACCAAAAATTTTTCAAGATTACGCCAAACATTTTGTGATTGTATTAGACACGTACATTTGGATGTTGCAACTTGATAAGAAGGATACTTCTCTAGCCATGCCACCCATCTTCGATCGGCAATCATTTCTATAAGAGCTGGTTTAATTTCTAATAATCCACTAAGCACAATGTTAGCACTTACAAATCATGTGGCACAAAAAATCTAAAGTGATTTATTGGGAGATTTTGATTGAAAGAGCGAATATGAAAATTGATGCTCTCTAATAAATTTGACCACATGATTTGCATCTAATAAGCTTTGTTTAATGAAAGATAATCTACCTATATCTTTCAATAATAAACTTAATGTATGAGCTGCACATGGAACCCAAGTAATGCCTTCATACTTGTTTTGAATTGTAATTCCAACACTTTGAAAATTAGAGGCATTATCTATCACTATCGCAGTCACATTCTTCGGACCTCCCACACGCCATATAGCATGTTCTTATACCTTTACAAGAAAAGCCAAACTTTTCTCTTTAAGAGAAGTATCAACAGCTTCTAAAAACATGTTTCGTTTTGGACATATAACCATAACATTAATCAATGGTTTCTTTTGACAACTTGTCCATCCATCCAATGCTATTGTGCATCCATACATGGGTACATAATCAAGTATTGTTCACTTTAAAATAGCTTCAATAATTTTTTTCACTTTATCTACATACTCTGTTCGCATTTTGTTATAATCTCACATGGTGAAACCTCTTCTTGCGGTTAACATCAAAGCATCTTTGAAAATGGGATTACGAATAACATTGAAAGGGATCCCACATGCTAAGAATGCTTGAGTCCATTTAAGATGAAGCTCGAGACAATCTTGCTTTTCAAAAGCTACATGTATAGTATTTTGTGATTTATTATGGACAAAGCATGGTGACAAAGCATTAGATCCACCATTTTTACAACATTCACCAACTCCACTCTTTTTTGATGTTGTTGGAGAAAATGGATTACATGTATCTTGGTTATTCTCAAAAACAGTTTGAGAAACTTGAGTAGAAATATCTTGATGATCCTCTACTGTCATCGATGCATCTACTCATTCTTGCTCTATACTTGGGCTACTTGGAAAATGCTATGAACTACTCATGCTTTTGAATCCTTTTGATGTGATACCTTGAGATTTACATTTATTTGCATAACCTGAAAAATGTACCCATATATCACTATCTGGATTAGAGCATCATGCCACATTATTGCTTGTACTTAAAAGATGCTCATTTATTCGAGTTGCATTTCCTACATAACAATGCCCACAACATTTGCATTGTATTGTGGATACTGTTTTACCCTCTTGATGAACAATCACATATGATCATTCTTTTCCCTTTCCCATAGTGCTTGCAAATTGCTTTATGAAGAATATACCTACAAAAAAAACAATATAAATCAATATCAAATAAGATATTTTGATCAATTTTGAGTCAAACAATTACGATAGACTTTAATTCTCAATCATACACCCATATGTACTAGTTCCCAAGTGTTGTTCTCCTTAAGAGCTTTGAACTCTTCACACATAGTCTTCCTCCACTCTTGTCTCATATTTTTCTTCTCATAAGAATCTCGTTGTTGATTTGCAATGAAATTCATCATGTATACATAGGCTTTGCCATGAAACAACCATATGTATAACTTTGTGGAGGTCCCTTCTTCCTTGTAGACCTCCTCTCTTGACCTTTCGGATATTTCTTCTTGATTTTATTGAGCTTTAAATTAGGATTAATGACCTCCTCAATCTATTTCTTCTGACTCTAGAGGTTCAATCTACACATCAAAGTCTACATGCACCTCTTGATCCTCTTAATCAAACTTTGCCTTGCCCGTGTCTCCATACCATGACCTTGATTCATCAAAGACAAAACATCACATGAAACATCTCTAGAAACAAGAAATTGTTTGTTTAGAGGATTCCACAACCTATAACCCATCTACTTTTCATCATAACAAATGAACACATATTTTTCTACCTTTGGTTCAAGTTTATGTCTAAGTTGTGATTGCACATAAGCACATGCAATTGATCCAAACACTTTACAATGATCTAGTGTTGGTTTCTTACCCCACCAAGATTCATAGGGAGTCACTGCATTTAGTGTTGTACATGGTAATCTATTCACAAGATATGTAGCTATATTTATAGCCTCAACCCAAAGATAATTTGGAAAATTTTTCTCCTTCAGCATAACTCTAGCAAACTCAACCAAAGACGTGTTTCTTCCTTCTCCTACACCATTTTGTTGTGGTGTATACATGCACGTTATGTCTCTCTTAATAACTGCATTCCAAAGATAATCATTGAACTCTTGGGAGAAGTATTCTCCCCCTCCATCAAACCTCAGTCTCTTAAGATTTTGACCTGTGACTCTCTCTACATATGCATGAAAATGCTTGAAAGATCCAAACACTTCTAATCTTTCCTTCATAACATACAGAGTTATCCATCTTGTTGCATTATCAATGAAAAGAACATAATACCTTGAGCCACTGATAGATCCTTCTTTTGTTCATTCCCATACATCTGTGTGCTTTTCCCCTCTGACATGCTTCACATTTATAAATCATATGTACCTTGCATTTCACTTTTCCAATTGAATATACACTATGTTTTGTATTATCACCTGTTTGAACTGTCATATGCCTTTTTCCAAATGAGACATCAATTCTATGTTTCCTGACAAATGATTAGAACATCAAGAGTCAATGTAAAATACCATAGCCTCCTCTTTGATTTTTTTTACTTCTATGAGAATAAATTTGATGTCTTCCACCTTTGTCTCTACTATTGTTATTCTGATTTTGATTTGATCCTTACTGATTATTCGAATAGTAATGATCCAAATGAGTACTCAATCCACAAATCCAGCAAGCCTTCTTATTGTTAATTCGATTACCTCTTCCTCTTCCAAAACCTCTTGCTCTTCCTTTGTTAGTGCTTCTACTTGTTGCATAATAAACTTGAGAACTCAATTTCTCTTCATCCTTTGTCATAGACTTGCTGCAAACGTTCACCTAGTTCTCGAGATGGAGCTTTCGCTATTGATGAACTTCATTAACAGAGCTAGTTCTTTTCCTGTAAGTTGATGACAAGCCGTTGAATTTGAGCTTGCCGATTCAGGCTAGCTATGGTATTCTCTTCCTCTGGTACAGTTCTAACACTATGCATGCCCAAGTACATGAAGAAAAGCAAAATCGCAGCATGCGACAAAAACAAATGCAGCTTGCTTGAGGAAAATAAAGTCTCAAACGCATCAACCGTAAGCATTTCTATACGACCCGCAGCCTTGATCCCAGACGGAGAAGTCTTCGGCAATGTAGAAGCACCGATTGCTAATATGAAGAGAGTAACAGTAGAGAGATAATCTTTGCAAATCTGCTTGTAGTGCTCAGCCTTCTCTTTTGCAGAAAGCGAAAGAGTAAACTCTTCTTGCATCAAACTACACAACAATGCTCAGACATGAGACACAAACCTTGTCCTGTTCACAATAACATGGATGAGTCACGAAGCAACTCCTCATCCCATGCATGACACGGGGATTCGTTGTTTTGTTTACCTCTCACATAGAGGGGGACACCAAACCTGCACCAACTGGTAGGATTCAACTCCACAAAGCTTGCTGTAGGATTCATTTATTAGAGATAGCTGCTATTAGAGCATCAAGCATGTGCCATCTCTCTGAACGAGAGAGAGAGAGAGAGAGAGAGAGAGAGAGAGAGAGAGCAGTTGAAATGTCTCTCTTAGCATGTGTAAATGATGGGGCCAGTTTCTCTAACGAAGGATGTATTTGAATTATTCACATTGCCCATTCATGGCTTATTATCGACAAATGCTTTGAAGATTGAATTTTATGATGGCACATACAAAATTTAATTTACAGAATTTGTAAATTTTCAAAAGGTTCTTCAACCATACTTCGTCACTAAGCATTGTAGTTCATCAGTCAAGGGTTCTTGTGTAAAACTCAAGGGAACTTTTTGCCCACACTCTTTGGCTCTACTTGCCCTGAATTTTGGAAAATCCAAGTGGCCATTATTGTCTTTTCGACTATTGGCATTACCTTTGTATTTTCTAAGGGTACCCACCCTTAATTTTGGCACCAAACTTGGAACTCCAAAAGGGGTTTTATTGTATTTCCAAAGAGTCTATTGTGGGTTGGAGGCTAGTCTAAGCCCACACATGAACTTTCTCAAGTTCCTAAGCCTAGTCCAAGGCTAGCTCGGTGTGCAATGGGCTACTCTAAGCCCTCTCTTTGTGTCAACTTGTCTCCCTTTTGTTGCAAAGGTTACTCTAAGCCTTCCATTTTCTTTTCCAAGTTTACAAGTATTTCCAAGTGGTATTTTTTGTACACAACATGCCTTTGACCTATTTTTTTTAACACTTTTAAAATGCCATTTTTTCATTTGAAGGCATAGGTGATCAACATGCTTTTTAGAACTTCTCCATGTCCTCTATTGTCAAGGAAGTGTTTTTCAATGCTTGACATTTATTTTTGCAAATTTTAAGCACAAGTTCAATTGTTCAAGCTTTCAAGATCATGCCCAAGTTTACAATGTCCAAGAAAGAAGCAATTTATTCATCCATGGTAAGTTATTCACCTTCTTTTATGCCCATGTTTATGCCTAAGGAAAAATGCTTAGATGAACAAAACTATAATCTATGGGACGCTCAAGGACAAACTAGCATTAGGTCAAATTCTTTTAGCATGTGATGAATTGATTAAGGGTCATATCACATCCTCTAAGAATTCCAAAGAAGTTTGGGACACTCTAGCAATTCTATATGAAGATTAAACTCCTTCAAAGATTTATGCCTTAGAGGCTAAGTTTCACAGTTTCATTGTTCGTCCTCAAGAGATCATGACAAAAGTGACTGCACAATTTGAAGATTATCAAAGGAAGGTAGGACTTCATGGACGAAAGACCTCAAGTGAAGACATGGCCATTAGATTGCTTAACAAGCTGCCAAGATCCTACAAAACTGTTATGACGAGTTTGGATATTAGAGGTCAAGAACTTACTTGGGAAGAAGTTAGAAGACTTTTGCTTCTCCATGACTCTAGGAAAAAGACTCAAGCTACACAAGGAGCAACTATGAAGGCCAAAGCTTCTTTCAACAAGACCAAAAGTAAAAAAGGCACTCTAGAGTCTAAGGACAAGGGCAAGAAGAAGTTTACTTGCAGCTTTTGTGGCAAGCCTAGACACGTAGAAAAATATTGCTTCAAGAAGAAGAACAAGAAAAAGTCCAAGACTACTCCAAAGATAGAGCATCAAAATCACTACACAAGTGAAGATGTGTCTCTTAAAAATGAACATAAGGCACTTATCACATCCACTCCTAGCAAAGAAAGGAATTTAGTGGGGATTCATCACACATGTGCAATGATAAAGATAAATTTCATGAGTTTCAAGAAGACAAAGCCCAATTCTATCTTGGAGATAAAAAGTGCATTGAGATCGAAGGAAGATTCAAAGTTCAAGTCACAAACTCAGAATTTTTACATGGAGACATTCTATTTGGTGCCTGCATTGCTTCTACTACACTCATGGTGGATCTTTCTCTCATACCCTAGTAGCATCCATACTTTACAAAATGGAGCTATAGGGGGTATTGAGCATAGGAGAGTGGGCCCCATTTTGTATGTAGGAGACACTCCATATCTAGTCCATTTCCATTTATATTATATCCTTTTGTATTTGGGTACCTTGTCATTTGCTTCTACCTATGTGTTCATTCTCCTTCAAGGGGAATTATCCCACATATTATGTACTTTGGAGAGCCCACTCCAACTCTACATAAGGAGGGCCTCTCCCCCCATTTGTACTTGGTTAGAATCTTGAGGAGTGTACTCCATGCTCTTGGCAAGCAGTTCTAATCCATATGAGTTTACCCATTTCTCGGTCTACTCATTTTGAGTCTCACACTCTTTCATTTTGTGAGTACACTCTTCTTTTGATTTTGCTTCCACATGTGTACTCTCTAAAATGGGGACCAAGTCAAGAACCTTCATTCGTAGGATCAAAGTATTATGTTTCCTTTATTGATGTTCATAGTAGATGGAACATTCTATACCTTATCAAGAATAACAATGAAGTTTTTGAATTCTTCAAGCAGTACCTAACGCATGTGTTAACTATAACAACTCAAGAGGAAATATGGCTAAAGGAATTGTACTTCTATATGGGACTTGTGAGTTCCAAACCTACATAGAGGTTCATTATCATTTCATTAGAGAAAATCTGATGGGAAAGGAGATTGATTTTTTTTCTTCCAATTGAAAAGCAAGTAGCAAATATGATGAGAAAGGCAGTTAATGGGATAAAGCTTTGTAGGTTTAAGTCAATGGTAGGTATTGAACCTATCAGAGAATGTAGACTCAAGCATACTTTAGCTTGAGGGGGAGCTGTTTGATCATGAAGCTTGCACTATGCTTGAGGTGGTTATGATCTACATCAAAAATATCATTTGGGGTATGTCAAAGATATCTCTTGAAGAAGTTCTTAATCAATATTCATTTTTTGGTATTTTCTAAGGCTTTTTTATGGTTAATAACCCTCATAAAATCCTAGAGCTTTATCTTTGAAAAAGCATAAAAGGAAAAGTAATAGTCCACGAGTTTTGCAAGTACTTGAGGTTGGTATTCAAATCAATCACCTAAATTAGATCAAATGAGATCTCTACTCCTTTACTAGATTGCAGGAGATTGATTCTCTTCATTCCAACAAACTATCTCACTTTGATTTTAATTTAAAAGCCACTTGTAAAAGTCATGGAAGCTTGAAGAGCCTATATAAAGACACCCACTCAATTGTACATTACATTGAATCAATATACATACACTTTCATTTATCATTCTATTGCTCCATTTCTCTGCACGATCATCTTGAAAAATAATTATCTTTTAGGAGATGGTTCTCTCCCTATAGAGCTGGAAATTGGATGAATGGAGAATTCATTGGGAGAAGATATCACTTTCTAGTTTATGTGTACACATTTTGAGAGAATTTGGTTTAGTAAATTTTGAGACATCTGCATTATAAGGTCTCGGGGTCTATCTCTACACGGCCTTGAAAAATCAGGGATACCTCTGTTAAGTGTTAAGGTTATTCCTTGAACATACCCTGCTTATTATTTTTACTCTTGTGCATTTTAACTACTAAAACGTATGTATAACATTCATCCAAAATGATATTTCTGAATTCTAATCAGGGTGGCTGCTCTAAGCATTTGGAGTTGAGTGCTTCATCCAAAGATAGGAAGTTTTTCAGCTAGTGAAAGTGTAAACTTATCTATTTTGTATCAACTCTTTCTCATTGATGTTCCAATGTAGATAGTGGATTTGATTGCATTAATCACAATCCTATAAGGTCAACTTGAATCTCCAAAAGCTGAAGGGCTGATTTTGTGTTGGTTGGTTGGACCAAACTTCATCACTTTGCAACTCCCTTTTCCTCCTCATTCAACCTTCTCCAAGTTCTTTCAATTTGGATTAGAAGGTATGTGATATACCTTGGGAAATTAGTTGGCATGTGATTGCGCTTGGGAAAATTTCCTCATAAGAGACACTTTGCTGGACGCTTGCATGAGCCCAAGGGCATGCACTCCATTGGCCTAGAGATATATGTATGGGTGGATTTTACTGACATATTTTGGTAGTGTGTGAATACAGTTAGGACTGTCGAGGCACTTTTTTCCCTCTTTAGGAGGTTGTTTATACATGGTGTGTATATATGCAAATAACCCTAACAGTATTGGAGAGATTTATTCTCCCCACAATCAATAAAGGGACTCATTCACATGAAGAATATGAAGACCATTGATGAGTGATTGTGATCAAACCTTGAATGAAGAGAGGTAAACGAGTGCCTATAGGCAATAGAATGAAGACATTCTTCAAATGCAAGGACTTGCAAATATAAAAGCAAATATGTTGGGAACAATGAAAATGAGAATACCACCAGAATAAGAAGAAAGAGTTGTGAGGCTCAGTGCCCAGATCGTCTCTTGTAAACTCCGATTACAATGGATGGATATTTTTTTAGAAAGTTGGAAAAATAAGGATCACTGTTTTCAATTAAATCATCAAAAAATCATGAGCAACATGTTTATGAATCATTCGAACAATTAATGCTTATTAGCTGATTGGCGAGTCCAAAATAAAAGTAATCTTTATATAAAAATGGTGCACAGAAAGAGGACTAAAAGTCAAGGAAAGAATACGTTAGGAGTGATCAGAATGGACAAATGAACGATTGGATAAAGATAGAATACGTGAGGCCAAAATGTTTCAAATACAAAAGAAGTGGAGAAAAGAGGGATTAACGATTTGATAACAATAGCGATGCAAAGAGAGCTTTTGACGCTACTTGGTGCTCTAGAGACTTAGGATTATAAAAGTGGAGCTTCACTCATATTGAAGGCGACACACATCTGATCTGCTGCGAGGAGGTGCGGGAAAGCCAATACATGTTATTATGGAGGCAATTCATGATGGGCTACGAGAGGACGACTCCAACAAAACCATGATAATCAATCCTGACACTCTGATGTTTTTTTACGCTTTTGTATTCTGATTAATTAATCTATTAATTATCTAGCGGGCGTGGTTTAGCAGATGTGCCTTGTACTCCTAGGCAGATGGACAGGGTTCAAGTCTCCCATAGGGCTGGATGCCTCAGAGTTCTCCAAGATAGGGCCTCTACCTTACCAGGTCGGGTGTGTGTCTTTCCAATTCAAATTTTCGTGATCTCAATTAACTCTATTCTGATCATGATTATATTAATGCTTACTATACATGTTAAAAGTTACACGCTGTTGACTATAAAATCTCTCTTCCTAGATTATTTGTGCTTCGACCATATCGCGTCAGTTTTGAAGCGGAAACTTCATGCTATCAAGGATGAATATTGGTTTGTGTATTTCAGATGAAAAAGTTTGCATATTCTTTTGAGCTTTTATGAAAATTACCTTTATCTCTTATATATATTACTGCAACTTCTCTTCGATGTTGAAAATAGAAGTTATACGTATGTGAAAAATAGATGTTAACAATTAGCTTCTACAGCTGTAAATGTTTATAACTAATGGATCAATGTTTTGATGGACGTAAGTATGGACTTACAAAATGATTTCAAATCTAAAAGTTATTTACAAGACTTAAAAAATAGTGGAGACTTAAGAGCTATGATGAGAAAACAAATTCTAGACTTAAGAGAAGAGATATGAGGAAAAGAGTTTTTGTGAATTAAAATCTATGACCTAATTTGAGACTCAAAGTAAATTTTTTGACAGTGAGCAATCTAAACCTAAATTTATGAGTAAAAGTGACAATCAAATTAAATGTATTGATATACAAAGATATGATCAAATTAAATCGTGAAAAAAAAACAAAAGATCGGTAATTCAATTAAAATTGGTAAAAAGCAAAATACATATTATGAGAATTGTGAACCTAAATTCTTAGAGAATGAAAACGTTTTTGTTCAAGATAATTTGATAAATTAAAACTTCAACAATATGATAACAAACATATTCACACTAAATTTGACGACACCAAAGAAATTAAGAAAAATATGAATTTAACTAATGATCAAGATTTGATGAATAAGGAAAGGAAATTGGCACAAGAAGCTTTAGAAAAAAATGAGCAAAATACTAAAAACTCTTCAAAACCTATGAAAACGACAGAATTTTGATTAAAATTTTATGATGAAGAATTTATGATGAATTTGAAGAGAGATAATTGAAGATCAAGCTAATTTCTAGGTGTATTTATCTATGATTTGATATGTTCTAAATACCATATTGAAACTAAATGAAATCCATGAGCATCTTGCAGGAGAAATTGATAAATTTGGTTTGCTAAATCTTGAAATTTATTTATAAAAGAATTTGATACTGCAATATGATTGGATTTCAGGTTGCCCCATCAAGATGCAGTGCATGTTTGGTGGGGGTGGATGTCAGAGAGATTCATTCTACCCACTTGGAAGGACAATCAGTAAAGCGACTCATTCAAATGAAAAATATGAAGAGCATTGATCATTGATTGTGGTCTACTTTGAATGAATAGAGATAAAAGAGTGCCTAAAAGCAATAGAATGAAGACATTCCTCGAATGCAAGCACTTGCAAATATAAAAGCAAATAAATTGGAAACAATGAATGAGAATACAACCAAAATAAGAAGACAAAGTTGTGAGGCGAAGTGCCTTGATCGTCTGTTGGAAAATCTGATTACAATAGATGGATATTTTTTTAGAAAGGTGGAAAAATAAGGATCGTTGATTTCAATCAAATCATCGAAAAGTCGTGAGCAACATTGTGAATCAGTAGCAAAATTGATGCTGATTGGCAACTCCAAAATAAACGTGATCTTTATATAAAAATGGTGCACGGAAAGAGGACTGAAATCAAGGAAAGAATACATTAGGAGTGATCAAAATGAACATGTAAATAAACGATTGGATGAAGATAGAATACGTGAGGCTAGAAGGTTTTAAATACAAAATAAGTGGAGAAAAGAGGGATTAACGATTTGATAAAAATTGCAATGCAATGAGAGCTTTTCACACTATTCGTTGTGGGGCACTTGTTAGATGACATCATGCCATTAATCAAGCATTTAAAAAAAAAAGAGGAAGATGGGAGAAAAATATTTATCCTATGTTGCAACAACTATCTTCATTGTCAATGAAGAGCTTGAACCTACACCCATGGACCTAACCCATCTTGTAACTAGGAGTTTTGCAATTGATAAAAAGGAACCTCAAATAGAAGCTCTCAACTTATTAGAAGAGAGTGATAGAATAAGTAGAGAGTTTCCAAATGGCATAGCAGACAAATTGGATAAAGCCCTTGGAACCCACTCTAGCAGAGGTAGAGATGGAAATGTTTTCCATGGTGCTCATAAATGGAAAAGAGTTTTTATTCTTACATGATATTGAGAAGGAATTTTCTCTATGTGCTGATGAATGCCTTAGGATTTTTTTTTTGGCCTTTGATGTTCTGATGGACAAATCTTTTGACCAAATTGAAAAATCAACCATTGCATTTGGTGATTCAGTTGCACACATTGTTGCCTTGGTTTGCGAGGAGAATTTGAGTGATGCCAACCAAAATGCCGCTGAAGAGGATTTGCTTGTAGCAAGGGAAATAATTTTGGAGAAGAAGATTGCAAGGTACCCTATTGTGGTGCAGATTGCCATGGCTTTCTCTTCCATTCCTCTAGATGCAATGGGAAGAGGAGAGGATGAAGATAGGGTTCAAGATGTAAGTATCCAATGACATCTATGATTGACTATGTTTCATATTTTTACTCACTAAATGTCTATGTACAGGAAGCAATTGAAGTCGATAACTTTGTAGCAAGGAGTGGTGGTGATCAAGTTGCTTGTGGTGGTGGCTCTTCCTTGGCAACCTGCATTGGGAAATTGCCAAGGAAGATTTCATAATTGTCCAAAAGGACTAATCCCCTCAAGCGCACTTCATGACTTTGTGTTTGAAGGCCTCAGAAAACTGTTGTTCCTATCTACAATAATGCAAGGGACCAAGTGTGTGATTTTGGTTAGGAATTTATGTGCCCCTAATACCCTAGGAGTTAAATTTAGAGGAAACATATTAGGACTTTGGGTCTTGGATTGAGAGGGGTATGGTACTTGCAAAAATTTTGTAGGGACCATACACAGGATTCTATGGCAACCCATTTGTTGGCATTCCTAGGCCTTCTTGAGTTCACTAGAGAACATTTTCATAGTTATAAGTGCATATACACATGCATCAAGTTATAATTATATGTAAACATGCATCAAGTTTATTGCTCTCTTTTATAGAGGCTTTGCATGAACTGCACCTCAAATAAGGAAAACAATATGTTCCAATCATCCATTCATGTGGTTTGATGGCCAAGAATAGCCACAAAAAGTTCCACCAGACAAACTCGAGATTGGACCCTGTAAATGTTTTGCAGGGTTCAATCCCAGGTTTTTTGTGGCAGGCCTTGTTTTGGCATTCCTAGGCATTCTTGAGTGCACTAGACCACCTTTGCATACTTATAAGTGCATATAACCATGCATCAAGGAATAAGTACATATAAACATGCACCAAGTTCATTACTCTCTTGTACAAGGCTTTTCATGAAGTGCACCTCAAGTAAGACAAACCATACGCTCCAATCATCATGAAATGTGGTATGATGGCCAACAATAGCCAAAAAAGGTTTGCCACAAAACACGGGAGTTTTGTAGGGCCCAATTCCACGTTTTTGTGGTAGGTATTTTTCAGCTACTCTTGGCCATTGCAAGCATTTAAAACACAAAATAGACACCCTATGTACATGAAATATTTTCTTCACTTAAATAAACAATGTGGAAGACTAAGATACTCATGTGCAAAACACAAAGACACTTTTAAATACTTAGGAGACATATAGACTTCAAACAAAATAGACTAAGAGACAAACACTTTAGAAAACAGATTTCATAAGAAGAAGATAATATTAATCATTTGGGATATACCAAAAGTTCTCTCAACAAGAGTTATAAAGGTTAAGGGTTATTCCCCCTAATACTTCCCGTTAGGTGCATATATCTATGTTGTACTGCCACTCTCTTTGCATGGATAACACAACAGCTGGAATCTTCCAACATTGATATTAGATATGCCTCTATAGCTTCTTAGAGTGCATCAATGGATATCCCTTCAATACGAAGTCCGACACAATAGCTTTGGAGATCTTCCTTCACTACTCTTGCAAATGGCGTTTGTGGAGTAAGAAGATCCATAGACTTTTGATAATGCCTTATCTTTGCAAAGGCTTTGGTTTGCTTTCTATGGCTTTGTGGTGCTCTTACATTTGGAGGAAAGTTGGGTTGTGGTCATTGTGGTCTACGACATAGTTGATAGCTCTTCTTTCTTCTTGGAGCATGCCTACATGGTCCTACCTCATCATTTAGATGTAATGAAGTAATAACATTGACAACTATGTATCTTGCTGCATTTCTACTCATGTATGGTGATTCATGACTCTTTCCACACTCCTCAAATGTGCAACTAGTCAAACTATTATGTCCTTGACTACTATTTATTAAACTTGCTATATTTCCATGCATGTAAGGTCTTCCATCAATATATAATCTTTCATTGTCTGCATGTCTAATCCCTCTAATAGTAAGAGAAGCTACATTCAAGCATAATCCATAAGTATTCATGCTTTGAGCATAATGTGTAAGTTGATGCCAACCTCCCCATCCATATATAGGACCACAAAGTGACATAAGAGTGACTTCAGAGTTGGGAGGCACATACAAATCCTCTACAATAAAGAGACCACCACTAGAACTAGTAATAGTGGAGGGAGCAATCATATAGCACTTAACCCAAAAGTTGAAAACCTCTCCATCTAAAGGAAGTGGTCCTCTATTCCATCCTCCATATCTTCTTCTATTATATGTTTGTACTAGAGGATGATCACGAGTTGGCAATGGATAATCTTTAGACATTTCAATCTGTAATTTATGAGGTAGAGGATTTTGAGAAACCTCTTCTTGTAATTGATGAGCGAAAATTCGGTGATGTGTATGAGGTATACTAGCATTATTAGTAGGAGAATCATCATCATCATCGATCAAATATTCCTGTATATTAAGTATAATTAGATTTTGTATATGATTTTCAAATAAAATAATGACATTAATTTATAGAATCAATACATACCCAAGCTGTATCACATTGATCAAGTGGTGGTAAACACTCAAAACTATCATACTCTGCCTCATGTTCAATACATTCCAATTGTGGTGTTCAATACGTGCCATCACAAAAATTTTACCAATATATAATATTCTCTTGATAGTAAAAATCATCATAATTCCTATCGGAGCACACACAAGAAGATGTTGTTGGAGGGGGTGGAGTACCCTCTGATTGATTAAATTTGATATAATACAACAATAGAAAAACATATATGAATCATGTGTGTATCTACCAAATATTAGAATGAAAATTTTGATATACTTCCAATAAGTAGTCCTTGCATGATTAGGAGACAATGGTGGAGTTCCCCCAAATTGATCACAACCTAATTGTGTAGCAAATAAAGGTACTAGATATTAATAATTTGATCATTTCCATACATACACATTCATATATACACATTTAAACATACACACATATTCACATATACGCAAATACACATTCCCACATATAAATACACATACAAAACTATTAATGTATGATGTGTGTATGTATGTATGTATGTATGTATATGTGGGTGTATGTGTGTATCTGTATGTGTGCATGTACTGATTATGTATGTGTGTGTATCTATATATATGGGTACGTGTATGCATGTATTTATTATGTATGTGTGTGTATATATATGAGTGGCTATGTGTATGTATGTATGTGTAAGTCTATGTATATGTGTATGCATGTATGTGCATGTGTATGTATGTGTATGTGTGGGTATGTATGTATGTATGTGTATGTGTATGCATGTGTGTGTGTTGGTATGTATATGTAAGTGTATGTATGTATGTGTAAGCGCATGTATATGTGTATGTGTATACTGTTGGTGCAGGCAATCTCCAAATTCACACTCTTAGCATTTTTCATTTACTCATAGAAAAACCCAAAAAGAGTTTTTCATGTGACCCAAGTCTTATGAGCTTTTATATAGTATTCATATGATTCACATCACATAAAAAAGAATAAACTCACCACGTAACAATCCAACCTACGAGGCATATCCCTTAAATCAAGGTAGTCAATCCATTTAGAATGTATTGCATTGCGGTGAAGTTTGCCGCTGTACATCATTGTATATAAGAAAGTAATGAAAAGACTGGGCGACGCTAATACTTTATGTTATATCTGTCGATGATCGTCTGCCCCATCTCTTACTTCTCTCTCTCTCTATATGGCTACTCTGCCTCTATGCGTACACCTCTCTGCTATGTAGAGTTTCATCTATACACAGTGTACGGTTGTAACAGTCATACCAAGTGATTCATCATGTGTGTACAACTCACACACTATGATATAATTAGAGGAAGTGCTGAACCGATGAAGAAATATCTTCAGCTCCCTCTAATATATGTTATACGAAGTACTGCATCATTTTTCCTGTGATCGTGTGTCGTATAAATACGTATGTACATCTACATCAACGCAGCAGTAACTATTGTTGTTCGCATGGACGAGTTGAGTTGTATCTCAGTATGATTATACTTTATCCATCATTAATGACATGTTGTAGATTAATCACATGTTGATTGTGTATTAAACACTCACAAGAAGGAGTTTATAGAGTTGCGCTAAATCATGTACAGTCTGTACGCATGCATTTTCAGCATGAACATATGAAAGATATATATACTCATTTGATGATCAGGATGAGGAGCCGATTCTAGTGATTGGAAGATACAGGCATATCTAATATGTGTATTTGTGGTAATTATAGTACAGGTGCCAAGCACAGATACTCTCTCTTGAGGACGATATTATGCGTATATGATTTATCTCTGCTAGTCGACCCCATGTTGTCATTCTTCTCTCTCATGGTCTGTAGCATGATCATGTATTTCTGTGTATTATGTACAGCAGCTCATCGCATTCAATGGAGAGCATGCATATTCATTCGGTTGCTATTATTCACATATAAGTATACATCAACATATGATGTGTTCATCTGTCATGATGTGTACAATTGCGTTTCTATAGAATGCAAATTTCATGATAGCAATATGCAATGATGATCTGCGTCATTGGTTTAACACCTCAAAATGTAATACGTTACAGAATATGTGTTCTCGCTGCTACTTGGCCTTGCTCTCTGTACCATTTGCTTTACCTCTATGTTCACACTTTGTCTATCTACAGTATTGTGCAAGAACGCATGAGAATGCCGGGACTATTCAAATTCTGCAACTCATTATTTATGAGTAATTCACACACCAT
The DNA here is from genome assembly GCA_020310875.1 of Ceratopteris richardii. Classification (NCBI taxonomy): domain Eukaryota; kingdom Viridiplantae; phylum Streptophyta; class Polypodiopsida; order Polypodiales; family Pteridaceae; genus Ceratopteris; species Ceratopteris richardii. The sequence continues at coordinate 120,938,182 of CM035421.1, forward strand.
CATGAAATCAGAAGTTATGCATACGGTCAATAGTATTGCATTCAGAGAACGTCGCTTCAGCATGCACAACTCAAAGTCTGGAATGAGTCATCATGAAGAAAGTACAACATCAAAAGTAGGAGACTGTGAAGCAATGCAGTTGTGAAGATCGGAGAAGAGAAGGATTGTTGCAGATCTAGAGGGTACGCTTACAAGGATAAAGAGTTCATGACTTCACGACATAATCATGTTGAAGGAGGCTAAACGTTTCCTCGCATATTACTATGATCTCTGATGTAAATATGCAGAAGCCTTTCATTATCTTAAAGTGATGCCTTCTGTCAACTCATGAGATTAATTACATGATAAAGCGTGTTCACATATACTTGAAGTGGTTCTATATACAAAGATTATATTGAAGCTCGGTTCTCTATTGATGATCTGATCATTTAGTTAGAACCATGATTGACATATGTGCAATCTTGGATTTAATCTTTACCTCACACGTTTCCACATTAGAGTGTATCCCACTCACTCACAGTGGTATCAGAGCCTTCCATAACCCTTTTTGGCCCTCATTAGATCTTGTTATTATCAAAGCTCTTTGAAAATGTATTGTAAACTCATTTTCATCACTCACTTGAATAAATCACTTTTATAGTTGTTCAATGCTATCTCAAGATTATTGCATAATGGATTGGAAGATGGAGCAGCAAAGTAGGCTATCATCATCAAGCTATCAAGGAAGATTAGAAGCAAAGGAGCATCGATCAAAGGCAATGAAGCTCAGAGATCATCATCAAAGGAAGATATGACATTAGAGGCTTATAGTAATTCAGTCTCATACTTGTTATCTGCATGTTGTCGGTCTTTACATCTCTCCTATCTTATTACCATGGTATTCAAAGTGTTTTGTTCACTATGCATGCAATCGCATCTCTTTGAAACGATCGACTGCCTATGCAAGTGTGGATATTGAAGTCTCATCAGAGGCATACGAAGCTCTCCATCACGCATACTTTAGTTAATTGCAGTAAGTGGCTAATATCAACACAAAGAATCCAACACATCCTGCTGGTGAGAAGGCAATTCAGAGTCGAGGAGAAGCTTCACATTGGTGGCCACAAGGAAGATGCAGGGAATGGCAATCAGGCAACCCATGGCCAATATTCCCGAGCGCGAGGAAGTACGGTGAGCATGAGCATGTCGCCGGCCCTGAAGGACATGAAGCAAATGGCTATGAGGCAAAGGACGGACACATGAGGCACTAGGAGGAACCTTTGGAAAAGATAAAGAATAAAGTATTGCCATGTTTTTTTCTTCCATCAAAGTTTAGCGCAGGAATTATTTCTCCAAGGGATTAGAATACAAGGTCGCACAAATCTGGTATGTCGCCACTAACCCAACTACTCATGTGTGTATTTGATCAATTCAGTGTCTCGGTTTTAGACAGGCATCATGGATTCCTTGCCAAATTTTTGTAAAATATATGTTGTTCTATACGCATTAAGGCTTCAACTCTTGTTGTACACGAAGTTTCACTTGTTTGAGATTTTCCAGGAACTTGTCAAATATGTCACGCATTTTTTGGTATATCAACGATGAGTGTGGATAATGATGGAGGAAGTAGAAGAAGGCAAAGAGGAAGAGGAACTTCAGGATTACCCTTTGAAGAATTACAAATGATCTCAAAGTGAAGACAGTTTGAAGACAAAGCTCTTAAAGGATTATACAACCCACAAATCCCAAGGCTCAAGATTGAAGATCAAAGGCTATTATTGGTATCAAAGCTCCTACTCATTGAATTCTTTGGTTTTGAAATTTCACATCTACAACGAGAAGGTGTTTGCTATATTGGAATCGTTCATTTGGTAATATACATCAATTTGGGATTCTCACTTGATAGTATTTTGTCTATGATCCTTGTGCAGTTAAAACCGGTTAGGATCAATGCCCTTATAGTTCTATCTTGAGAAATACCCATTCTTTAGCATTAATCAATTTCTAAGCCTTCTCTTATCACATCAAAAAGGTTACCACTATCAGAGTGAATCTCTATTGTATACTCTTGTACCAAAAAAAGAAAAGAGATCGCATAGATCTCTTGTCCATTGGCATGTACTCTTCAAGCTCCAATTTTCTCCATATTAAGATATATGAACACAAAGTAAGAAGCTTGTAATTGAAAATACTATTCAAGCACATTGTATTTGCAGCCAAGTGCTATCGAAGCACTTCTCAATCATTGAGGAAGATTGAAGCAAGAAGAATCAAGTGACCAAGGCAAATACCGTGGATGTCACTACTCAAAGAAGCTCGTTATGAAGCTCACTTCTCCATACCAATTGGAAGAAGCAAAAATCAAACAACAACAAGTAGAAAGTGCATTCAATGCACTCAAAGTAAAGACTTCCTCACCATAGGAAGATGAAGAATGTGCACTCAATGCACACAAAGATGAAGAAGAAGACTTCCTCACAAAATGAAGAAAATGAAGGTGTATTCAACACACCTAGACAAAGGTAAAAACATTACTCTACTCTACTTATAGTGACCATAAGCACTTTATATGTGCTACCGCAAGTCAATTTGACTTAAATACAAATTTGTATCGACTCTCATTTATAAAGAGTCATTCAAAAGGCTGCATATTATCACACACATTGGATCTTGTATAAAAGCAAGTAAAGCACTCAAATCCCCTTCATTACCAAGCATTGTAAATTAAAAGGTTGATCACATATACAAGTGGTGTGAGCACTTGTTTCCACACATAGAAGGTGTAAACAACATGACGTTTGATCAAGAAGCTGGGATCTTGATTAGCTTCATTTCTTTATGTAAAAGTAGTAATCAAACATATAGAATCACTCTAGAGCTCGAGCAATGCTCGCTCCAAGATGAGTGAGGGAACACCACAACCTCTGAACTTTGCATTAGACAAAGTTAAGTTGTTATACACAAATGGCAAAAGCCATAGATAAAGCACTTTTGTAGCTTTGTAACTTGTTCGAAACCTCCATATGTATTATGTTGAAAAGAGCTCATGTATTCACGCTCGTGTACTTACTTATCCGAAGTACTATGTAAAAGATTATATCCTTCAAAGATCACATAAAAGGGTTCTCAAATTGAAGGGGAGATATTCTTGAAGGAAGGTTCTACATCAACATGAAGCATTCAAAGAAGAAGGCGTCATCAACCAAAAATGAAGCCATCTTTTGAAGCAAAGGACAAAGCAAAGATTATCTACATGGAGCAAAGGATTACATCAATGGACTACATCAACTCATGAAGAAAAGACATCAACAAGAGGAGAAAAGCTAAGCTTGGAAACATCAAATCAAAGACACTTCAAAAGGAGCACAAAAGCTATTCTACATTTGAAGAAAATTCAACGATCAAAAGCAACTCCAAGGAGCTATTCACAAAGAAGAACATCATCAAACCACAATGAAGTAAGCAGTACATCGATGAACAAAAAAGCTACTACTTGAAAGCCATTGAGAAATCAAAGGAGTCAATCAACAAGGACTAAATTCAAAAGGGTCTCTCTACATCAATGATCAAAGCCAAGAAGGAAGACTTCGTCAACACAAAATTCTGAAAGCAATCAATCAAATGGAAAGGCCACTACTTCAACAATCACCGACTACATCAAAGAGTCTATAGCAGAACCAAACTTAGAAGATTGAAAGGCAAAGTTAGATAAAAAAGGAGATAGCAAAAGAAGCAAAGAAAAGAGAGAGGAAGGAGACATCACATATGATGAGTAGAATTTGAAGATTGAAGGGGAGCTCTTGGTGCAGGAAATCTCCAAATTCACACTCTTAGCATTTTTCATTTACTCATAGAAAAAACCCAAAAAGAGTTTTTCATGTGACCCAAGTCTTATGAGCTTTTATATAGTATTCATATGATTCACATTACATAAAAAAGAATAAACTCGCCACCTAACAATCCAACCTACAAGGCATATCCCTTAAATCAAGGAAGTCAGTCCATTAAGAATGTATTGCATTGCGGTGAAGTTTGCCGCTGTACATCATTGTATATAAGCATAAGAAAGTAATGAAAAGACTCGGCGACGCTAATACTTTATGTTATATATCTCGATGATCGTCTGCCCCATCTCTTACTTCTCTCTCTCTATATGGCTACTCTGCCTCTATGCGTACACCTCTCTGCTATGTAGAGTCTCGTTTATACACAGTGTACGGTTGTAACAGTCATACCAAGTGATTCATCATGTGTGTACAACTCACACACTATGATATAATTAGAGGAAGTGCTGAACCGATGAAGAAATATCTTCAGCTCCCTCTAATATATGTTATACGAAGTACTACATCATTTTTCCTCTGATCGTGTGTCGTAGAAATACGTATGTACATCTACATCAACGCAGCACTAATTATTGTTGTTCGCATGGACGAGTTGAGTTGTATCTCAGTATGATTATATTTTATCCATCATTAATGACATGTTGTAGATTAATCACAAGTTGATTGTGTATTAAACACTCACAAGAAGGAGTTTATAGAGTTGCGTTAAATCATGTACAGTCTGTATGCATGCATTTTCAGCATGAACATATGAAAGATATATATACTCACTTGATGATCAGGATGAGGAGCCGATTCTAGTGATTGGAAGATACAAGCATACCTAATATGTGTATTTGGGTAATTATAGTACACGTGTCAAGCACAGATACTCTCTCTCGAGGACGACATTATGCGTATATGATTTATCTCTGCTAGTCGACCCCATGTTGTCATTCTTCTCTCTCATGGTCTGTAGCATGATCATTTATTTCTGCGTATTATGTACAACAGCTCATCCCATTCAATGGAGAGCATGCGTATTCATTCGGTTGCTAATATTCACATATAAGTATACATCAACATATGATGTGTTCATGTGTCATGATGTGTACAATTGCGATTCTATAGAATGCAAATTTCATGATAGCAATATGCAATGATTATCTGCGTCATTGGTTTAACACCTCAAAATGTAATACGTTACAGAATATGTGTTCTCGTTGCTACTTGGCCTTGCTCTCTGTACCATTTACTTTACCTCTATGTTCACACTTTATCTATCTACAGTATTGTGCAAGAACGCATGAGAATGCTAGGACTATTCAAATTCTGCAACTCATTATTTATGAGTAATTCACACACCATCATGAAATCAGAAGTTACGCATACGGTCAATAGTCTTGCATTCAGAGAACGTCGCTTCAGCATGCACAACTCGAAGTCTGGAATGAGTCATCATGAAGAAAGTACAACATCGAAAGTAGGAGACTGTGAAGCAATGCAGTTGTGAAGATCGAAGAAGAGAAGGATTGTTGCAGATCTAGAGGGTACGCTTACAAGGATAAAGAGTTCATGACTTCATGACATAATCATGTTGCAGGAGGCTAAACGTTTCCTCGCATATTACTATGATCTCTGATGTAAATATGCAGAAGCCTTTCATTATCTTAAAGTGATGCCTTCTGTCAACTCATGAGATTAATTACATGATAAAGCGTGTTCACATATACTTGAAGTGGTTCTATATACAAAGATTATATTGAAGTTCGGTTCTCTATTGATGATCTGATCATTTAGTTAGAACCATGATTGACATATGTGCTATCTTGGATTTAATCTTTACCTCACACGTTTCCACATTAGAGTGTATCCCACTCACTCACATATACATATGTGTGTGTGTGTGTGCGTATGTATTTCTGTCACTCTAGCACAATTTCAAGTACCAACATGAAGAGATCCACCTCATAATTATCAATCCATGGAGACGTGAGGACTACTATGATGACTATGAGCAAGTGATGGTGCAGGTGCGTGAGTGAGAAAAGCACAAGCATGCACACACATACACACATGCACATGCAAGGCAAGAGCAAAGAGAGGAACAATGGAGCTCTTTGTATTACTCAAAAAGTCTCTTATAATAGCTCAAAACTCTAACAAGCTAACCTCAAAAATGAGCTATCTAGCTCTTTTTATAGTTATTGACTAGCTTTGGCCCTTTCCAGACCTAGTGTCCAGCCTAGTTAAAAATTAGGTTCTAGGGCTAATCTACCTAAAATGGTACTTACAATGTTCATGTAGTGATGAAAATCACTATTAGATTTATTTAAACCTCCATGGTCTACCATTGGTCTACCTGCATTTGGTCAAGGACCCTAGCTGGGTCAAGCACCAGAGCTCGGGGGAGCCAAGGCTCTAGCACGGATCTTCAAGGTTATTCCACCTCCTCAGAGTGGCCATATGAGGAGTGTTTGGACCTTAGAGAAGATTCTAGAGATGTCAAGGGCAAGGGCTATTTAAGGTTGGGAGGAGAGTGGCAGGTAGCTATTTGGGATCTTTCATTTGGTATTAGAGATTGAGTGGGAAAGAGGAAAGTCTTAGAGAAGAGGTCACTTCATCATCTTGCTGATGATTTTCGTGAGGAAACTTTTGGGGAAAGAGAAAAGAGCTCTCGCATGTGCAAATTGGGGGAGGTGTTCATAGTAGGTTGTCATCTCGAGAGTCGTACACACTTGGGTGTTTGGCAAAAGGATTGGTGGCCGTCGGAGTAGCCTCACAGCTATAGAGAATGAATCTGGATGAGGTTTTAACTCCCATGGAAGAGGTCGAGCTTGAGTGACCTTATACTATGGAGATTACGAATCTCAATGCTAAAGTTAGAGGCATGGAGGATACCCTTCAAAGATCCTCCAAGCAACTAACAAACCAGAAGTGCCACCCATCGACACACCTATGTAGGTGGAAGTTCCATCTCCTGAACCATCTAGTTCACAAATACCATTGACAGATGTGGGGGCTTCTTCGGGTAGAGATGTCACATGGCAAGTAAAAGATTTATCCACCTAAGTACCATGTACAAGTTAGTGCCAGGACGGTCGATGGGGTGGAGCAATGGATAAGTAAGTGGGAACAATGTTTTCGGCTTTGTAATATTGGGATGAAAAACAAAAGATAAAGCATGCCACTTATAGTTTGATGGATGTTGCTCATCGGTGGTGGAGGAAATAGAGCAAGATAAGATAGAACCGGCCACTTGGGCAGAATTTAAAGTTATATTTTAGAATAATTTTGTTCCTCTAGATGAGCGTACCAGGGCTCTAGATGCATGGTTTTTCCTACAGCAGAGACAACTTTCAATGCAAGAATATGCAGATAAATATAGGGAAATCTTATTGAAGATTCCAGATCACGTGCCATATTTTCTTAATGTGCATAAATTTGTTCTTCGGCTTAGGGAGACCTTGCGTCCACTTGTCTGCAAGGAGCGCTGCCACACCCTAAATGAGGTAGTAGAACTTGCTTTGGTGTTGGAGGATGGATGATTCTCTCGATTGCAACCTTCTAGACAAAAGGATACTTGGACAAGATTCAAGAAGCCTTTAGCTTCAATTCCAGCATCTAACAGACAGATGAATGTCATTCAGACTTCCAACCATGGGAAGAGAAAAGTAAGTGCATCCATGGTAGATAGAGCTTTTCAGAGATCGAGTTTTGACACAATAACAAAAAGAAAAGGCTCGCTGTGAGGGCTTTTGTTATGAATGCCTAGGTTGGCATGCTTACAGGATGTGTCCTAAGAAGAAGAAGAAGAAGATATCTGTAGCGATGGTGGTGGAGAGGCAGCAATCGGCGCCATCCACTCCATCATCTCCTTCGGATTTTGATCTTCTAGCTACAGACACTAAGACGAATCCTCCATCTAAAGATAAACAACCCATCTTAAATATAACAGTGGCTAAGAAGGTTAATAATGTTTTAGATGTGGTGTTATCCTGAGTTGCTCAGAAAGGGTATCAGTTTCCAGACATCGAGTTGGTTGTCATGAGTGGGGAAGTTCATGGACATCTCGTTAAGGTTCTATTTGATACAAGATCCACACATAACATTATTAACTCTTCCTTAGTCAAGAAACTAAAGTTGAAAACTACTCCATCTGCATACACCTAGAGAGTAGAGTTGGTAGATGGGAAGGGATCTGACACCTGGGATCGACGAGTTGTCGGATTACCAGTCCAGATACAGACTTATAGAGATTACCTAGATTTTGAGATCGCCACGTTGACCAGATTTGATCTCGTTCTCAGTAAACAGTGGCATGCAAGTAAGAAGCCAACTATTGATTTTCAGACTCACATATATCAATTCAATCATAATGGTCGCCACATTATCATCTGTGGATAGCCGGACGTCAAGGTGTACACATGAGCAACTACCTCTGCGATGGTAAAAGTAGAGTGTATGTATTTGTATTTCTTATATTTTGAGCATAAAGAGTTATTAAGTTTACATATTCAAACTAGTCTGAAGGCTCAGCTAGCTTCTAGAATGAAAACTGAATTCCAACACTTGTTTCTTTCAGAGTTACCTTCAGGTCTTCCGCCTCATAGAAAAGTGGAGCATAGGATTGAGCTAGTACGAGGAGCTCATCCACTCGCCAGACAGCCGTATCGAATGAGTGTGCAAGAGGAGGCAGAAGTACGTCATACTCTCGAGGAGTATCTTGACAAAGGACTCATCAGATTCAGTTATTCACCTTTTGTAGCCCAAGTGCTTTTGGTTCGCAAAAAGGATGGATCTTTCAGGATGTGTATAGACTTTAGAGCATTAAATAAAGTTACAATAAAACACAGATATCCGATGCCTCACATTGGTGATATTCTGGATGCACGAGCTGGTGCTATTGTATATCTAAAATAGACTTAAAAAGTGGTTATCATCAAATAAGAGTCAAGGACGATGATGTACATAAAACAACTTTTTGTACTAGATTTGATCATTATGAGAATCTTGTAATGCCTTTTGGTTTAAGTAATGCTCTAGCTACTTTTATGATGCTCATGAATGATATATTTTGTCCTTTTATTGGTCAATTTGTGGTTGATTTTGTAGATGATCTGTTGCTTTATAGTAAAAGCTTGGAAGAACATGAATTTCATTTGCGTACAGTTTCTCAAATGTTGGATGAGAATACTTTGTACGCCAACCCAGAGGAGACACAACTATGTTTATCTGAGGTTGAGTACTTAGGACATATTATTTCTGCTAATGGAATTAGAATGGATCCACGGAAAGTTTCTGTGATCCTTGGTTGGCCGATTCCTCAAAATGAGCACCAGTTGCGATCATTCTTAGGATTATCAGGCTTCTATAGGAAAATCATTGCCAGCTATTCGCACATAGCTATGCCATTGATGGATCTGTTATAGAATAATCAAAATTTTTATGGAGTAGCGCACAACAAAAATCTTTTCACACAATGAGATAAGCAGTTTCAAGTGCCCCAATTTTATTGGTGGTAGATCCCGAAAAACCTTTCGAAATAGAAACGGATGCTAGTGGCATCACAATTGGTGTAGTTTTGATTCAAGATGGCAGACCAGTAGCTTTTGAAAGTAAGAAACTTTCTCGAACTCAGAGAAACTGGCCTGTCCATGAATAAGAATTATATGCAATAGTTCATGCTTTGAAGATTTGGAGACACTATCTTTATGGTGCAACTTTTAAAGTATACACAAGATCATCACACATTGAAGTATTTTTGTTCCCATCCTGATCTTCGGGGGAGATAGGCTAGATGGGCTAAGTTGATGCAAGAATTTCATATGGAAATTGTATATAGAAAAGGAAAAATGAATACGCTTTCAGATGCATTATCTCGTATTTTGCATCAAATTAGCTTCACAGTTCTTGATAGTGAATTGATCCAAGAGATCAAAGATTCACAGATTGAAGATGATATTGTCAATGTATAATGAACAAGTTATCACAAAATGATAAAGATCAAGCATTCTCAAATTTTCAAGTGGAGCAAGGTTTGTTCAAAACAAAGGGAAGGATTTTTGTGCCTAATTCCCAAGAAGGGAAGTTTACAAAAGAGGTTATTTTTGAGAACCACGATGTACCTTGTGCAGGACATCCTGGTATTGAGAAAATATTGCAGTTGGTCAGATATACTTTTTGGTGGCCTAAGATGGTCAGAGATATAAATACTTATGTAAGTCAGTGTTTTAAATGTCAGGTGAATAAAGCAGAGAGGATTAGTACTCTAGGTCTGCTATAGCCATTGGAGATACCACATTATTGTTGGGATAGTATTTCCATGGACTTCATAATGGGTTTACCTAGGACACTACGACAAAAGAATGCTATTCTTGTAGTGGTTGATCCTTTGAGCAAAATGGCACACTTTATTCCTACAAACAAATCAATGGAGGATCCACAAGTCACAAAACTATTTATTCAGAATTTTTTAAACTACATGGTCTGCCTAGATCTATAGTTTCAGACAAGGATTCGAGGTTTAGAGGAAATTTCGGGAAACACGTGTTCAATAAGCTTCAAGTTCAACTCAAGATGAGTAATGGAGAGCATCCATAGACAGACGGTTAGACCAAAAGAGTTAATAGAATCCTGAAAGATATGCTACAAGCATATGTTTCAGAAAAGCAAATAGATTGGGATAGTTTTCTCCCATTAGTTGAATTTGCTTATAATAGTTGGAAGCACAAGACTACTAGGTTTGCACCTTTTGAGAGGATTTATGGATTTATTCCACATAGTCCAACTTCCATTGGGTTACCTAGGAAATCTCTGAGTGCTTCACAGTTTTTGACAGATATGCAAGCTAACTTAAAAATAGCTCAGTTCAATCTCCAGCAAGCTGCTGAAAGGATGAAAACATTTGTAGATCGGCATCGAACACCACGAATGTTTCAAGTGGGTGATCGTGTGTTTTTATAGGTTCCACTTGGTTCATCATTGACGGTGGGTCAGAAACCCAAGTTATCCCCTAGATTTTGTGGACCTTGGACAGTAATTAAGAAGATTAGTGATATCACATATAAATTGCAATTGCTATATAATTGCAAAGTTCACCCAGTTTTCCATGTTAGCAATTTGAGACCATACATTTCTCGAGCTGAGAATTGTGTAGATGGTTTAGTTGCTTTAGAAAATAGAGCATCTCAGCCAGATTTTCCATTTCAGGTTCTTGATAAGAGGGAGCGGAAGTTAACAAATTGCTCCATACCAGAGTATTTAGTAGCATGGACTAGCCGTCCACTCACAGATGCTACTTGGGAATCAGAAGCTCTGATTCACAAACACTTTCCTTCCTTAATCACTGAGGATAGTGATCTCTAGAAGGGGGAGAGAGTGTTAGATTTATTTAGACCTCCATGGTCTACCATTGGTCTATGTGCATTTGGTCGAGGACCCTAGCCTGGTCAAGGACCAGAGCTCGGGGGAGCCAAGGCTCTAGCACGGAACTTTGAGGTTATTCTATCTCCTCAGAGTGGCCATATGAGGAGTGTTTGGACCTTAGAGAAGATTCTAGAGATGCCAAGGGAAAGGGCTATTTAAGGTTGGGAGGAGAGTGGTAGGTAGCAAATTGGGATCTTTCAATCACTATTAAAAAGGATTCCTTTTTTGGAAAATTTGTGTGGCCTTAATTGTCAGATCTTCTTTGACTGCTTAGACTGCTTGGTCCTTCTCTCTGATCTGATTCTTTATGTCGGCTTCCTTGTCTTGTAATGCCTTGACTTCCCTGACTTGTGCCAACACCCCCTTCTCTCTCGCATCTGTCGTCCCCAACACAACCTTGTTGGTGGGAGTGTTTGATGTAATATTCGAGGACATCATTGGCTAGGTGATGTTCTTGAATGTGCAATCCTTGCGCCAAATCTGTCATGAGCTTATCCCAATCTACTAGACCTGGAATGTTTGGATGTGGCAAGCGTAACTGATCTACATGGATGGCCTATTCTACCGCAAAGAGATGTAACAAATGTGTTGGTCTAGGAATGAAAGTTTCATGATGATATTCCCAAAACCCATTAGAGAACATTTCTTCAAAGGTCTCCTTGTAGCAAGCAAGTCAATAATTTATGCATGCATGTCAAGCATAGATAATGTTGATGGAGGGGGTCTCTCTCACGTCATAGACCAACTCTCTGTTACCTTCAAAAAAGTTGGGTGCCAAAATATATGGTGCCTGCACCTTGCAAAAGGTCTTGAACACGACCATCATCAGCTCAAAGATTTTCATATACATTGTGGGGGCGATGTCGGGTATGTTCTTTAGGTGTGAAGAGCAATGAAGTATTGTAGAGATCATGTATGCTATGGTAGGTGGTGCTCTAGGTGGTGCCAACGTATGGATAATTAACCCAATTCGAGCATCCTTTATTATTGCAGATTTTGATGGCAAATGCTTTCCATGATCTGTGGCGGACTATTGGACAATAACATGGGTTTTATTTAATATATAATGGCATTGTAACCCATGTGTGCATCATTTTTGGATAGTCTGTGAGTACTTTCACATGCTAGTTGGGTTGAAAAATCAAGCCTGCAAGTGTGCCTTAGATCATCACACTCAAATGGGGTGGAAAATGTAGGCTCTTTTCTTGTATGCCTTTTAATCTCTACATTATAGTCAACTAGTAAGGCAAAGCAGGGCTTATACTCAGTTTCTAATGTGGTAATCAAGCATTGATAAGGAGAGGTTGAGAAAGTAAGCGAGCCTGAGAATTCTTCCTTCTAAATTGGAAAGGGACCTAATTTGCATGGCCACTCTATCATCATGTGTTTGACCAATTTGTTTGAGTCCCTTGAGCCAGTCTAGGACTTCGATCTCAAATGTGTCTCGTCCCTCTTCCGTGACACGTGCACCAGGTACGAGCATTGGGTCATAAGGCTCTTTAAAACTGTCTTTGATCCGGATCTCCACCACGGTTTCAGGCTCCGGTTCTTGAATAGGAGTGGGTGTCCTCTTATATGGTAGGAGTCTGGCTTTTAATTCTTGAACCTACTTTCTTAAGGCCTCTAGTTCTTTAGTGGATTGTTGAGGGATGACAAGCTTAGGTCGAGATGTGCTAACATTGGCCAATTGCTTTCAGAGATCTGCACTTCTAATTCCATCTTTTCATAGGACTCTAGAAAGTTGGCATGCTCCTCAAGTAAGATTCGTATGTCTTCTGAGGGGACTGCTCTATACTTTGTAGGGCTAATTTTTGCTCCCAAGGTCCCTTTCATAGCTGCTTCAAAATTGTCTTGGTTTTGTTGCTGAAGCTGCTTGTTCTCCTCCAAGGCTGCAACCATGTGCTTCAGCAGTAGTCCTAGATTGCATCTTAGTTTAACATTTGTGAGCATCTCTGCTTGGAGCACGTTTTCCAAATCTTTGACAACTTTATCATCCACAGTAAACATCTTGGACTCCAATTTGGTATGAGCCTGTTGTAAGGTGGTATATTCTACCAAAAGTGTTTGATGTCTGCTTCCAGTGTAGTAACTCTGACTTGTAGCCTCTATGACTCTGCCTAGAAGGCAACATTGCACTCTTCCAATCGTTGATATTCTTCTTGTAATTGATATGCACACTAAATTAACATATTGAATGAATTATTTACATTTTGAGATGCGAGGAGAGGTGTTTGCAATGCAGAGGGAATGGGAGTGGGAAGGTGAGTTGGGGATGTTGTGTCTGCCAACGAGGTGGTGAGTGGTGATGTGGGGGGTAGGGGAGTGGGTGATGGTGGAATTGTAGGGAGAGGAGGCATTGTTGTGGGTGGGGAAATGTCCATGGGGTTGGACAGTGTGGTGCGTGTAGTTGCTACCATGTATGTGGGTATGGTAGGTGAAGTGAGTGTATTGTGTGTGTAAAGTGATGTGGTTGTGAGTGTCTGTGAACCTGGCATTTGAGGAGCAAGAGAAGGAATGAATTGTTCTCTGAATGACATGTAATGAGGTGTGGCGATTGTGTCGAGTGAGGTATAGAGGGTGGATGGGAATTATGGATCCTTGGAAAGGGGAAGATATTAATAGGGATAAGCAAGGAAACATGGACTACCTTCTCTAGGTCGTCCGTGTCCTTCTATACTAGGTATGACTGGATGTCCAATGATGGGTTTGAAAGGTAAAAATGGTGAAGTGATAGAAGGGTTGGTAATGGAAGAAAAAAGGGTGGCGTGTGATGTTGGTTCATGAAAGGAAAAAGAGGATGAAGAGGCTAGGGTTTTGGACATGGTTGTTATTACAACAACAATTTCCATAGTGGTTGGTGGTGGGGGTGGAGGAGATGGAGGTGATGGAGGATGTTGGGGTGAGATTCGCAATGTCTGTACAAATTTTTTGGCTATAAGGTCTATGGTGGTGGTTGGGATAGTTGTCGGCTCGATGGTAGCTTCAGGCTCAATTACTGGTATTTGTATTTTCTTGCCTGCCCCTGGTCATCTATCCACTCTACGCTGGTCGTATCGGATAGATTGTCGAACCACTGTGTAGAGAGCCTCGTGAAATCCCAAGGATTCAGACTATAACTAGAGGCTAGTGATGAATTGCGGATCCACCTCTTCATCTACTAACATTTTTTCTATTAGGGCTTGGCTTGATGCAAATGAAAGTTTGTGCCTCTCTTGCACTCCTCTGATCCTATCGTATAACCTTTGCAACTGGGCTTTGTGCTCCTAGGAGTTTTGGTACTACTTGCTGCTCATCTCGATATCTTTGTTCATGCCCTTCCTTGCCTTCTTCAACTTCTTCATCTTCTTCATCATCTTTGTCCTCTTCATCCACATCAATAGTGGTAATGGAAACTTGTGATGTTGTTCCTTGTAGTTGAGCTCCTTCCAATTGTTGTTCTTATTTTGCTTCAAGATTTACTTCTTTTGGAATCTTCCCAAAGTCTTCATTGGTGAGTTCTTCCAAGGGTGCTCCTTCGGGGAATTCCAAGTCTCTGGGAATGGGCGAAAATATCAGATTGGGACCTTTAGAGCTTGTTCATGGTAGTATTAATGTCAATGTCCTGATCCTTCGAGGAGAGGGAGTGATGTCAGGGGTTAGTGTTGCTCCTTGGGGTTGAGCACATGGTACTGGTAGAGTTCCTCTCATCGTGTTGGAAGGGGGTCTAGTTGATGTTTGGCCTTTGAACTGTTGCACTCTGTTCCACATTAGGGCCCTTCGAATAGGAATGTCATAAGGTAAACATCTATAAATGATTCTTGTCAAAGCACAAAATCCATACAAGATAGATTTATGTGGCTATCTCTTGTGAGCTAAATGTATCTGGTGGATGATCCAGTGGGGTAGGTTGATGGTGAGGTTCTGTGTCTCTACAAGGTATAAGCTAAACCAGAGTTTCTTAGGTGGCATAGTGAACCTAACTTGTGCTGGAAATGCAAAATGCTACATGCACATTCTTAAGTGAACTATGATGTTTGGCTTCATGGCCACTATGTCCTTGAGCTTGGTGAGGCTTTGATTCTTCATGTTATCGGGCACCAAGACCTCCTTTTCTGTGGGTATATGCATTCCTTGCATATCCACGGCCTCTCCCACTAAGTTGTTAGTTAACTTAAACCTCTTCAAATCATTTCCATTTGTTAGAGATGGGAACACAAATGTGCTTGTACCTTTGGGGTGCTTGCTGGGAGTCTAGGTGGTTATGAGGTAGTAACATCTCATGAAGTTGGGCTTTGGGATGTGAGCACCAAAGTATGTGTCAAATCCTACCTTCTCCCATACGTGGCATAGGGCTTTTGCATTTTGTAACTTTTCAAATTCCATGTAAAGAAGTGATATTTGCCTTGCCTTTTTATGCCCAAAATTATCCAAAAATTGCAATTAAGAAAAACCCTAAAAATTTGGCCGAAATTGGTTGTCAATCATGAACAATAGGGCTGTGAATTGCAATGGATAGAGCTGTCTATCGTGCCCTATCAATCACGATGGATAGGTGTCAATCGCGATTGATGGGTGTCAATCGTGATGGAAAGGAATGTCCGTCGTGATGGATGGTGTTAGTCACGATTGACGAGTGTCAATCGCGATGGACAGAATTTCTCAGGTTATTTGCGTGATCTCTTGTCAATTGTGGCCTATACTTCGTGATGGATAGATTTCTCGATAAAATGGGGTATCAATCGTGATTTTTTTGCCGGTTGCGATGGATAGGGGTGTCTATTGCAATGGACACCTATCAATCGTGATGGACTACTATCAGTCCCGATGGACACTTGTCAATCATGATGGATAGGTAGTCTATCATGGGGCTATCAATTGTGATTCATTGCATTTTTCAAATTTTCTCGTTACCTTGTGTTAATCAGGTCTCTATGCATCACGATGGACAAGGATTTGGCCATGTTTGAGTGTCAATCACGATTTTTCAATCAATGGTGATGGACAAAGGTGTCCGTCATGATGGATGTTGTCAATCACGATTGATTGGTTGTCCGTCGGGGTTTGTGGATCGTGATGGACTAGTTGTCCATCGCGATGGACACTGTGAATACTGAATGATGTTTTCAATCATGATGGACAGATAAAATGCAATTTTTTTCTGAAATTTTTGTGTGGATGCGATGTGCAAGGCCTATAGATCATGAGTATGCACTTAGTTTTGCCAAATGATCAAGTTTTCTATCAATCACGATTGATAGAGCTCAATGCCTGGAGACTTGTGTAGACATTTTTTGTACCTGCGCATGCTACAAGAGATGATGATACAGCTAGAACATGCAAGAAAAGCTAAAAGACACACAAAATAGATCACACACAAGCCCTCCCTTGCGAGTGAAATGAGCGAATTGAGGTGGGCGAAGTGATATGAACAAAAAACTGAAAATTTTGTGAATGTGGAGATGGAGGTGGGAGATGGTGAGGATGATGATGGTGATGATGATGGTGAAGTAAGAAAGAGAAAAATAAGGAAAATCGAGAAATTACCAATGACTCCAATGTCACAAATTTACGTCTAACCATCACACCCTCATCCTCAAAGCTCTCTCCTCGGCAACGATGCCAAATTTGGTTTCACTCTAGCACAATTGAAAGTACCAACATGAGGAGATCCACCTCATAATTGTCAATCCATGGAGACGTGAGGACTAGTATGACGACTATGCGCAAGTGATGGCACAAGTGCATGAGTGAGAAGCACACAAGCATGCACACACATACACACACACATGCACACAAGGCAGGAACAAAGAGAGGAACAATGGAGTTCTTTGTATTACTCAAAAAGTCTCCTACAATAGCTCAAAACTCTAACAAGCTAACCTAAAAAATGAGCTCTCTAGCTCTTTTTATAGTTTTTGACAAGCTTTGGCCCTATCCAAACCTAGTGTCCGACCTAGTTAAAAATTAAGTTCTAGGGCTTATTTGAGGGCTCAAACGAAGTCTAAAAAGTATGAAAGTTGATATGTAGCTACCTCTAACACTCAAGCTCGAGGACTCCGGTTTGAACAAAATGGAGTTTAATCTACCAAAAATGGTATTTACAATGTTCATGTAGTGATCAAAATCACTATTAGAAAGCACTAATTTTTGGAGAATTTGTGTGTCCTTAATTGTTGGATCTTCTTTGAATGCTTTGCCTACTTGGTCCTTCTCTCTGCTCTGATTCTTTACGTCGGCCCCCTTGTCTTGTAATGCTTTGACTGTCCTGACTACTGCCAACAATTTCCTATGTATGTGTGCATGTATGTGTGTATGTATATGTGTATGTGTATGCATTTATGTGTGTGTACGTATATGTATGTGTGGGTATTATGTATGTGTAAGTGTATGCATATGTGTATGTGTGTGTATGTGTGTGTATGTATGTATATGTAAGCATATGTATGTATGTGTAAGTGTATGTATATGTGTATGTGTATGCATGTATGTGTGTGTATATGTATGTATGTGGGTACGTATTTACTATATATGTGTGTGTATGTGTATGCATATATGTGTGTGTATGTATATGTATGTGTGGGTATTTATGTATGTGTAAGTGTATGCATATGTGTATATGTATGCATGTATGTGTGTGTATGTATGTGCATGTGTGGGTATGTATGTATGTGTAAGTTTCTAATGATTTTTATTGTTGTTTATATTTAACATGTGATTTATTACTTTAATTATATAATTCATTCATATTATATGTGTGTTTGTGTGTATATATGTATGTATGTGCATGTAGTTGTGTGTGTATAAAATGTATGTATGCACATCTATATTTATGTAAGTGTGTCTATATGCCTGTATATGTGTGTGTACATATGTGCATATATATATGTTTTATGCATATACATGTGTGTATGTGTATGTGTATGTGTACGTGTATCGGTACGTATGTGTATGCGTATGTGTAAGTGTATGTGCATATGTATGTGTGTGTATATGTGTGTATGTGCATGTGTATGTGTATGCGTATGTGTATGTGTATAAGTGTATGTATGTGTGTGTATGTGTATGTGTAGGTATATATGCATGTGTATGTGTTTGTATATGTGTGTATGTGTGTGTATGAGTGTTGTGTATGTATGTGCATGTGTATGTGTAAGTGTATGTGCATATGTGTGTATATGTGCATGTGTATGTGTATGTGTGTGTATATGTATGTATGTGCATGTGTATGTGTAGGTGTATGTGTGTATGTGTGTGTATGTGGATGTGTATGTGTGTATATCTATGTATGCTCATGTGTATGTGTAAATGTATGTGCATATGTGTGTGTATGTATGTGCATGTGTATGTGTGTGTATCTCTATGTATGTGCATATGTATGTGTATGTGTATAAGTATGTTGTGTGTGTGTATGTGGATGTGTGTATATATATATACATACATACATACATACATACATACATACATACATACATACATACATATATATATATATATATATATATATATATATATATATATATATATATATATATATATATATATATATATATATATATATATATATATATGCATGTGTATATGTATGAGCATGCATGTGCATGTGTATGTGTGTGTATATGTGTGAGCATGCGTGTTCATGTATATGTGTATATATGCATATGAATGATTAAGTGTGAATATGTGAATTAATGAAAATAAAATAGTTTAAATGATATACAAACAATGAAAATTATACTTACAATAATTCGCTATATTTTATGCCTGTTGAACTTCTTGAATAACCTACAATAGAGAGAGAGAGAGAGAGAGATAGAAAGAGATCAAAAGAGAGAAGAAAAAAGAGAAAGAGAGAGATAGAAATAGAAAGAGAAAGAGGTAGAAAGAAGGAGAGAGAGAGAGTGAGAGATTTAGAAAGAGATTGTTGGAGCTTGTATGGGTAAGGCAGATATGAAGGTTGGAGAGCTCTTTAATCACTTGCATGTAAAATGATGATTGAAGAGCAATCCAATATTTTTTTTTCTTTTATCAAACATTTCCATCGCATAAGCGATGTAAAAGCATTGTGTATGCGACCATGCAAAGTGTTGCAATAGTGATGCTCAATTGCATTGCATAAGTGATGAAACTAAGCATCACATATGTGACACTCCCTTTTGAGTCACTACATTAGCATTACTAAAAGCATCTGAAACAACTTTGAAAATAACATCAAGATTAACATCCTTTAGACGATGGTGCGTGCTTGACGCCCAGTCTGACAAAATGCATGATCAAGGCACAACAAAAAAGTGTTGCATTAACCATCACTATGCCCCTACATCCCTTATAGTGTTAGAAATGCAAGCTCTAAAAGGATCATAGATGCATTTGCAAAACATGACATATACTCTATGGGGGATCTATATTTGGGCTATAGTCAATCCCAATTAAGAATTGGAAGTGTAGACATTACTACAATGAAGATGCCTCTTGAGTTGGTTTACATGTGCACATTACCGCAAACTACCATAAATTCACTTGTGCACATGATGAATGCAATGAATTCAGTGTTGCATGATTTTATCTCACATAGTACAATGTCATTCATAGATGATATTCCAATTAAGAATTGTGTTGAGAAGGATAAAGACCTCACTATTGAGAGTGACGAATGTCTCAAATTTTTTATATTTCACATTCATGACTGAAAAGAAATTTAAAAGATTTATTGAAGTTTTCTTAACTTTTTCCATTGAAAAATCTACCTTTGGGGTGAAGACGCTGATCATAGTTGTGGCTTTCATGGTTGTAAATCATATCCTCCAAAAATTAAAGAAATGAGTAAGATAGCAGATATTTGCAAGTCTAGCGAGCAAAGTGAAGAGATGCTTAGGAGCATGTGTCTTTTACTTGATATGGATTCCTAATTTTAAGCAAGCATCACGCGCTTGCTATGAAAAGATACATCCTTACTTCATTGCACATGGTTTTGAGAAAATTCAAACTAAGAGCACCTTACATGTTAAGTGTGCAAATGATGTACCTTTAATCATTATTATGTATGTTGATGATATGTTGCTCACTGGTCCTAATGAGCAGCACAATGCTGAATTTAAGTATGATTTTCATGCCTCTTTTGAGATGTCAAATGTGGGGCATTTGCGTTATTATTTTGGCATTCAATTTATGCAAGTTGATGGGGGAATAGAGTTGTGTCAAATAAAATATGTTAACATATTATTGCATAGTTTTGGCCTTGAGAATTACAAACCTATTGCCACTCCTATGGAAACAGGTTTATGGTTAATTCTTCATGATGTTGGAGATGCATTTGATGCTGCTTTCTATCAGCAAGTTGTTGGATGCTTGATTTACTTATGCATAACAGGACTTGATATTCCGTTTTGTGTCTCAAGTTTATGCATTTCCCAAGTGTCAAGCATTGACAGGTGGTTCAGTGCATCTTTCACTACTTGAGTGGTACACGACTACTGGGATTGTTTTATTCTAAGGGGGATCACTAGTACCAGATTTACATGTTTTTTTAACTCTGATTGGACATGTTGCTATGATACTCGTTTGTCCACTTGTGGGTTTTCTTCATGCTTCATAGTTCATGCATATCTTGGTTGATCAAGAAGCATTCTATTGTGGTCACTTCTAGTTGTGAGGCTGAGTATAGGGCAACTTTCACAACAATTGTTGAGTGTGTGCGGATGAGATGCCTTTTGGCTGATTTAGGTGTTGGTCAGTCTTTTGCCACAACCATCTTTACTAATAGTCAGAGTGCATTGGCAATTGCAAGGAACCGTGTGTTCCATGCTTGCACAAAGCACATTGAGGTGCATTATCATTATGCCTTGGACAGGTTCTCTGTTAGAGAGATTAGTTTGACATATGTGCCCACACAGGATAACATTGCAGATCTTTTCACAAATGCTCTACCTAGGGACAACTTTGAAGCTTTCTCCAAAGCTTTGGATTTACTTTCTTTTCTAGATTTATCTCATTATACATAGCTTGGCACTTCCTTGTACATGACTGTTAGCTCCTTGTTTGTGGCATCATTCCTAGGGGGGAATTTGTTGATATATTTTGGTAGTGATTTGTGTGAACACACTTAGGACCATCGAGGCACTTATTTCCCTCTTTAGGAGGTTTTTTTTTGTTGGAGCTCGAGGGCCACAGAAGCACATGAACATCACAAGGAAGAAGAAGAAGAAGAAGCTTGGAGCACAACACAAAATATTGAATGTATTACCACTAGAATGTACAAATATAAAAGACTCGTTAGGGTTATATATATACAAGCTGGGGAAAAAACATCCTAAAGAGGGAAAAAAGTGCCCCGGTGGTCGTAGTGTGTTCACACACATCACTACCTAAATATATCAACAAATCCCCTGGGAGTGATGTAGTAAGTAGTGAACAAGGAGCTGGCACTCATGTATAAGAAAGCGCCAAGCTATGTGGAATCAATCCACAAAAGGAAGTAAGCCCAAAGATTTGTGGAAAGCTTCAAATTTCTTCCTATGCCGAGCCTTTGTGAAAAGGTTTGCAATGTTCTCTTGTGTGGGAAAATATGCCAAATTTATCTCTTCAGCATAGAATGTCTCCCTGACATAATGATAGTGCACCTGAATGTGCTTAGTGCAAGCATGGAACACATCGTTCCTCACAACTACCAATGCACTCTAAATGTCAGTGAAGATGGTGGTGGCAGAAGACTGACCAACACCCAAATGAGCCATAAGGCATCTAAGCCACACACACCCAACAATCATTGTGAAAGTTACCCTATACTTAGCCTCAGAACTGGAAGTGGCCACAATAGGCTGCTTCTTGCTCAACCAAGATATGCATGAGCTACCAAGCATGAAGCAAAAACCAATGGTGGACACACAAGTGTCATATGAACCAGCCTAGTCAGAGTCAAAAAAAGCATGTAAATCTGGGGTAGTGATCCCCTCTTGGGATAAAAAAATCCAAGTAGTTGGTACCACTCAAGTAGCGAAAGATACACTTCACTACCTACCAATGCTTGACACCTAGGCAATGCATAAACCTACTCATTTGTGAGACAGAAAAATGAATATATGGCTGAGTAATGCATAAATAAATCAAGCATCCAATAGCCTACTGATAGAGAACAACATTAATGCATCTCTAGCATCATGAAGACTCAACCCTAAACCTATCTCCATAGGAGTGGTAATGGGTTTATAATCTTCAAGGCCAAAAATCTACAATAATGTGTGAATATATTTTGTTTGACAGAAAGCTATTCTGCCATCAACTTGCATAAATGGAATGCCCAAATAATTATGCAAGCACCCCAAATCTGACATCTCAAATGAGGCATGTAGATCAGCCTTAAAAATAACAATATGCTTCTCATGAGGAACAATGAGCAGCATGTCATCAACATGCACAACAATGATGAGAGGCACATCATTTGCAAGCTTAACATATAAGGTGCTCTCAGTCGGACTGTTCTCAAAACCATGTGCAATCAGAACGGCATGTATCTTTTCATATCAAGCACATGGTGCTTGCTTCAAACAATATAATGCCATTTTCAATCTACACACTTGGTTTTCATGCCCTTTCTGCATAAAGCCACACAACTGAAAACATACACTTCTTCATGCGAGTCACCATCAAGAAATGCATTTTTAATGTCCAACTGATGTACATTCCAACCCTGATGAGCTGCAAGTGCACATATGCTACAAACAATAGTCATTCAACATCTAGGTGCAAAGGTGTCATCAAAATTAACGCCTCTTTCCTATAGATAACCTTTTTCAACAAGCCTATGGTTATACCTATCAACCATTCCATCAGGCTTACGCTTCAACTTATATACCCACTTAGTGAAAATGGCCTTCTTGCCAAGAGGGAATTCACATAAAGACCAGGTACCATCTTTCATGATAGCATCATATTTTGATTGCAGAGCAGCCATCCAATTTTTAGAATTTTGTGCTTCATCAAATGAAACAGGCTTATTCTCATCATAGAGACTAGAGGTAGCCATAGCATAGTGATCTGATGTAAAAGAGGCACTATGATAGCCTGAAACGAGTATGATATGATAGAGAGATACTGACGGTCAAGTGACCGTCGGTATGACCATTTTAAACGGATCGTCGGGATGGCCCGTAGCCGTCAGTATAAGCGTCGGTATAGGCGTCAGTATAAGCGTCGGTAATTCACTGGGAGCTACCGACGCGTATACCGACATCCATACCGGTGCCTATACCGGCGGCGAGTTTTAAACATACCGCGAACCCGAGAGCAAAACTTCACATTTTTGCACGTGTTTGAGTATTGTCGGTCTACTCTCGAACTTGCGCGCGCGAACCTGCATTGTCTTGTGCACACACACACACGCGGATCTCTCTCTCTACACACACACACTCTCTCTCGGCTTAGATCTCACATCTTGGTAAGTGCTACGCATACTGTTAGCATTTGTGTTTCTCTATGCTTTAGGGTTTCTAATTTCTCTTTTCGTTGATTTTGCAGAAGTTCTTTGGCATCGATTGTTTGGAATTGGATGAGAGACGACCTACATTACGCTTTGACGACAACGATTCAAAGAGGGACATACTTGTAAGTGATTCTTTTATTTCCTATTGATAGAGAGAGAAGGAGAGAGAGAGAGAGAGAGAGAGAGAGAAAGAGAGAGAAAGAGAGAGAGAGAGAGAGAGAAAGAGAAAGAAAGAGAGAGAGAAGAGAAAGGAAGATACACATTAATTTACACATGCATACATACACACATACATGTACACACATGCATGCTTACATACACACACCTATACACACATGCATGCTTACATACACACACACATATACACATATGCATGCATACACACACACATAAATTTACACACATGCATACACACATACATACACACACATATATACACATATGCATACATACACATACACACACACATATACACACATACATACACACATGCATATATACACACATATACACACATGCATGCATACATACACACACATATACGGATATACATGCATACACACATATATACACACATGCATACATACACACATATACACACATGCATGTATACATACACACACATGTATACACATGCATACACATACACACACATACACATACATGCATGCATACATACACACACGTACACACACATGCACACACATGCATGCCTACATACACACACATACACATACACACACATACACATACAAACACATACACATACACACACATACACATACACACACATGTATACACATGTATACATACACACACACATGTACACATGCATACATACACACACATATATACACATATGCATACATACACACATATAATCCTATTTTTATTTTGAAGTTTTTATTTTACATCAAATATATAAAAATAGGATTAGGGTTTTAGGGTAAAATCTTTAAGATTAGGGTTTTAGGGTTTTAACACCTACATAACATATATGCACACATACACATGCACATATAATACATATATACATGTATATACACATGTATACAAAAATATACATATTTTAGGTCTAGATATTTAAGATTAGGGTTTTAGGGTTTAGTATTTCAGATTTAAGTCTAAGTCTTTCTGACTAGGGTTTTAGGATTTTAATACGTAGATAACATATATACACAAACACACATATACATATAATACATACATACATGTAGATACACATGCATACAAAAATATACATATTTTAGATTTAAATCTTTAAGATTCGGGTTTTAGGGTTATAACACCTACATAACATATATGCACACATACACATACACATGTAATACATATATACATGTATATACACATGTATACAGAAATATACATATTTTAGGTCTAGATATTTAAGATTAGGGTTTTAGGGTTTAGTATTTCAGATTTAAGTCTAAGTCTTTCTGATTAGGGTTTTAGGATTTTAATACGTAGATAACATATATACACAAACACACATACACATATAATACATACATACATGTAGATACACATGCATACAAAAATATACATATTTTAGATTTAAATCTTTAAGATTAGGGTTTTAGGGTTATAACACCTACATAACATATATGCACACATACACATACACATGTAATACATATATACATGTATATACACATGTATACAAAAATATACATATTTTAGGTCTAGATATTTAAGATTAGGGTTTTAGGGTTTAGTATTTCATATTTAAGTCTAAGTCTTTCTGATTAGGGTTTTAGGATTTTAATACGTAGATAACATATATACACAAGCACACATATGCATATAATACATACATACATGTGGATACACATGCATACAAAAATATACATATTTTAGATTTAAATCTTTAAATTTAGGGTTTTAGGGTTATAACACCAACATAACATATATGCACACATACACATGCACATATAATACATATATACATGTATATACACATGTATACAGAAATATACATATTTTAGGTCTAGATATTTAAGATTAGGGTTTTAGGATTTAGTATTTCAGATTTAAGTCTAAGTCTTTCTGATTAGGGTTTTAGGATTTTAATACGTAGATAACATATATACACAAACACACATATACATATAATACATACATACATGTAGATACACATGCATACAAAAATATACATATTTTAGATTTAAATCTTTAAGATTAGGGTTTTAGGGTTATAACACCTACATAAGATATATGCACACATACACATGCACATGTAATACATATATACATGTATATACACATGTATATAGAAAGATACATATTTTAGGTCTACATATTTAAGATTAGGGTTTTAGGGTTTAGTATTTCATATCTAGAATTTTAAGATTAGGGTTTTAATTAAATATATATATAATTGAATATATAAAATTAAATATATAAAAATAGGATTACGTAAGGGAAAAAAATCTGAATATATAAATAAATATATATATAAAATAAGATAACTATATACATAAATAAATATAAAAAGAACTAGCATTTTAAATAATTTAATTAAATATTTATAATTAAATATATAAAAATAGGATTACGTAAGGAAAAAAATTTTGAATATATAAATAAATAAATATATATAAAATAAGATAATTATATACATAAATAAATATAAAAAGAACTAGTGTTTTAAATAATTTAATTTAATATATATAATTAAATATATAAAATTAAATATATAAAAATAGGATTACGTAAGGAAAAAAAATCTGAATATACAAATAAATATATATATAAAATAAGATAATTATATACATAAATAAATATAAAAAGAACTAGTGTTTTAAATAATTTAATTAAATATTTATAATTAAATATATAAAAATAGGATTACGTAAGAAAAAATTTTGAATATATAAATAAATATATATATAAAATAAGATAATTATATACATAAATAAATATGAAAAGAACTAGTGTTTTTTAAGTTAATTTAATTAAATATATATAATTAAATATAATTAAGTAAGGAAAAAATCTGAATATATAAATAAATATATATATAAGGTAAGATAATTATATAGATAATAATAAAATATGATAAGAACTAGTATTTTAAATAAATAAATGAAATATATATGATTAAATATATACAAATAGGTTTAAATTTAATCATTTTAAATAGAGTGAATATATATACAATACACAAACACACATACTTATATACCTATCTATATTCACATATATATACATATACACATATATATACACATGCATACATATATATACATGTTTTAGTTCTAGGTCATTTGGATTAGGGTTTTAGGGTTTTAACACATACATAACATATATACACACATACACATACACATATAATACATATATACATGTATGTACACATGTGTATAGAAATATACATAATTTAGGTTTAGATCTTTTAAATTAGGGTTTTAGGGTTTAGGCATACATATAACTTAATTAAGAGGAAAAAAATCTGAATAAATAAATAAATATATATATAAAATAGGATCAATCAAGAAAAAGTCCGAATATATAGATAAAATAGGATAGCTATATAGATTAGGGTTTTAAAACTAGGGTTTTAAGTTTTTTTAGGTATTTAAGTATTTAGGTCTTTAAGAGTTAGATTTTTAGGTTTAATAAAAAAACAAATGTTCTAAAATGTTCTAAAATGTCCATATTGTAGCAGATGGCTTCTTTGGATCCTAAAGAGAGAATGGCATGTCCTTGCACACAGTGCAAGTATCAAATTTATTGGAAACGACATATTTGTACTGCACATGTTAGAGAGTATGGATCCTTTGATAGGAGTCGATTGGACAACCTATGCTATCATTCGCATGGTCCCCCAGGTGAGCAGATGGACCCAAACGACATTGGACCGGTAACCTCTCGTGGACAAAAGAGAGCAAAAAAGGACTTAGACGTAGAAGCAAGCACTAATAATATTACACAGAATGAACATATGGAAGAGATGCTTGAAGCATTTTATGAGATGGACGAAGATCATGATGGTGAAGGTGTCGAGAGTTTCATGGACACAACAGAAATTCCACAATCAGAAGTTGATGAAGAATATGAAAACATGCGAAGATTAGCTCGTTTACCACTTCACTCGTGATGCTCAATCTCCAATCCATTTATGGATGGTCAGATAGTAGTGTCACTGACTTGTTCAGGTAAGTGGAGAACAAATTGGCTTTCATTGTTGTATCACAATAACTTCATTTACTAATATCATTTTAATTGCTTATTGCAGGCTTCTTAAAGATCAAATTTTGCCAGAGGGCAATGACATGCCTCCAACACGTGGAGATGGGAAAAAACTTTTCCAATCCATTGGAATGGATTATACTAAAATTCATGCTTGTCCGAATGATTCCATTCTCTATCGGAATGAGTATGAGCATCTCCACGTATGTCCAAAATGTGGAGCAAATAGATTTAGAGAAGACGTTATAGGCGAAGCAATCCTCGCAAAGGTTCTTTGCCACTTTCCTATCATTCCACGAATTAAGAACATGTTTAGATGCAAATCTATAGCTGAGTTAATGTCATGGCATACAAAGAGCAGGTCTACAGATAATGTAATGTGAGTGCCAGCTGACTCTGATGCTTGGAAGCACATAGATAGTAAGTGGCCAGAGTTTGCTAGTGAGCCTCGGTCCATACGTCTAGGCCTAGCTGTGGATGGAGTGAATCCATTTGGATTACACAGTTCTTCATGGAGCACATGGCCCAACGGAATAGTATCGTTACCAAGAGCTCCTTGGGTGCTTCGCAGGATGGAAGAGCAACAAGTGAAGAAAACAATTTCAGAGTTTTGTACACCTACTGGATGCATGAGATGTCTAAAGACTACTTTCACACGAAACGAAGATCTTGCAGGACTCAAGTCTCATGATTGGCAAAAGTTTTTACAGTTTGTGCTCCCTGTAGCTCTAAAAGATTGTCTTTCAGAGGATGTATAAAAAACCATTTATAAAATTAGTTCTTTAGTACGGTGGATATCTTCTAAAGAGATAAATAGAGATAGCATAGAGGGTGCGAAACTCAATGCTATCGAGGTTGTTTGTATGGTAGAGAAATACTTTCCCACAAGTATTCTCACTATTCAACTTCATTTACTGGTTCATGTAGTAGATGAAGTTGCAATAGCAGGAACTGTCCATAGTCGATGGATGTTCTTCTTAGAGCACTTTATGAAGACATTAAAAGGGTTTGTTCGACAGAGAGCACGTCCACAGGGTAGCATGGCAGAGGGATGGCTTCTACAAGAATCTCTTGTATTCATAACTGAGTTTCTACGTATATCGGATCCCGAAATGCCTCGCTTATGGAGGGATGATGAAGATGTTCGTCTCGTAGGCGATGAACCACAAGGTAAAGGATTGCAAAGAAAAATGGATGGAGCTTTCAGAGAGAAGGCAATGAAGTTTTGCATAGTTAACTCTGAGCCTATGCAAAAGTGGTTAGAAAGGTATGAACTTGCCAAGGAAACTAACGCAAAGGAAAGATCTCACTTTCGAAGAAATCGTTCCACTCGCTTTTTGCCTCTTCCAGAAAATCTTCGACCTCTCCCACCTTTTCCAATGAGCAGATGGCTAGATGCAGCGGTTTCACAAGCAAAGGCACCGCGTGAAGATATCTCTGAAGAAGAAGAAGAACTTGCAAAAAGATGTGATTGGGAGTATATTAAATACGGTGCACTATGCTCTCATGGACGACACTTTTGAATCGCACAAATCGATCAAAGCCGGTCTACTTTTGATAGTGGAGTGATGGTGAATTTTTTGCAAAAAAGTAGAGCGAGTGCAAGAGATGATAATTCTCTAGAAGGCGAGTTAGATTATTGTGGTGTGATTCAAGACATCTTGAAACTATCTTTCAGAAAGTTTGATTACTTTGTTTTTGACGTGAAATGGTTCAAAGTAGTCACCTCTGGAAGAAACGCAACAGTGAGATGAGATAAGAGCGGTTTGCTTCAAGTCGACTCCACAAGATTATGGACAGATGAAAGGGATACATTTGTATTTCCCGAACACTGTGAGCAAGTTGTTTTTATACCAGATTCAAAAGATCTAGAGTGGCTATTTGTTTTACAAGTTGCTTCACGTAGTAGACAAATTTTTGAAAACATAGATGTAGAAGAAAGTCCATCTCTAGTGGACTCAGAGATTCATTCGATAGTTGAGGAGGAAGAGATCATTGTTCGAGAAGAAGATTTGGAGTTCATCTCTCAGGTTCCTCCTGTGTATATGGCCGCTGCATCACAGTATTGGATCGCTCGTGGTAGCACTCCTCCCGGCCTCACTCCCACTAGCCTCACTCCCGCCGGTGTCACTCCCACCGGTGTCACTCCTGCCGGTGTCACTCCTGCTGGTGTCACTCCTGCCGGTGTCACTCCTGCGGGTGGTGCTACTCCCACTAGCCTCACTCCCGGCCTCACTCCCACTAGCCTCACTCCCGCCGGTGTCACTCCCGCCGGTGTCACTCCTGCCGGTGTCACTCCTGCCGGTGTCACTCCTGCGGGTGGTGCTACTCCCGTAGGAGGTATGTCTCCTAGCTTTGTGACTCCACCACGACCATCTTTGCAGCCATCTCCTACTGGGTCTACTAGTAGACATGTGCGTTCGACACCTCAGCGCGATACAGGGTCTGGCCCGTCTCGTAGATCGAGGTCACGCTCTGGAGCAGGAGGTTCTAGGAGTGGATCTACAGGTAGGTCTGGAGGCGGAGGAGGCGGTTATTGTGGAGGCAGTGCGACGGATATTGTGTCGCCCGCTTCTACTCCTAGGACGAGTACCTCAGATGTAGGTACGCCACGCAGTACACCACGCAGTACACCATGCAGTACACCACGTACACCTTAGGGTGCTCATGAACATGATGACTCCAAGGTGTATAGTATCCGAGATGGAGCTCCGGTGATGGATGCGATTGGCAAAGCAATGCGTGCACGCATACGACAGCTTTGCTCCATCCAATTTGGACACTCCATCATGGTGAAATGGAGTGAACGGGATAAAGATCGGAAGAATTATATCACACAGACGATTTACCAGGAGTTCCGACCAGTCGCTGGACAGTCGATTGTCAGTTCAGAGTGGATTCTGCACACCACACGTGAGGTCATGTCGCATCGACGATCCGAGGCTCGTGATGCATTCAGAGAAGGCTTACCAAAGCCTGTGTGGTTAGATGCTGAAGAGTGGGACATGATTCGTGATGAGCAGCAGCAGACTCCTCATCGATATCGCCAGCAGCAAAATGCCGCAGCCACACGTCTAGACACGATTGGACCGTCACATTTGGGCAACGGCGGATATGACACGATGCGTCATGAGTTTGTAAGTACCATTTCATTTATTGAATTTATTTGTGTTAAATTTCTCATATATATTTCTCTAATCTTTTTATATTTGTTTCAGGAGCTGGCAATGGGTCGTCCTCCAACATGAACGGAGGAGTCTTATGGATATAGTCATGGGTTGACTGCACTATTGCAGGACTTGGAGGGACGCGGTGTGGTAGTTTCATGGCAGCGTTTGCGATGAGGTAATTAATTTATAAACTTGGTTTTTACTTGTTTGTAATTTTCATGTGAATTTATCTCATTCCATTAATGTTCTTTGTTGCAGGACTGTTGATATGGAACGTTCTTTGCATGTGTATGGCAGTGGAAGACCAATATTTTGTATTTGATTTCCATATGGCAATACATTGCTTTGTCACATTTTGTAAAAGCGTCATATATGACAGTGGTTTGCCACACTCTTGTACATGCTTTATTATTGAAATATTTAACTTCTTTTATACATGGTTCATTGTTCATTCTGATTATCTCTTTTGTGTACAATAATACTCTGTTTCATGAAATCATATTTCAGTTGTCATTAGAGTACACATCACATGTACTCGGTTTTTTTTGGGCAGAGTGTATTGTCTTTTGTTAAGCAACATCATGGTAATGTTGCTGTAGCAAAAGACAAAACACTCTGCCCAAAAACATTTTGCAGGTATGGTCGTCGATATACGCGACGGTACTCCCAGTAGTGTCATCGGAATAACCGTCGGTACACCCAGGAGGCGATGCAGCAGAAGCCGATTACCGACGCATATACCGACGTTTATACCGACGCATATACCGACGCTTATACCGACGTATATACTGACCCATATACCGACACCTATACCGACTCTTTGGTACCGACGCGCAAACCGACCTTTACACCGGCATCGTGGCAAATAAAGCCGCGTTCATTTTCCTCGGTAAAAATCTCGGTATACCATCGATCTGTTGTAGTGCAACACTAGACTGTCCACCTATAAAAAGAGGAAGCAAAGTGTCATACATGTCTTTGGAGCTAACTCACATCTCCTTAGTACATGAAAGTAATGGCTGACTAGAATCTTCCACAAAAACAACATCAAAAATTACCAAAATGTGTTAAGTCTATGGATGATACAAACAAAAGCCTTTGCTTTTAGAACTACATCCAAAAAAAATACATTTCACTACTTTATCATGCAATTTCATGTGTTGTTGTTCAGGCACTAATGCATAAGCTAGACAACCAAAAAGGCGCACGTGAGCAACAAATGGCTTACGACCATGCCAATCCTCATATGGAGTGATAGACTATAATGTTTTAGTGGGACACCTATTAAGTACATATGCTGCACACATGATAGCCTCAAGTGAGAAACTATGTAGTAAATCTTGACTCTTGACCATACACCTCACCATCTCCATGAGTGACCTGTTCTTTTGTTTAGCAACTCCATTCTATTGATGTGTATATGGCATTGTACACTCATGTTTTATCCCACATTTCGCCAAAAATGCATTAAAGTCAGAGTACGTATATTCTCCCCCTCGACTAGAATAGAGCGTGCCCATTTTACACGCTGATAGATTTTCAGCCAAAACTAGAAACTGTTTGAAGCACATAAACACTTTAGTTCTAATTTCAATGGATATACCCATGTATGCCTGGAAAAATCATCAATGAAAGTCACGAAATAAAGATAGTTCCCAAAAGAGGGTGTTTGCATAGGACCACTCACATCACTGTGAACAAGCTGCAATTCTAAGTAGCTCGAACCGAACCATCTTTTGGGAAGGAGGAACATTGCATTTTGCCAAAAATACAGCCTTCACATACATGTTTACTAGGTGCCTCAAGTTTGGGCAAGGAGGACGCCATTTTAGACCTCCATAGGTGTAGCAAACTAGCAAAATTCAGATGACCAAAGTGTGCATGCCAAAGCTTTGCATATGATAAAGCCTAAGAATCATGTATTGCACATGCTGAATCATTCACAAATTTTTCATAGTCTATGAGCTTATACATCCCATGACATAAAATGCAAGACAATAATTACATCACCATTTGATAGATCACAAACTTTAGATTTGTCATAAACAAATTTCACAACTAAGTCAATCTTGGCTAAAGCTGGGACTTATAACAAATTCTTCTTGATCCCTGGCACAAATAAAGCATTTGACAATGTAAAAGAACTACCATTAGTAGTACTCAAAATGATCTTACCAACTCCCATAACAAGACAAGAGGACTTCTTGGTGCATGTGATAATATTCCCCGTAGGGGCAGGCTCAAGTGAAGTGAAGAAACTATGCTGCAAGGTAATATGTTTGGTTGCCCCACTATCAAATTATCAAACATCTGAGTCTACTATATGCAAACACTCTTCATGTGAAGATGGGTCGAAATTGCAAACAATAGAAAATGTCGATTATTCCTTTGAGATAAGATTAGCAAGCTCTGTTTTGGGTGTAGAAGTCTCTCTAACAACAATTCTAGCCTCTTTCTTCCTTGCTGTCATGGATAAGGAAACCATCTTAAATCTTAGATTCCATGTGCCTTTCCATATCTCATGATTGGCTCAAATTTTGGATAAATAATGCTTCCATTGCATTCGAAATATGCCAAAACCTCAAGATCGACTATCTATTTTCTAAATTCTGACACCTGGAGGTCTTGTTTCCAGTTGATGGCATCATCAATAATATCATCAACTCATAACGGCCCTTGAACTACACTTGGAAAACTTTTATAAGGAGGGGTTGGCCACATTCATTCTCAATCTTGAATTCTAACACCTGGGGGTCTTGTTTCTAGTTGATGGCATCATCAATGACATCATCAACTCGTAAATGCCCTTGAACTACCCATGGAAAAATTATATAAGGAGGGGTTGGCCACATTCATTCTCAGTCTTGCTGATACCAATCTTGGGAGGTCAAGGAGTTGTGACCACCAAGTAAGTACTCTCCAAGTTCCAGTTCTAGTTCTTGTCTTATTCTTTGTTCCAGTCTTGGCTAGTCTAGTTCTTGCACATCTTGTCTTGTCCTCTTGTAATCTCTTAGTATGAGATCTTGTCAAGTTATTTCCAGTATCTAGTTCATCTCCCTGAAGGGAATTCTTGTAATCCAGATATCTTGTTTCATATTTACAATACAATTAGGCACTCAGATCCATAGGTCTAGAAGATCACAAATGTGGCATGTAAAATGACCAAAAACGTTTTTGAAATGATGATTTTTGTCTTTAAAGTCTTTAGAAAAGTGACGCACCTACATGTAAATACCCCAAAATTTGAATAGAGAAAGCTTGACTTAGTTTATGACCTCTGTAGGACTCCCTCAAGAAAGTTATTGTATACATGGTGTTTTCATATTGAATAGCTCTTAGCCTATTACAATTAGACATTTCAATATGCATTCAATACTAGAATTTGGGAGTATCATTTGGAATTATATATCTCCAATCCTGCACATCTACTACATTATTTTCTTGTCAGCCTACTTAATACTTAGAAAATTATCAACTTCCTCACAAGCACACTCCTTACACCATCAAGTGGTAGAAGCATGAAGAGAACCTAGATAAAGGCATTACAATCACAGAGCATACAACTATCATTGAACTATTGCAAAAATACATTGATCACTCCTGACCATAGGAGTCTATTAGGGATGATAGATGTAAGAGGGAGGGGAGTTTTGGCCATGTTCAAGTTCGTTAAAGCACAAGCAAAATTTTAAGTGCAAGGTGACATTTGAAAAAGAAGTAGTATGTAGAATGAGGCCCCATAGTTCTTTTCAAAACAACCATTATTACCTTCAAAGTAGTGATTTTTATCACTACCACTTTGTAAAAAAAACCCAATTTCGTAAAATCTAGCTCTAGCTTTTCCATATCAAGGAGTCCTCAAGCTTGGACGGCTTAGGTAGAACGAGCATACTAATGTTCATAGTTTGTGGAGAGCATTTGAGCCATCGAATTGTCATTAGGGCCTATTTCTCAACTATATCAATCACTAGATATAACACTAAACATAAATAGTATAAAAACTATAAATAGAGCATGTAGGATCATTTTCAGGGGTTACATGGTGTGAGCTTGTAAACAGTTTTGAGAAAAATCTTGTAATTTTCTTGTTCTAACATGAATAGAATCCATTATTCCATTATATCGTTTCTCCCTTGCACGAGTGTGTGTGTGTGTGTATCGGTACATCTTCATGCTTCTGACAAACACATTTTCTTGCATCACTTGGCCACAATCTTCATATCACTCTCACATATTCTTGGTTGATAATTTGAGGTTGGATCTTCATTGATGTTGGTACTCACCATTGTTCGACAAGGAAATAGGCATGTTCGGCACTTGTTGGCCTAATGGATTGAATGGATATGGCGTATGAGGTAGCCAATGTAGAAATATCATCAAAATATTTGGTTGTGGGGTTGGGGACATACCTAGCATTGGAATTGTTAAGAGAAATCATCCCCATGGACATATTAGGCATAGGTTGTCAAGTGGTAGTGGTATTGAATGGTAAGGGTGCAACATATGAAACTCGAGTCAATGAAACTGAGGCCACTCTTGTCTTAGACACTAAGATTGGATTAGAGTGCACTATTGTAGAGGACATGGTTGATGATATGCTTTGATTTTGCATGATAGTAGTGGAAATTAGGTTATTTGGAATCATGGAGATCAGGGAATTAGAAATCCTTGAACTACGATTTGGAATGAGAATTTTCCTTGGAATGCCATTTAGAATGATGGGTAAAATATTTTCGACCATCTATTAGTACTAAAACGTATGGCAAGTCCCTTTTGTACTCAAACATAGATGGTTGAATTGGATCCGAATACCTATACTCGTGAATGTCCATGTAATAAGAATGTTTCCCTATAGGCAATTTTGGAGTCCAAATGGCCGATTCAATAATCCTACCTTGAACTAGTTGTGGTCCTTGATTGGTTTCCATATTGACTATCCTTTCAATCCCTTGATTCTATCTATTTTAGATTCCACTTCCATGTAGCACCCTCCCATCTTGTCAACTAGTATCTCCCCTTTTGTCAACTAGCATCTTCCCTTTTGGTGACACCATTATGATGTTTGGGAGAGATAAATATGTGAACTCACCAAGTCCAATAATTGATTGTCCACAATCAGTTTGATAGATGGAGGCCCCTAACATATTAGTGTGCGTGAATGTGAGTCTAATTTGAAATTGATCCTCAATCTTGGACATCTAATCTAGTGAGCTCTTAGGGTTGGGATTTTTCATATCCTAGGATCTAGATGAGGCCATTTATATATTGCTTTATGAATATCTAGAAATATAATAGTTTTGGCTTCTATTCTATCTTGTAGCACTCTCAATAGCAAAGATGTTATACACATCCATCTATTCTTTCCTAGTAATCTTCTTGATTTAAGAATCATGAACATGCACTCTCAAGCAAGTAAATAAAAAAAACTCTATGGTGTGGTGATTTTATTTCCTCTATCAAATGAACTCAAAAGTAAGAGTCATATCTTGATACCACGTCTTACTTTGATCTTTGTGAAGTCTCATCTCAAATTGAATCAACAATCAAGTATGTACACCTGCATAATTATACCACAACTTTATATACAATTCTTGAAAGATAGAGAATAGTTAAGCCTTGATCTATGTATAGTGAGTTAAGAAAAAGAAAGATAGGGGATTCTTCTATGAACTATAGAGAGAAGAACAGGAGAAAGCTCTTCTCACTTCCCTAGATCTAGTCTATTTTTCAAAACCCTCTTGCTCCTCAGAGATGCCCTAGCTTCAAACCTCTCTTGGTGGTAATTTTGTCCGCCTTTTTGTGGTGGAAGCTCTCTAGAGGCTCTCTTGATTTCCCACTCTCACTTGAAGGTCAAGGTCAACGTATCATATCTTAAAATCAACACCCGATAAAAAAAAACTAGGTGAGATTGCATAGGATTTGAAACATATCTTTTGGCGAGCTTTGGAGCTCAAAAAATGGACTTTTGGCCAAACATTAGGTCATTTTAGACCTTGAGGATGAAAAAAATCAAACAAGACCCTTCAAAGATTATTTCAAGCTTTGTAATTGGTCTTCCTTTGAATTTCAACCTAATGGTCCAAAGATGATTGGTCTAATTATCCTTATGTTAGGACAATCATGGCCTAGAAAATTTTTATTTCCTTAACTTTTGGTGCCAAAGGATAATCTAGTACTCTTGTATAGCTCCATAACTAATCATTAAGCCCAAACAAGTGTCAATTATCATTTTTCTAAGAAGGAAATTTCTCATCATGTTATCAAGATTTTCAGTGCAAGCACACACAAAGGCAGAAAGAAGACGAAACAGGAATCAGAAATAGAGAGACACTCAATGCAATAATGTGTGCAATATTCCCACCCCTACTCTGATGGACGAGTCTCTCAAAGTACACATATTTATAGGTTTATTTCTATTACGTCCTAAAAATAGAAATTACATGAAGGTCCTCACTTTTAGAAGTGACTTTAAGGAAAAACTACTGTATTTACAAAAGGTGTGGCTTTCTAAAGCGACCACTATTTTTACAACAAGATAAACCTAAATATAACTATTCTAGAAGTCTTTGATTTAATCTTCGAATTTATTTAGGTATGCGCATCCACTTGTATCCATGCCCTTATGCTTCTTCACGTGCTAGATCAAACACAACCACATTAAAACCTTCTGGACATTTAAAACATTAAAAATCCATTTAACCTTCCATGATTCCATAATATACAACCTGCCTCCGAGTTGACAAGCAACTGACCTCAGTTGATAAATATACAAAATAGACATGGATGATCAGCTGCATGTCCCATCACTAAACAATAGTAAGCATGAACCATAAAAAACACATGCATGGAATCGGAAACCTGAAAGTTTAATGTAATTGGGAATGATATGTAGGAGTTAAATGCTCATAGTTAGGTGATAAGGAAGTCTTATATAAGTCAATATTCTAATTTATTTTCAAAACTATATCTAAAGTATGATCCTACATACTAAATTCTATGTGTAAATGCATTACGGATCCTCTTGATAAGCAATTGGTACTCATTCTCCGCATCACGAGAAAAAGAGATAGCTTCATACAAGGTTGTAGGTCGGAGGGTATGGAGCTTTGCTTGGATTCCGATCTCCAATCCATCTTCATATTTTCGTTGGAAACTTGCTTCAGGAACCTGCTCAAGTGAACGAAGTAATAAAAGATATTGCCAAAAACGTTCAATATAAATGGATACATTACCTCCTTCTCTCCATCCAAAAGTTGGCCATGCATGACGCGCATGTAGATGGAACTAGGAAAGAAGGAAAGATTCCTTAATTTTTTCCTGAAATGCATCCCATGTGGTAGGACGGTTGGAACTATTCGGTAAAATATTCCACCATAGTTGTGCTCTTCCTACCAAATAATTGGTAGCAAACTTGACTTTCTCATGTTCTGAATATGACTCATTAAAGTAGAAATTTTCCAACTGAGAGAGCCATGATAGGACAAATTGGCCATCCTTTCGTCCGTCGAATCTGGAGAATCGGAAGTTCTTAGCACCTATCTTGTAACTTGCACCTTCTTCTTGTGGAGTGATAATCATTTTCACCACTCTAATTAAGCTACGATCATCACTTTGTACTTGCTGGAGCGTAGCATCATGTTCTTGTACATCTTTTTGAGTTGCTTGAAGTTCTTGTCACATAATCTCTAATTGTTGCTTGAATGAAATCCCAAGCAAAGGTGAATTGCCAAAATTGTCCATTGTTGTAGGGTCCATAACTAGAAAACAAAATCACTCTTTCAAACTATTTCAGATTCTCAATCTAATAGGGTAGCTAAAAATCTTGTTCAGAGAGCTTTCCAACGATATATTATATGCAAAAATCCGAGTTATATAGTGATAGTTATGCCCTTTTTATGATGCACTTCCCTAGGAAAATCGACGGGCGCTTCCACATGTGTGAGCTTAACTTGGGAATTGGAAAAGGAAAGGGAGGTGAAAGTTGATGTAAATATCACAAAAGGGAGATAGAGTGATAACGCAAAGAGATGGAGTAGTGGTTAAAGTACTTCCCTTGTAAGTAGGAGGTTGTGGGTTCAGATCCTCCTACCTTAGGGAGTCTAAAACTCTCTATTGCCACTCAAAATTAAAATTCCCTCCCGTGTAGCCAACAACTGCCAACGGTCGCCAAGAGAGCCTTTGGTGCCAATGTTGCCAATGTATTGCCTATGGTCTTTGCCTTAGTCGATGCCTTAGTCAACGCATTGGAGTAAGCCACAGGTATAAACGCAGGTTCTGGCTCTCGAACTGAAACAGAGACAGAAGCCAAGGCAGAAGCGGAAGCCGAAGCGGAAGCGGATGCGGATTCGGATTTGGATCACGAAAAAAGAACGCAAACAATCCCCTCGGGAAACAATCTCCTCCGGAGTGATACGTGCCAGGCTCTGATACCACTGTTATCAGGATCTTCAATGCACGCACACATAGAGGCAGAAAGAAAACGAAACAAGAATCAGAAATAGAGAGACAATCAACACAATAATGGGTGCAATCTCCCCCCCCCATGTACTCTGATGGACGAGTCTCTCAGAGTACACGTATTTATAGGTTTATTTCTATTACGTCCTAAAAATAGAAGTTACATGAGGGCCATCGCTTTTAAAAGCGACTTTTAGGAAAAGCTACTTTATTTACAAAAGGTGTCGCTTTCTAGAGTGAACCACTATTTTTACAACAAGATAAACCTAAACATAACTATTCTAGAAGTCTTTGATTTAATCTTCGAATTTATTTATTTATGTGCATCCACTTGTAGCCACGCCCTCATGCTTCTTCACCTGCTAGATCAAACACAACCACATTAAAACCTTCTGGACATTTAAAACATTAAAAATCCATTTAACCTTCCATGATTCCATAATATACAACACATCAAACTAGACCAATTATAGGATTTTATCTAATTTTTTCTTAATTTTGTTTCTTTTTTAAGTGTCTAGAAATGCTCTACAAAGCTTTTGCCCTAGCACCGTAGTCTAACAAGCTCAAAATCACTCCAAATTCCTAGAACATTGTCAGAAAGATTCTCTCTCCCTTCCTTGAGCTAGCACATGTTTTGAAGACATTAAACTATATGGTTCACATTGACTTTTGAGCTTTTTAGAGAAGAGAATAGAGCAATGAACCCAAGATTGCAAAGAAATAATTGTGCATCAACAAGCTTGACTACATATAAGGGAGATTGAAGGAGTAGCAAAGGCAACCCACGAGTCAACATCGGAGGATGTGAACCTTGCAATGAACACAGAGGTTTTGATCTGATGTCATGGAAAGGGCATTCTTGCATCGGGTCTTTTGATCCTTCATGTATCCTCCCTATAAGGAAGAGTAATCCATTTATGTACCATCATATAACAATCGTCAAATCCTGCTTGTAATTGCAAACTATGTAATGTTTGTTGTAGTCGCTTGCTAAAGTTAGATCTTGCATCAAAAAGAGGAGCATAGATGTCTTATTGGAGATCTATAATTGAAGCAAGGTGTAACTAATTGAATTATTGGTTGATTAGTTTGAATGCATATGTATCTCAGTTATATACAAAATAAAAACAAACGAAAAAGGGAAAAGATATGAGGTAACTCATGAACATGATAAGTTTGTGGCTACTTTGGTTTATGACCACTCTTTTAGGACTCTAAATTTAGAGTTACAATGACTATAAAAAAGGAGGTGTGAGCCCAAGAGGGGGCACTTGTTGTTTTTGTCCAGGTTTGTATCAGGAAGAGAGATTGTAAACACTGAATTGATTACTACATGAGATTGTGAAGGAATTTAGAAGCATTCTCTTGTTGGATAGAGAATGATTTTTGTTTTTGAATTAGTACTAGGCAGTAATCTCCATATGATTTTGAAGATTTCTTTTCTTAGATGATGCCATATGCTTGTGAAGGTTGCTTTGCATAGATGATGTCGTCTGTTTCAAAAGATTGGATGCTAAAGTAGCTGCTCTATTCACTCTCATATTTTATTGAGTTTGACAAGCTTCTCTATCTTGCTCTATGCATGTACTATTGCTTCTTGCTTGCCAACTAATGACTCCCAGCTTCTTGATCTAATGTTCCTTAAGCTATCCTAACTTCGGTGCAAGATTTGTGCACTTCCATTGTTCCCTTAGCTTCATAAATCATGATAGTTGTGTTTAAATCCCTGGAGTGCTCCTTCACTTGTTTGTTTGTCGATTTGAACACTCAGATTGGAAATTCAATCATCTATATTTTGGAGAAGTGATAACTACAATCTTGAACGTTAATGATCTGTAGAGGATATTCATGAAGAAATACTACTCGATGATCGTTGTAATGTAAAGTGTTCTTTGCATTTAGCCAGTATCATCACAAACATTTAGTATCATAATTTGATAACTTTATATTCTTCTATCTATTTACAAGCTTAAACATCTACTATAAGCTTCTGCTAAGCTCTTCTTTGAATTATTCTCACCCTTTGTCACTTTGAAGAACTATAATAGCCAAACTTTAAAATCTTGTGAGCTTCATGCGGTCCACACTTATGTTATGCTAATGTATTTTGTCGCCACAAACTACTGAATACCATCATTTCTTAATGGTTTATGCCACGTATGTCTTCCTAATAGGGTTCTGAGGTCGAGCATGCCTTGCACTAGGTTCTCATTCGCATTTTTCTTAGCACCATGGGATATAACGGCCTTGCAAATGCATTGAGAAGATCAAAGTGGACCTATTTTAGTTGATTTCCTTAAAGTGTATACATTCCAAAGTTTGGACTTTTTGCTAAAAGAAAAATTCGATGTCCAAATAGATGCATATGTTTAAGAAAAAATTTTCAAATATTTTGTTTGGATACCAATATGAAATATTGCTGGAATGATTGAAATAATGTGCATTACTTTTGAAGATTCATTAGTTGATTTGATAAAAGAGTGATTGAATTTCAAACTCCTCTATACATTATCATTAGTTCAATGATGAATGAAGGCACGTTCTCCTATGATAATGAGGATGTTTGACCAAGTATGAAGTATTATTTTTTCAAAGAAATAGCTTGAAGTTTTGATAAGGGTTTGCCATTGATCTAATCTTTTTTTTTGGTCTCCATTAGTCCCTTGAGCTACTTGAAGCACCCGGCATGCATTGGCATTCAAACACCGATAGTTGACCTAATCCATCAAGTGAGCTGTTTACTATGACATTGTGAATGTGACGCAAAAGGAATTTTAACCACATAAGTGCTAGGGATGGATCATCAAAATGGGAAGTTGCTAGACCTGAACTAGAGCATACAAATCAAACTAGAGATGACCCTAAAATTGCTCAATTGGAATCTAAAGTGGATTTCCTTGCCAAAAACATTGAACCATTGCTAACTAAAATTGTTATTTTAAAAACTATGCAAGGATAGGAAGTGAAACCCGCAATTCAAGAATGAATTAAAAAGCCTTTTAGCCAACTAAGAAGATGTATATGATGTGACGCTCTTGACCATGTATTGGATATGCACATCTCTCTGAGAGGCAAAAGAGAGAAATTTAGTTTTGGTATTGATAGAAAAATTTACAACTTTAGCACGAAACATCCTCTAGGAAGAAACTTTGAGGACATTTGAAGAAGCTCTACGAAGCTTCTACAAGCCAAAATTCCTACTCTTACAAAAATCTTGATGAAAATGCCGACCATTTTTGAAAAAATGTGTACGATGCTGCTTCTAAAGGTAAATTGACTGAGTAAATGCTTCATAAATGTAGCTCTAATATACCTGCAAACAGACATTGGAATGAACATGTTGTCATTCTTTTAGTGTATGCTCATGAAGTAAATGTAGACGAAAAACGAAAGAGAGATGAGGAAAAAGAAGTACAAGATATGAGAGTGACTAGATCTAGGAAGCAAGCTCATGAGAAAACACCAAATGAACAAACTCAAGAGCCTAAAGAAAGCCCTGGTAAAGGAAAAAGGAGACCACCTAAAGGTAGAAATTGGAAACAAGAAAGTGTACCAAAGAGAAAATTGAGGAAAAGGGCAAAAAAATCAACAAGGAAACCTCAATCTTATAGATTGATTTCTCAATTGGAGAAGATTATTGACATCAAAAAAGTTATCTATGAGACTATTCATAAAGCCAAAGTAACTCTATGTGTAGAGGAAGTTTTGGCAATGTTAGGATCTGATGTAAAGGAAGAAGTAATTAATATGATATGAAGAAGAACAGAGACGATAACAAACAAAGAGGAAGATGTAGAGATGCATGAGCCGAAAGTAACCACTGTAAAAGTAAATGAACATGAAATGGATGATAAGTTCGTTCATAGAAACTATTTTGGAGCTATAGTTGGGAATGTAGATAAGTCTAATGGAAACCCTAAAAACCATTTTACTCATAAACATTGGGCAAGGGGGACCATAGAGGCTATGGTCAAACTCAAAAACAATACTAAACCATATCTTGCCTTGATAGATTTTGACTTAGGAATCAATGTAGTGTCGAAAGAGCTTTATGACAAAGGTTTGTGGCCTATCGATAAAGACCATGGATGGTAAATGAAAGCTACTAATAATACCCTAGTTCATCTTCTAGGTGCTTGTGCTAATGTATCTCTTTGTATTAGTGATGTGAAAGACGATCATCATTTCTTTTTACATGAACATTGTTCTTATCCAATTATTATATGTCAACCTTTCATTTGTGAACAACACATGGAAACTAAAGTCTTAGATGATGCTCATGCCTTTGCAACAATTCATTCATGTGATGGGTTAAACTTAGCTCATTTCATGACTATCTGTGTTAATCATCCTAGAAATCATAATATTTTGAGGATGTATCCTCTCATGCACTTTGAATAGGATTTTGTGTAAGTGCCACTATTACACAAGGTAATTGTTACACTGATGTGTTCTTGAAGTAGCTTTGATCTGAATCTTTTCCCTATACATGGAATCTTTTTACTCTACTATTGGCAAACGGTTCTTTCCCCATGTTACCACATACATGATTCACTCATATGTGGTGGTACTTTGTACTTAGAGATATTATTCATCTCTTACTTTAGTTCAGTTCATTGTCAATAGAGAGAGCTATTCTAGCCATCTATCTT
The DNA here is from genome assembly GCA_020310875.1 of Ceratopteris richardii. Taxonomy (NCBI): domain Eukaryota; kingdom Viridiplantae; phylum Streptophyta; class Polypodiopsida; order Polypodiales; family Pteridaceae; genus Ceratopteris; species Ceratopteris richardii. Next base: position 120,982,343 of record CM035421.1, read on the forward strand.
TTCCATGTGTCTTGCTGATTTTGTGCTCCTTGTGTATGCTTCTTGTGTGTCTCTTACACTTCTACACACACCCAACAATGGTATTAGAGCAGGTTCAGCTTCTTTTCAAGTTTTGGTTTTTCACATCGTAGTGCTTGCACACTTTTAATAGTGTGAATCAACTTTTGAAGCATAGAACAATGAATTTCAGTAGCCAATAAACTTTTGCAGCTACTCCCTTTGAGATTTACCCCCATTCTAAAGCCATTCATGGAATCAAAATTTCCATCAGAGTGATGAATTGTGAGTTGAATTTTTAGCATTCATTTTAGCTTTCGTTGAAGTAAAGATTTTGTCACATTCTTGCTCTTTAGTGAAATGGCAAGCAATAATGGCTTGTTAAGCATGCTTCAAGCTGAAGATAAGCTTGATGGGGCCAACTATCCAATGTGATCTTACTGGATGAAGCATGTTTTTGTTTCGAAAAAACTTTGGAACATAGTGGTAGATGTAGATTGTACTTTTTGTGAAGCATCATATTGTTCCACACATTCGGTCATGTTCTACAGAAAGACAGTCATGGGACACTCTTGCTTCTTTGTATGCCATGGGTAATGAAGCACATGTTGCATACTTGAGAAAGCAACTTGAGAATGTACGTGTGGCTGAAAATGAGTCCATGGATGTGTATATGACACGCATCAAGGACTTAAAAGATCAATAGGAAAACATAGATGAGATTATTCCGGATGCATCACTTATCTCTAGATTGTTGAAATAATTACTAGAATCTTTTGAAAGCTTTGCTACTACACTCCACTTGGTTGCAAAAGTGAATCCCAATATGTATGCATTTGATAAGGTTGCATCTCTTCTTTTGCAAGAAGACCAATCTAGAGTGAATAGGAGCGGTTTGATTGAGGGAACACAAGCACTTGCTATCTCACAAAAACGGAAAAGAAAGTATGGTTCAACTTTGGGCTCATCAAAACCAAAGCCTCAACCTTCCTATTCCACTCATTTTGCTAATGATGATGATTTGCAAAAGAAAAAGAGATGCAAATATTTCTAGAAGGCTGGTCATACTATAGATGAGTGTAGAAAGATTGCTACATGCAATGAAAAGAAGAAGGAATCTGGAATGTCTATTGCTAAAAATTCAGCAAATACAAAGAACGATGAAGCTAACATGGCTCAAGATTTTTGTGCATGCATTGTTACATGTCATTATGATGCATCTTTGCATTCTAAATGTATGGTTGTGAGTGCAACTGATTCCGATTGGTTCTTTGATAGTGGTGCTTCAAAGCACATAACTTCATGAAAATTTTTTTTTGCATCTTTGAAAGATGCACCCAAAGGAGGACATGTGGTTTTTGCAAACAATGCCTCTTATCCTATCATTGGAGTAGCAAAAATTGAGCTTACAACTGCAAATAGAGGTTTGATTCTCTTGAAAAACGCATTGTATATGCCCAATATCAAGAAGAACTTACTTTCTGTTCCATTGATTGCCAAAGGTATGCTGGTGCAAATGATCAAGCCTACACTTTTGGCTTAGAAGACAATATGTTTAACTATCACTTGATGATGCATGTGAACCTTAGCTTGTAATCACTTGGTCATTTACCATTGTAAAAGACTAAATCTTGGAAGAATCTTGTAAAGGCTTGTATCTCATGGAGGTAGAAAGAATATTAGTTACAAGTTTCAAATGAGACAATAAATCCTAAATTATTGGAGTCACTTTTAGTTGAAGCCTAGTTTGAATTCAAATTCAAACTTAGAAGAAAACGCTTATAAAAAAGCCTTTGTAGAATCTCACAGTATGAGTGGCCTCATTTTCAAAGCTCTCTCCCTTATAATTTGAAGAAGTTGAGTGGCTCACACCATAGCTCACTCAATCCATCATCATTCAGCATCATTACAGTGCCAATGATCTTGTACAATCATGTCATATAATACATATAGCTCATTGAACATCTCACTCTACTTCTCTGCTATGACTACTCAGAACAATCAACTTTCTCTGGTCATATCGGAGTGAATATGCAGCCCTTTTTTATAATCTTTGGCTTGTTGGAACCAGCTTGAAGTCTAATTTGTGTTTTTAAGATTGCAAGACATTTCCTTCAGCCATCTGGGATAAATCCTCATCAAAGTGCTCACTGGTCATTTATTGGTTAGTCCCTAAAAAGTTGGGGGTAAGCTCTGGATTGCTAAACTTATTTCTCAGAGCATAGTCTATCATTTTAGATGATTCCACTTCCAAGCATTATCTATCTAAGCTAATTGAATTCCCTTAAAAGGAATTTCATCAATTTTTACTATACTATGAGCTGTGAGCAAAAGAACTAGAAGGTGTATGGACGAAAATAGCAAGTTTTGTGACACTAGCTATTCATGAAGTAGTTTGTTTTGATTCAATTCTTTCAAGCATCAACTTCAAAGTACATAGGGAATTTCTTGGTATCATTAACAAGCTAAAAGGGCCAACTATATAACTATGGAGTGTATTAGGGCAGGTACAAAGGAGGTTTTAGTAGTACCACCTCACTTCCTTGAGGTATCCATCCATCTCCTCCAATAGTGGTATCAGAGCAAGTTGAGGTAAAATGGGAGATGGCTTCCCTTCTTTCATTGATAAATTGGATAGGAATAATTACCCAACATGGTCCTTGAAGATGAAGAACTATCTACAAGGAAGAAGTCTCTATGGATACATATCAAGAGATGAGGAGATGCCCATATTCACAAGCCAGGAAAGCTTGATTTGCAACATGCATAATGGACCTGTTCTACCTCGACTGATCTCCCTGCAATAGAAGAGAGACTAACTCCTCAAATGACAATGCATTTGGATTCCCTTTCATCATCAACCAAAGATTAGAAGCAAAACTCTGATATGAATCAAGAAGACCATTTAGAATAGTCTGCACAAGTGAGCTTTCTCGTATAACCTATCACCAGAAATCAATTGTTCCTTCAAGTCTTGGATCTTTGTTAGAAAACTGTCCATAGAAACACCTTCATTCATGTGCTCACTCTCCAACTGTTTTCGGAGGTAAGCTACACGAGCCTCATTCCTATCTTGGTACAATGTGGTAAGTGTATCCCAAGCATTCTTAGCCGTTCTGCAAGAGCGTATGTGAGGAATAATCGCACATTTGACAAACAAAGCTATCAATGCATGTGTCTGAGCATCTTTGTCATCCCAAGGAATTTTGCTCTGCAGTAGGTGCAGCAAAAACCGCAACATCAGTAGGACTATGCAGAATATCATCATCTTTGACACCTTCTGCATCAGCTTAAGTACCTGCAGTTGTAACAGTTGCAAGCGTGATAGGAAGTTTTTCAACACCCTGCACAATGTTCCACAGTCCTTATGCAACCAATACATGTCGCATCTTAGAAGCCCATAATGGATAGTGCGTACCATCCAACTTATCCTCAACAGCCAACATATGGAACACATCATTGCTTCCAGCCATGGCCGATGACTAAAATACCTTGATGCAAGAAATTGATTGTATCTCAAAACGTTGAATAGAACTACCCAGATGAATTCTGCTAGACCTGTAGCAGACTTCGAGACGCTTATACTGGCAAATCAAAACTAGTATATACCTTTGGCACAAAAAGACAAAATAGCCTACACAAGCACTATGATATTGCGTTCGGAGGCCGAAACGAGCTCAAATCGCGATTTCGGCACCACACAACAAAGTTGTTTTGATCTTGAAAACATGCTGAGTATGCTCACCAAACTTTGTGCGACTCTGAGATTGCAACCGGAGAGGTGTGGACGACGCCCTAGATGAAGCGGTGACTTGCTCTAATACCAATTATTAGAGTTAGACATCTGCGGAAGCAGGTGAACAGCACAAGGAAGAAGAAGAAGCTTGGAGCTCAACACACAATACTAAATGTACAAAGATGTAGCCCATTAGGGCGATAGGCGTTATACAAGCCAGTGGAAAAGAACCTCCTAAAGAGGGAAAAAAGTGCTCTAGCGGTCATAGTGTGTTCATACACATCACTACCTAAATATATCAACAAAAGTAACTCCTTCTAGTTGGATTTACAAAATCAAAAGGAACTCCGATGGATCCATAAACAAGTATAAAGCTAGGCTTGTGGCTAAGGGTTTTGCACAAACCCAAGGAGTAGATTATGACGAAACTTTTTCACCTCTGGCTAAGATGCCAACCATCAGGGTATTGTAAGTGTAGCTGCATCTAGAAATTGGAATATGTATGAACTAGATGTAAAAAATGCTTTCCTCAATAGATGGATTTTAGAGGAGGTTTACATGGCTCAACCTCCTGGCTATGAAGATTCAGACAAGGTAAATCATGTGTGTAAATTGAAGAAAGCTCTTGATGGTCTAAAACAGGCACCTAGGGCATGGAACCATAGGTTAACAACCTATCTTCAAGACCAAGGATTCATGATGAGCAAGGAAAATTCTTCTCTCTTTGTCAAGAGGAGTAATTTAGAAATGATATATTTATGTGTATATGTGTATGACATTATTCTTACAGGTAGTGATGCCAATGGCATCAAACAAATAAAAAACCAGATGATGCAGGAGTTGAAGATCAGTGACCTAGGGTATTTGAAATATTTTCTTGGACTTGAGTTAGTATACACTAACACTGGAATCTACATCACTCAAAGGAAATATGTGTAGGAAATGTTGAAGAAGTTCCACTTGGAGACTGCAAAAGTAGCTAGCACCCCTATGGAGGTAAATCATAAATTATGTGCTCATGACGGTGATTTTCTTGAAGATATTGCAGTTTATCAAATCATAGTTGGAATTCTAAACTATGCAACATTAACAAGGATTGACATATGTTATGGAGTAAGTGTTCTGAGCCAATTCAAGGTCTTTACTTCCCATACACATCATATATGAATATAAAGTTGTACTGAGGTCCAGATTGGGCAAGATGTAAGGATGACAGAAGTACTTCTGGATATTTATCTTTTGCACATGATAAGCCCATCTCATGGTATTCTAATAAGCAACCAAGTGTTGCTCTATCCTCAACAAAGGCTGAATAAAGGGGATTAGCAAATGTTGCACAAGAAGCTGTTTGGATTAGATTGCTCTACTTAGATTTGTGACTTTACACTCATTCGCCAATGATCTTTGATGATAACACTAGTTCTTTGCATCTTGTAGCCAATTCCACTTATCATGCAAGAACCAAGCATATAGAAATGCGCTATCACTATGCTAGAGAGAAACTCTTGAGCAAAGAGATTCAACTAGAATATGTATCTACGAATATGCAGTTTGCTAATTTGTTAACCAAAACACTTGATGGTACTAAGCTTTGCAGGTTTAAAACCATGACTGGATTCCAGGATATGCAAGAAGATTGATGAAGCAATGCAAGCCAAGATGTTTGGCTTGAGAGGGAGTTGATGGTGCAAATGATCAAGCCTACACATTTGGCTTAGAAGACAATATGTGCAACTATCACTTGATGATGCATGTGAACCTTAGCTTGTAATCACTTGGTCATTTACCATTGTAAAAGATTGAATCTTGGAAGAATCTTGTAAAGGCTTGTATCTTGTTGAGGTAGGAAGAATATTAGTGACGAGTTTCAAATGAGAGAATAACTCCTAAATTATTGGAGTGACTTTTAGTTGGAGCCTAGTTTGAATTCAAATTCAAACTTAGAAGAAAAATCTTATAAAAAAGCCTTTGTAGAGTCTTGCAGTAGAGTGGCCTCATTTTCAAAGCTCTCTCCCTTATCATTTAAAGAAGTTGTGTGGCTCACACCATAGCTCACTCAATCCATCATATTGAGCATCATTACAATGCCAATGATCTTTTACAATCATGTCATAAAATACATATAGCCAATTGAACATCTCTGTCTTCTTCTCTGCTATGACTACTCAGAACAGGCAACTTTCTCTCAACATATCTGAGTGAATACTAAACCCTTTTTTGTCATCTTTGGCTTGTTGGAACCAGCTTGAAGTCTACTTTGTGGTATCAAAATCTCAAGGCATTTGGTTTAGTGAACTGGGAGAAATTATCATTGAAGTGCTCACTGGTCATTTACTTGTTAGTCCGTAAAAAGTGGGGGGTAAGCTTTGGATTGCAAAGCTAATTTATCAGAGCATAGTGGATCATTTTAGATGCTTCCACTTGCAATCATTAGCTATCTAAGATAATTGAATTCCCTCAAAGGAATTTCATCAATTGTTACTATACTATGAGCTCTGAGCAAAAGAACCAATAGGTGTATGGACTAAAATAGCAAGTTTTGGGACACTACCTATTCATGAAGTAGTCTCTTTTGATTCAATTGTTTCAAGCATCAACTTCAAAGTACATAGGGACTTTCTTGGTGTCATTTGCAAGCTCAAAGGGCCTTTTATATAACTCTGAAGTGTATTAGGGTAGGTCCAAAGCAGGTTTTAGCAGTACCACCTCACTTCCTTGAGGTATCCATCCATCTTCTCCAACAAGCTAGACATCATGTAAACTTTGTTGATGATAAGTGTATGGTTCATGATGCCAGCAATGGTGATATTATCATGATGTCCGATACATTATGTAATGGTTTGTATCGCATGGAGACATACACGAGTGCTGCCTCAAATGCCTTGCTTGCTCATACTTCTTCCATGGCTAAAATGGAGCTTTGGCATGTTCATTTTGGTCACTTGAACTTCAATAGTTTGCTTTACATGCAAAGGAAGGACATGATTATTGGTCTACCAACACTTAAGTTGATTGAAAAGCATGCATGCAAAGGTTGCATTCTTGGAAAAATGCATCATGCTTCGTTTTTAAAAGATATTCATACACATACTACAAGAAAATTGCAACTTGTTCATAGTGATGTATGCGGTCCCCTCAAGACTCCATCTTTTGGGAAGCATGTATATTTTATTACCTTCATTGATGATGCTACTCTCCATACATGGATGTATCCTATGAAAGAAAAGAATGAGGTATTTTCTTGCTTCAGAGCATTTTTAGCTATGGCTGAAAATTTTGACTATGCCATGTAGACTAGCCACCTGGGGTTCAAAGGGTTGAAAAATTCCAACAAAATGGAGCTGAAAATGAAGAGAATTTCCAAACATGGCTGAAATTTTTTAGCCAAAAATTGTTGGAACCCCTCGAAATTTTCAGCCACATATGGTTTTGTGTCAAAATATGGCTTAGAATGAGCATGAAATTCATCCCACAGATGATATACATGTTGATGGTGTATTACATAAAGAACGCATGTCTATCAAGTGCACAATATATGCCAAAGTGGTTGAAACAAACTTTGCAGGACAACAAATTCAGTGCACCTTTACTTGGTAGAACAAGATCAATTTCTCACGGTGGCCATGCATTAAGTAATTTTGTGGATTATTCTTTTATTGCAACCACATGTAATGAAGAGCCACTTATGTTTGAAGATGCATGTGACAATCCTCAATGGATGAGCACTATGCAATCAGAAATGGATTCCATACATAGGAATGGTACTTGGGAGTTATATGAATTGTCGAAAGGAAAAAATGCCATTGGTACAAAGTGGGTTTACAAGTTTAAGAGAAATTTTGATGGTAACATTGATCGTTAAAAAGCTAGATTGGTTGCCAAAGGACATGCGCAACAATATGGAATTGACTACGAGGAAACATTTGCACTTACTTCATGCATGACTACCATTCATACTATGGTTGCATTGGCTGCCCATCTAGGTTGGAAAGTACATCGATTGGACATAAAAATGGCTTTCTTGAACAATGATTTGCAAGAAGAGGTCTATGTGAAGCAACTTCCTAAATTTTCCATGAAAGGGCAAGAGCATATGGTTTGTTGCTTGCATAAAGCCTAGTATGATCTCAAGAAAGCTCCATGTGCATGGTGTGACAAAATGCATAAGCACTTGATTCCTCTTGGCTTCACATGTAATCCAATTGAAAGCACACTCTATGTATACAAAGATGGGGCTGATCTTATACTACTTGTTCTTTATGTCGATGACATACTCTTGACTAGGTCACATGATGCAAAATGTGAAATCCTTATGCTTGATTTGCAGCATACTTTTAATGTCACTTATCTTGCTCTTTTGACCTACTATCTTGGCATCTAGTTTTTATCAATTGAGGGGGAATTTTTATGCATCAAGCAAAGTATGTTGAAAAACTACTTCAATATTTTGACTTTGAGGATTGCAAGCCAGTTTCTACACCAGTTGAGATAGGATTTAAGTTCTCAATTGATGATTTCAGTGATGCATTTGACACTTCTCTTTATGAGCAAGATGTGGGATGTCTTATATATGCATGAATCACAAGGCCGGATATGCAATATGCAGTTTCCTAGTTGAGTGGATTCATGCATAGCCCTGGCACTAACCATTGGCAAGCAGTCAAACATGTGTTTAAATATCTCAAAGGCACTTTGAGCTTAGGTCTTTTTTATGGAAGAGATATTCACCCATGCTTGAATGCTTTTATAGATAGTGATTGGGCTCATTGTTATGATACTCGTGTGTCCACTATTGGTAATTGCTTTTTCCTTGGAAACTCAAGCATATCTTGGCTGAGTAGGAAGAAGCCTATAGTGGCGACATCGGGATGTAAAGCTGAGTATAGGGCAGTTTTCAGAGCTACAGTGGAGTGTATATGGCTGAGGTGCCTATTGATGGATCTTCGCATGGAGATTGATGTTAATATGCATATTCTCACTAATAATCAGAGTGTGTTGGCTGTTGCACAAAACCCAGTTTTTCATGCACGGACCAAACATATTGAGGTGCAGTATCACTATGTGAGACAACACCTTCATGCAGAACATATTGATTTAGTATATGTGCTTACAGAAGATAATCTGGCAAACATATTCACCAAAGCTCTTCCAAAGAAAAAGTTTGAAGCTTTTCGCAAAGCTTTAGGCTTATTACCTTGCGAGGGCTGATCTGTCACTCCTTGTATTTGTTCACATAATTTACTGTAGGGGGTTTTGTTACACTTATGTTGTAATAAAGTAAGTTTATGATCTAGGGGTCTGGTCGATTCAGACGGATCTGAAATCGGACACCGTTTGGTCATCCATGCATATGATCAAAGATCTCGAGTTTAGACTTACTAGGAGGTCTTGTGCTCTTGTGAACAAGTGATCCACTTAGCTTAGTGGTTAAGTCTCAAGGATGTGAAGGAGAAGGTCTTGCGTTCAATCCCCATGGGGGACATGGGGAGAGTATTTAGGCCAAAGAGATCTATAACTCGAGTTAATTGGGACACTTGGCGCACATGGAGTTACATGGCTAACACATGGATGGTTAGTATCCACCTCCCTAAGAAAGTAGTCCCCCTGGAGATAGCTATATATAGAGGCATTTGGTTGGGAGGAGAGTCATCTCTCTAGCATGTGGTGGTCGTAATCCTCATTTTCTTCCATTGCTATCAGAGCAAGCTTTCATGGTGACCTTGGTGGCTCATCATCTTTCTTAAATCTCTTATGGAATCCTTTTAGCATTTATCATCATCTTCTTCCTTACAACCTCATGAAGAGCTTGATGCAGGTTGAGCCGCTCATACTCAAGTTAGTACAGCATGCATTCAAATTCCTCTCGGCTGTGCAAAATAAAGAAGCTCCACTTATGAAGATTGTAGCACAACGTAGGTACGTTGAGGTCCGCATTAGGGGATCAAACCTACGACCTTGTTTGGCTTTCACTTCCTCGTATCCAAGGGAGCAAGCCACATTATTGACTTGTACAGTGTTCAATATGCTACATTCTTATAACATGCGCTGAAGAAGTTCATCACAAGTGCTTAAATGGAGATCATACACGTCGATAGGTTCAGGACTTCAGCCCATGACATCAACTAGAAGGTCCCGAGCTCTTCCTCTAGACCACTCGCGTTGTGTGTTGTATGGGGTTATGGAAGATAATCAAAAGCAAGAAGATAATCCCGAACTTGAACTCACGCATCAGCATTTAGAGCATATTCTTGTATGCCAAGTCTAGGCGACGTTCATTATCTGGAAGTTGGCTAAAAAATTATATGCATATTGAGAGATATCCTCTCTACTTTCGCATGGCATTCATAACTAGCAAGCCAAAGCTGATGGCATCAGTAGATCATCAGATCGTGGGATCAAACTCACAACATCATGTAGATGGAACTTCTCCTATCCACGGGAGCCACCCACGCTGAATGCTTTTCACTTGGTGTTATACCAATATTGTAGCAGATCATACAAGCAAAAGATTGACATGTCAACTTGGCACGATCGGGTCTTGAACCTGCGATATCACACACCGAAGAATCTCTGCTAACCGCTTGATCCACGATCTCTACTATCCGCCTGTTAACTTCTCATATTCTGGAAGAAGCATCAAAGTCAAAAGAGTTTTGCCATCATGGGGAGACAGGTATCGAACCAACACCCCAGATTCTGAGTGAAGCATCTTACCCACTACAGTAAAGAGGCTACGGGGTTTAGATCTTTTGAAGATCTATATTCAGTTCTTATTTCGCCCAATTTTCTGTTAATCCCGAGCTAAAAAGCTATGTGGTTTGAGTTTTCAACTGTGATTTTCAATCAAACCCGAGTACATAATCTGAAGTTCCTTGGTGATTAAAGCCAAATTTATTTTCAAATCCGAGTCAAAGTGAAGCAACATCAGATCGGAGCAAGGAAGATCGTGCTCTTGATCTTCATTACTTTTCGATCGACAAAAGACAAATCTCTTCAAGATTTTGGAGAGATGTGAGCATGGCTATGAAGGCTGGCTCTTCTTTGCATGGAAAGATTTTCCCCCAGAATCTAAGGATGCAAAATGGCTCTTCTAGAGGATCAAGGGAAGGACATAGCTTAATTGGAAGCTACGTATTTTCTAGTTTCTACTTGGCCTTACTGCTTGATTTATCTTGTTTTAATTATTCTACACTTAATCCTAGATGCACATTGAAATAGCCAAGATTTCAATCGATTAAATCTAGATTAGGATAATGAAAAATCCGCTTCTCATTCCAAGCATTAGTTTGCATTAAGGAAAGACTTGGTTTAAAAAAGAATCCTTGTGCATCAAAGAATGTATTTGTGTAGTTTGGTTCCAGATTTCCTTTCCATTCAGTAAGCTTTTTATTGCACCACAAGGATATTTTTTTATATCATAGTGCATTAAGACAAAGGAAAGGATATACATGCATCAAGACTGCATGATATACATTCTTAGTACAAGGAAAAGTCATGCATCAAGCTCATGCATGATTGTTGCATTATTTTTTGGGCATGCAAAGAACATGCATGCATACGCATGTGAGCATATGCATTTGCATGAAGGTAAATGCATTTGGATGATAGAAGGGGACGCTGTTTGCAAGTAGATATGAAAATGTACTCTCTTAGTATTTAGCTTACTTTATAAAGCTCATGGCTTGACATTAGGGAAGACAGATGACTAGTTAGTTGCAAAGACATGCTAGTTCTAGTTTTCAGCTGAAGTAATTAGTCGATTCCTTCCCAAGTTGATACTCCGTTATCAAAAATAAATACTTAATGACAATTAAGTATGTTTGATGTCTTACTAGGTATAATTAGGCACTAGGAGAACGTTAAGTATTAAATTTTCTTGATGACCAAGAAAATTTAATTACTTGCAAACTTTTTGCGATATATGATGACTCTAAGTCCTCGATGTACTTAGGGAGTCATGAAAATAAGCTTATAATGATTCCTCTAAGTATAGGTGATATTTAGAAGTTCATACAGATAAGCTTTAGTGGAACTATTGAAGTTTTCTCTTCTCATCTTGATAAGTGATAAACTTAAAAGAGATGAATAAACTTTAGCATCACTTGAACTTTAGTGTTCAATAGTTGGATGCTAGGTTCCATGACTGTATCTCTAGTCAAGATGCAAAGCTTTCAGAAAGCATGGAAACTTTATTAAGTATTCTTGTGAGGATAAGAAAAGTATGCTTGGTTTTTTTTAAGCTAATTAGAGCTGAAAGAAACCCAAGTCAAATTAATCTTTGGGAATCAAGATATTTTCTAAAAGATACGTCAAAGTAATCTTTAGGAATTAAGCTACTTCCTAAAAGTTAAGCCAATAAAGGAAATAGCCTAGTTAACTATTTCCTTAGTTAAAAAGGAATATCTTTTGGACAAGCAATAAAGTCTTAAGTCTTGGTCTTGTCCAAAAAATCAAGAATTTCTTTTGGAAGATTTTTCCAGTTAAGAAAAAGATTCCAAGATGAATCACTGGATTGGAAAGCAAAAGATTCCAAGATGAATCATTGGCTTAGTATTACTTGATTCCATGGTAGGAATCTAAAGCTCTTTAAAGAAAAATCTCCCTAGATGTAAGACTAGAATCTTTCAAGAAAAGTTTATTAGAAGTAGTTCCAAGTAATTCTCAAACCACTAGGCTTGGTATTTAAGTCCAAAAATTGATATAACCTAAAGATATATCAAAGATTCTTAGCTTTGGAATCTGAGAGGCATTGGAGTATGTCTGGACTTGAGATAGGGAAAGATCGCTAAATGCCCATGGGTAAGCAAAGACGCTTTTGTTATAATAAACACTAAGTCTTTATTCTAGTCGCAAGGTCAAGCAAACTTGATCAAGCTTGGCCATGATTGTTCAAGAATGTAGGATTGGAACTACTTTGTAGATTGCTCAAGCATTGGCAATGAAGTTCCTTTTGTTTAAGAGATCTTATAATAAACACTAAGTCTTTATTCTAGTCGCAAGGTCAAGCAAACTTGATCAAGCTTGGCCATGATTGTTCAAGAATGTAGGATTGGAACTACTTTGTAGATTGCTCAAGCATTGGCAATGAAGTTCCTTTTGGGAATTATTCAATCAAGCTCCATTTATCCAATGGAAAATTGTGAAAAGAGTAAGTTATTCCAAGTTTGAACAGAGAGAAGAAATTCCAAGAATGTAATCTGCAACCGTGAAGACGGTACATGCATTGATGTCATAGATGAAATAGAAACATTCATGGGGGGAAACAAGATAAAACAAGACTTGTACCATTACCATATTTAGAAATGTATGAAATTTTACATGATTGGATTAATGATCATCATCACTTTGAATGATTCAAGTCCAACATAGATACAAAATACAAAACTGTAGATAAGAAAGTAAAGCTAGTAGCTCAACCACTTCCCAAATTTAGTCATGAGAATATTAGAGAAGTAAGTCATGATCTAATTCTTGATCAGTCAAATGGTGACATCATTATTACTTCTGCCATTCTATGTCGTGGGCTATATAAGCCCATAGATTAAGCGAAATTTGTGAATGATTGAACATGTGCACTTCAAGATTCTCAAGCTATGTGAGATGAAAATCTTTGGCATGCACCCTTTGGTCATCTGAATTTTTCTAGTTTGCTATGCCTACAAAAATTTGAAGAGGTGTGACCTTTGCCAAAACATGAGGCACTTGCTAAGCATGTTTGTGAAGGTTTTATTTTGGGTAAAATGCAATGTTCCTTCTTCCTAGAATATGGTTGAGTTTGAGCTACTCAAAATTTGAAGCTTGTTTAGAGTGATGTTTTTAGTCCTATGCAAAGACCTTTTGGGAACAATCTTTATTTCGTGAATTTTGTTGAGGATTTTTCCAGGCATGCATGGGTATATCCATTGAAAGAAAAGTCTGAAGTGTTCATGTGCTTCAAAGAGTTTGTGGTTTTGGCTAAAAATTTGTAAGCATGTAAAATGGGCACCCTCCATTCTGCTTGAGGGGGGGATATATGTCTTTTGAATTTAATGCATTTCTCATTGAACATGGGATTAAACATCAGTGTACAGTGCCATATACACCTCAAGATGATAGAGTTGTAGAAAGGAAGAACATGTCACTCATGGGGATGGAGAGGCGTATGATCAAGAGTCAGGCTTTACCACATAGTGTATGGCTTGAGGCTATTATGTGTGCAACATATTTACTTAACACGTGTCCCACTAAAGCATTGCACTCTATCACTCCATATGATGGTTGGCATGGTGGCAAGCCATCTTGTGCTCACTTGCATGTCTTTGGTTTTTCGGCATATGCATTAGTGTCTAAACAGCAATATAGGAAATTGGATGATAAAGAAGTGAAGTGTACTTTTTTTGGGTACAGTTCTGAAAGCAAAGACTATCGTTTGTACCGTCCACTTACTAAATGCATTTTGGTTAGCCGTGCTATTGTTTTTGTGGAAGATGCTATTTATCCATTACTTTCATGTACTAAGTAGGCATCAGTTAGCTCCAAAGATATGTATGATACTTTGCTGCCTCTTTTTACACATGGATAGTCTACTGCTCATCCAAATGAGGCAATTTTATTGCCTTTACAGTTTTCACGTGCTTATATAGATCATTCCATTTTTTATCAAGATTTACATGATGCACTTATTAATGAGAGAATTGATATAGAGGAGGTGAAAACTATGCCTAAATGGCTAGTGAGACTTTGCAAGATAGCAAATTAGATGCACCACTATCATATCATACTCTTTCAGGCTCTCATAGTGCTTCTTTTGCATCATATTGCTATTCTATGGCTACCTCTAGTCTTTCGTATGAGAATGAACCTATTTCGTTTGATGAAGCACAAAATTTGAAAATTGGATGGCTCCTATGCAATCAGAATATGACGACAGTATGAAAAATGGTACCTCGTCTTTATGTAACTTTCCTCTTGGCAAGAAGGGCATTGGCACTTAGTGGGTATACAAGCTGAAGCAGAAGCCTAATGGAACAGTTGAGAGGTATAAAGCTAGACTCGTTGCAAAAGGTTATGCTCGAGAAAGAGGCATTGATTTTGATGAGACCTTTGCTCCTACATACCAAATGACTACTGCTCATAGCATTTGTGCACTTACAGCTTATCATGGTTGGAATGTACATCAACTGACATTAAAGTTGCTTTTTTTAATTGCGACTTGCATGAAGAAGTGTATATTTTTCAGCCATGTGGTTTTATGTAGAAAGGGCATGAAAACAAAGTGTGGAGGTTGAAAAAGGAATTATATGGTCTGAAACAAGCATCACGTGCTTGGTATGAAAAGATACATGCCTACTTGATTGCACTAGTTTTGAGAACAATCCAATTGAGAGCACCTTATATGTTAAGCGTGCAAATGATGTGGTTTTGATCATTGTTGTCCATGTTGATGAAATGCTACTCATTGCTCCTCATGAGAAGCATATTGATGATTTTAAGGGTGATTTGCATCCCTCATTTGAGATGTCATTATTATTTGGGCACCCATTCTATAAAAGTTAAAGGTGGAATTGCTTTGTGTCAAACCAAATATATTGACACATTATTATAGCATTTTGGGCTTGAATATTGCAAACCTATTGCCACTCCTATGGAAACTGGTTTATGGTTGAGTCTTCATGTTGTTGGAGATGCATTTGATGTTGTTCTTTATCAAAGGGCTATTGGATGTTTGATTTACTTATGCATTAATTGGCTAGATATTGAGTTTGTTGTCTCATAGATGAGAAGGTTTATGCATTGCCCAGATGTCAAGCATTGGCAGGAAGTTACGAATGTCTTTCGATACTTGAGTGGTGCCCAACTACTTGGATTGTTTTATCCCAAGGGGAGGATCACTACCACTAGATTTACATGCTTTTTATGAATTTGACTAGGTTGGTTGCTATGACACTCATGTGTCCACTAGTGGTTTTTGCTTCATGCTTGGTAGCTCATGCATATCTTGATTGAGCAAGAAGCAGCCTACTATGGCCACTTCTAGTTGTGAGGATGAGTATAGGACAGTTTTTAGAAGGACTATTGGGTGTGTGTGGCTCAAACACCTTATGGTTGGTTTAGCTGTTGGTAAGTCTTCTACAACCATCATCTTCACTGATAGTTAGAGCACATTGGCAATTGCAAGGAACCCTTTGTTCCATGCTCGTACTAAGGACATGGAGGTGCACTATCATTGTGTTAGGGAGAGGTTCTCTCTTGGAGAGATTAGTTTGGCATATGTGCCCACACAGGAGAAGATTGCACACCTTTTCATAGAGGCTCTACCTAGGGAGACGTTTGAAACTTTCTGCAAAGCTTTGGGCTTACTTCCTTTTGTGCATTGATTCCACATAGCTTGGCACTTCCTTATACATGAGTGCCAACTCCTTGTTCATCGCATCATTCCTAGGGGGGACTTGTTGATATATTTTGATAGTGATGTATGTGAACACACTAGGACCACCGGGGCACTTTCTCCCTCTTTAGGAGGTTTCTTTCCCCCTTGCTTGTATATACGTCTAAAATCCTAATGTGTCACTTATCTGTGTACATTGTCTTGGTAATACATTTAGTATTGTGTGTTGTGCTCCAAGATTCTTCTTCTTCCTTGTGTTGTTTGTGTGCTTCTGCAGACCTCAAACTCCAACATTGTGGAATGCTATACGAGGTGAGACCCTCTGGAAGATTTGGAAAGAGAGATGTGCCACCAACTTCGGTAGCCCTTTTAAAGAATGGTCAATCAAAAAATTGATTTTCTTTTTAGGTAAAAGAATTTCCAATTGTAAGAAAGCCCCCCCCTCCCCCTTAATTATCATAGACTATTTTTCCTTGAGAACAAAAATAAAGAGGAAAAAAGGGTTATCAACTATCTTTTCAATGTCTACGAGCAAGTCTTAAGCGACCCTTGTTTTGTGGGATTCGAGGGTTCCATGAGTGCTATGCATGTTTGGTTAGATAGTTGTTCTTTCTATTAATTAAATTTTGGGAGAGTGGGCTATTGCTAAATCTCCTTTTGGAAAAACACACACACACGTACACACACACACATATATATATATATATATATATATATATATATATATATATATATATATACACACACACAAAGAATTGTCTGTATGATTGATTAACATGACGAAACATCATAATGATCAACGCCACCATAATAATCATCATCGAACTTTTTTACGATCATTGTGATCACTTTCATTGTTGGTATTATGATTATTATCGTGACTAATCATTGTGATCATTTTCATCAACAACGTGATCATTGTGATCATTTTCATTGTTGGTGTTATGATTATTATCGTTACTCTGATCATTGTGATCATTTTCATCAACATCGCCATCATAAAGTTCAGAGTGTGACTTTGTGATAAAGTGACTTCCATGGGTCCCACTGACCAATCTTCTAGGCTGACCATGTTGTATTTTTGTAGCTTTGTCAATCGTTTTCTTAGCTTTATGAATGTTGTAATCTGATCAGGAATTCCTTAGACCATGCCATGTCACCTATTCTAATCTTCAGTATGTCACGTATAGGGCTTTCATGGACAAATAGACGTGGATGTGCATGTGGGGGTGATCAGTACCATATATGGGGTAGTACATTATGTTCTCCAAAAGTGTGTCAAACAGAAGCGAACAAAAAACGACCTATGTGGTTGTTCGGTCAAACCCTATGGATCCTTACAAGTGACTAGTAGAACATAAAATCATGAGGACTAATAAAATGCTTACCAGTGACGAGCAAAACATAAAATCCTTACAAGTGACTAGTAAAATATAAAATCATGTTTATGATGTCGTTTTTTCAGTCTTTGCATAGGTTTATGATTAGAATGTCTTCCATTTTATTCAATTTTGTCACTTCAAACCTTTTAGATGGCGGGTCACCAAAAGCACCAATCATCAAAATTAAATCGACAATTCTCGTCAATGTCCTCAAACTATCAATTTCTTCTATCATGGTTACAAAGATGCTGACACATGCGAGATCCTTTGTACCAAAGCCTTCTTTCTCTTTGGAGGTCCTCATTCTCCACGCTCCTAATACCAGAGATAAAGAACGATGGATGTTTTTTGTCTAATGCCAGCAGCCCACTTCCCCTCATTGTTGATGGAGCAATGGGGTTTCTCAACAAGATATAATAGTTGATTATTTGTAATAATTGCTTATTTGTAATATTGATGTTTCTATTCATGTCCTTATTTGTAATAGTTACTTATTTGCTTATTTATAATAGTTTCTTATAATAGTCTATATTCATGTCCTTATTTGTATAGTTGCTTCCAGTGGGATGATTGTACTTTCTATAAAATTTTGAAGTTCTTGCAGTGCTTGAAATAAGAAAAATATGAAAATTTTAATCATAAATTCATTATCTATCAATGCAAGCGCTCATAGAGGATGCCTCGTCTATACATAACACATTGAAAATGTACTAGTCAACAAAGAGTCATAGTCAACAAAACGTAATAGTCAAAAGATGCCTCGTCTACACATGCAGAGTCATAGTCAAAAAGGGTTAGGAGAATACATCCTTCCAAAAAGTATAGCCAATTATCAAGTCATCTTTAGGGGGCCCAATGTAGAGAAACCATGCAGCTCACTTCATCTTTTGGTGATAATGTGAGCATCATGAGGGTGATGTTGATAAAGAAATCAGAGTGAAAATGAATCTCAACAAGGCCTCATAACAATGATGGAGACGCTTACAATCTTGACAACATAATCATTTTTAACTGGAATAAGAGCATACATAAACTCAAGCACTATATTCAGAAATGACAGTGGTGAATTGAAATAATAACGATAGCAAAAAACTGTTTTAATCTTGATACTAATCATAATGGAATTTATAAATTAATCATAATGATAGCAAAACTCTGTTGTAATCTTCATACTAACCATAGTGGGATTTATAAATTAATCGTAATGTTTTTAATCATAATTTTAACCATGATGTTGAATTAGACCATGTTAATATATACATGTTCATGTGTACATGCTTGCATCACAAATCTCCAGAAATAGTAACAATATTTCAATTGTATGGTGACTTACATGCATACATGCATGAATACATATAAACATGCATACATATGCATACATACATTCATGTATGTATACATACATACACACATACATACATAAATGTAAGTGCATCTACGTAAGTATATATGTAAGTACGTATGCTTCAGTAAATTCTCATCTTTAAAAACAAGGGCCAGATTTACTTTAGGACAAATCTCAATGGCAAAATGATCAGAACATGATGATATTTCATATTTTTCAAAGGCCCAAAGTGAGTGAATGGCAATAATGTGGATTCAAGACGAATATGGATTTCCAAATGGATGGTTTGTGAGTGTTCAACTTAGAGAAAAGACAACATATTCATAACATAATCCACCATTCCTAAATCTTCAAAAGCAGTGTAGATTGTGCAATCATTTTTTGATCTTTGAATTCAGCATTTTGGAATTCGCAACATCGACTCCATGGAAACTTTTGCCCTCTCAAGCACTGTGGAGAATCGGGTATGGATCAAGAGAGAGAGATTGTCTATAGCTCACAAGAGAGAGATTGCGTTTGCTTGTAAATGGCATATTCTGTATTTGTAACATGTTAATATCCTACAGATTGTTTCCATTTTGTGGCTAAAGATTGAGAGAAAAATCTATTGGTTGTATTCATTATCTATTACTATAAGTCTCTACCCTACGAAGTTTTATAATTGACCGACATGATAGAACAACAAGAATCTAACCATTTTTACAATATCATAGGATTTTTTTTTTTAATAAAAGAAAGTTGCACCTTAGCCTACTGTCCGGAATTGTATTAGATAAAGGTAAAGAAAAGTACAAGTGAAGGGGACTAGTGCCCACGGGACCCCCCAAGTCCCACAGAGAGAGGGTAGATCTTACAGAGTTTAGATGGCATTACAAAGAAGGTTAATCACCCTCTCATCACCCTCATGTGGGGTTTAAGCTTGTTGTTGATGAGGAGAAGCACTTTATGATGCCTGAAAGGGGGGGAATTCTTACAGTTCGTGATTCTTCTACCAAGGAGGAACAACGATTTCTCAATCGACCACTCTTTGGGGGATTCGCCAAAGTTATAAGCATACCTTTCCTGCCAGATCATCCAAAGGACCTCCCCTCTGATGGCATTCTAGAGGGTCGCTGATTAGCCAATTGCTTCTCTGAGAAGAGCTTGTTTCTGGCTAATATTATTCTGAAGTTTAATTTTCTTTCTGACAATCTACCAAAGCATGTTGGAGTTGGGACAAGTAAAGAAGATATGAACAACATCTTCAATGGACTGATAACAATGCTTGCACCAAGGAGACAACCCACAAATTTTGCTAGCCTTTACGTTTGTCCAGATTCCCGATGAAGAATTTGCCATAAGAGGATAGTCTTTTTGTTTTCTATAAGAGGGTGCCAGATAGCCATGAACTTCATATCCCACTTTAGCCACATCTAAGACAGGCACCACTTCTTATTAAGGTTGACCTAATAGTCAATGTTTCCTTTGATATTCAGGATATCCATTAGGCGATTGTCATTATGCCATCTGAGACCCAGTGAGCATGGTGAATCATGTCCCATGAGAAGATGGACTTTAGAATGGTCCCAGGCAAGACGTCTGCTTTTTAAAATATTCCATTCTTCATAGGTAATGATGATGCAAGGGTTGATATCCTCGAACTTGACCCATTGGTTATTGGCTTAATTCCAGAGATGTTTTCATTCTCTAAAGCCCTTGTTCCAGAGCCTCTTGGCACTTTGAATGTTCCAAGATTCCACATTCCTGATGCCATGGATCGAAAACCAAATACATTCATTTTGTCGGGTACCAACTGCCCACTTCCAATCCTTGTTGATTCTTATAAAGCTTTTGACTTTATTCCAACTCTTCCATAGGGAGCATACAAGGTTCGAACCTTTCGAGAAACCAATATCGGGGAAAACAAAAGTGTCAGAATGTTGTGATTCTTCCAATTCCAAAATCCCACCAAAGTCAACGTGTTCTTGTTTCTTAAGATGAGTTTGGCCCACGAAGTTTCCCCATTGCACCATGCCTTGATCATCCATTTTGCTGCTAGTTTGGTCGCCATGCAACCCATGTCTAGAATACCAAGGCCCCCACTATCCCTTTGGTTAGTGCAGATGGACCATTTGATTTTAGGAACCCCCCTCCTATTGTGGTCTCCCATCCAAAGGAAATTTCTGCAAATACTTTCCACTTTGGACAACTCTTGCTCTTTTGGTCTCCAACAAGAGAGGCAGTAGATGGTCGATGAAATGAGGAACGTGTTAATAATCATTGCACGACCTACCAAATTGATTTGCATACCTCTCCAATAGCTTAGCTTTCTCTGAAGTCTAGCCACAACCCAGTTCCATCACTGCTCCATAGAGATACCAAAGCCGAAGAGAATCCCAAGAAGTCCGAAGACTTGACGTGGAGGAATGTTTTGGCAGCCTTGTTCAAAGAGAAGATCACGTTGGATCCCGACAATAGCTCTGAAAGAAGTCTTTGAGTGGTTGATTTTGGATCCAAAGGCTTCGCAAAAAGTGTCCAAGAACCTCCAAAATGTCTTCACACTGGAATAATCATTGTGGAAAAATGCGTTCATATCATTGGCAAAAAGTCTCATGGTGATCTGGCCATGCTTATGGGGCAACAAGAGGCCTTTGATATTACCAACTTCCACCTGTTGCTCCACCAGCCGGTTAAGCCCTTCGATGGCGATGGCAAAGAGAAGCGGAGCCAATGGGCACCCTTGTCTGATCCAATGTTTTAATTTGATCACCTTTGAAAGTTGGTTGTTAACATTAATCTGAGTCGATGCATTCCCCAATAGAGTCGATATCATCTTGGTGAATTTTTTGATGTAGCCAAGATCTTTAAGTGATTGCAAAATATAGTCCCATTCCAGTCTGTCGTAAGCTTTGTCAAAGTCGATCTTGAGGAAAACCACATCTTGTCTCTTCTCAGAAGTCAAGACCCTCCCAAATGTCAATTATGGCTTCCAAAATAGATCTAGCTTTGATGAAACCCTTTTGATCCTCCCTTAACCAAGCTCTTAGATGGCCGCATACTATGACTTTCGCAATGATCTTATAACCCGTTTGAAGCATCTTAATGGGACACCAGTTTTCAATTCTATTCTTTTCCCCTTTTTTATTGATTAATTTGATGATGCCATTGTTGAGACAAGTCGGAAGCACACCTAACTTGAGCGCCTCTTACCAGACCAAGTGAAGAGGGGTGGCCAAAACTAACTTGAAGGACCTAAAGAACTCATTAGTGAGCCCATCTGGCCCCGAGCTTTTCCCATGGGGAAGTGCATCAATGACTGCAATGATTTCACCTTCCGAGATAGGGGCATCAAGCAAGGATCCAAGGTTGTGTGGGATCCTATGGGAGGATACCCTAGAGATGGCCATCATGCAGTCACGTCTATGAGGGGAGAGGGGAGTCGAAATCCCCAAGAGTCTCATAAATTGTTCTTCAATGATTTTGATATTTTCTTCTTCCATATTGCAAGCGACATCGTTTGAGTCAAGCAATAGGGGGATCAATTCCCTATTTTGTTTCCTTTTAAGGATGTTACACATCTCTTTGGTGGGCTTGTCGGCTTTGCCAAACCACCAATCCTTAAAGAAGGTTTGCAAATTTTTCCTTTGTATTTTCTCTTCATATCTCAGAAGAGCTCTCATTCTTTGTAGACCCTGCTGGGATTGAAGTTTTCCTTTGTTCACTTCGTCTTCAAGTCTCCAGTGTCTATGATATAGGGCTTCTTTGCGCTTGTGCTGAACAGATTGGAGCATCTTCATGGTTCAAATTATGATCTACCGTGACTTATCAACCATGCTTCTCCAGCTCTTGGCTGGGATGAGTAGCAAGCGAAAGACTTCTTCCACACTTTCATGATTTCTTGATGGGCAGAGGAGTTTGAGCAAGCATGAAACCAAGGATCCTTACGGGTTTTGGAGACAGGTTGGAATGAGATAGTGATCGGGTAGTGATCAGAGATGGGGAGGTCAGTGCATTGAGAGAAGGAAGGATAGCCCCTCATATTGATAATGTTTTGACCAATGTAGCTTCTATCAAGTCTAGCTTTCCTTAGGTCCTCCGACGCTTGGAGATTGGACCATGAGAAGCCATTCGAGTCTTTGAAATCGACCAAATCCAAGTGCAGTTTCTCTTTGTCCCAAGTTTCTTTCTCTCGACCGTCGATGATCCAGCCCTTGCCGTTCCCTCGATCCGCAAGGTCCTTGTTGGGGGATTCTTGGACAAGAAGGGATTTGAGTGTTTGTAGGAGAAAAGGGAAAGACAAGAAGAAAGATACACACTGGAAGCCTCTGTCGATTGATTATTATAAGACAAATACAATGTTGAAGCACAATACAATCCAATGCTTCTATGCAAAATCCCACAGAGTGCTCAGTTACAAAATACCAAATACCCAAGGGACTTGTTGCTGCCGGCCTCCTCTGCACCAAACCTCCACCTTGTCCAAGCCTCCACTTGTGCACACCTTGCACCAAGCTTCCACTAAGGGGGAGGGATGGGTACCTTCTGTCGGCACATGCACATTTCAATAAGACCTTGGGATCCTTGGGGGACTAGCTTAGCACTTCTCTACACACTTCCTTGGTCACTCTTCATGCACACCTTCCACTTCACTTCTTTGTGTCACACACTTTGGGTCTCTTGCACTTCTCTTTCTTGCCTTGCTTAGTGTCCTGTAGTGACTTGAGACTAAAACCAAAAATTTTAATTGGGGGGCCATACTTTCACTTCTGCATATGCTGCCGCTTCACATACCTTCACATTTTCCTTTTAACTCTTCAAATGTGCACATAAGGGAGGGTTCACCTGAACCTTCCAAAACACTTTAAAAACACTTTGACCTTAGGGAATTAGAGAAATACCTCTGCAACCTGCAACCCACTTTCTCCAACTTACCCTTTGTTGGACAATTAATTGTGCACTACCTATGCACTTTGACACCTGCACTTTAGCACTTTGACTTTGCACCAGTTACTTTGAACTATTTGACTTTGATGTTTTGACTTTGATTGTGGTTGACTTTGAGTGCGGTTGACTTTGACCAATATGACTTTTATGGGCTCAACAGTTGCCCACCACCTAATTGGCTCTCCATCCCAAAGAGCTACAGCCAAAACTCTGAGCATAGAGTATACCATAATGCTTGGGCTGCCAAATCTGCAAAAGGACACTTGAGCAGCTACCATTTCCATCAAGAGCAGGAGAGAATAAGCACTAGAGAAGAACCAAAAAGTGGAATTTTTGCATGGAAAAGCAAAGGAAGGAAACGGAAGGGTAGAAAAGAGGGTAAATGGAGGACTGATGGGCTGAGATCGATAGGGCAGGGAGGGGCAAGGATGTGGCTGGGCCAATGGGTAAAGGGAGGCTGAGTTAGAAGGATTATGGGGTCTACAGAGGGAAAAAATGATCAAACAGTAGAGCTACAGAGGGTGCATATGAGAAATTTGGAAACATAAGGTAAAATGAAGTGAGAATAGACCATGTGGACAATGCAATAAAACAAAAACATGTGAAAAATGTGCTCAAAACATATGGGTTTTGACCAAGAGTCAGAGAAAATGTGGGAATTTGGAAAAATAAAGCCAAAAACTGAGTCTAGAGGTGCCAAAAAACATGAAAATGACTCCAGTTTTGAAAAAAACGGCCATCCAAGGCACGATCTAGAGCCAAAAGCTTTGAGCCATGAAAAATAATAATAATAATAATAATAATAATAATAATAATAATAATAATAATATAAATTTATGTTTTTCTAAAAAACAAAAAAAAAAATATGTCCTCGTTCTTTTTTTTTCGAATGCCTAGACCTGAACAAAAAAAAAATAAAATGAAAGAAAATAAAAAATAAAAAATAAAAAGAAAATTAAGATAAATAAATAAAATAAATAGTAAAATAAATAATAAAAAATATATATAAATAAAATATAAAATATAAAATTAAAAAAAATAAAAATAAAGAAAACGGGGGGGTTGGAGGGGGGGGGGGATGTGTCAGAACCGGGGGGTGGGGGGGGGGCGGGGGAGGGGAGGGAGGGAGAGAGAGAGAGAGAGAGAGAGAGAGAGAGAGAGAGAGAGAGAGAGAGAGAGAGAGAGAGAGAGAGAGAGAGAG
Source organism: Ceratopteris richardii (assembly GCA_020310875.1). Taxonomy (NCBI): domain Eukaryota; kingdom Viridiplantae; phylum Streptophyta; class Polypodiopsida; order Polypodiales; family Pteridaceae; genus Ceratopteris; species Ceratopteris richardii. The sequence goes on from CM035421.1 coordinate 121,007,294, forward strand.
AGTTTTTTTTTTTAATTTCCAAGTTTTATTTTCGGGAAAATCTCCTAGAGGGAGGTTTTTCTTGGGTAGAAAAATGCCCAAAATTAGAAAAAAATCGAGAAAAATTACCAAAAAATCCAAAAACAATTCTGGAAGAATTCTCAAAAATTCTCTACAGGGTCGAGGGCAATTTCCTCAATCAAAACCACAGAGAGCTTCCTTTATCCTTCTAATTTGGCAAGAAAATGACTATTAAAAGGGATGAAAATGCTAGAAAAAATGCTTGAAAAATTCCCAAAAAGTCCCAAAAATTTCCAAAAATTGTACTTTTGCAGAGGTTATGAAATGCCTTCTAAATTTGCAAAAAACTCAAGGAACAAGCATAAAATGGATAAAGAAAACTACTAAAACTGAAGCAAAATGAAATGAGAAGGCTATATGCAACCTGGACATATTTTGCAGTTCCAGGTGATCCATACTACTTCAAGTGTGTTGATGGTAGGCCTTGAGCCTTGATATGTTGGCAGTGGCAAGGCCTCTCCTTTCAGTGTCTCTAAACAGCACCCCAATTCAGCATTGTTTTAACTCGATAAGGTCCTTCCCAGTGTGGAAGCCATTTTCCTCTCACTTGTGTTTGAAGATGAGGTCTATGAAGAAGAACTAACATGTCTGGCTCTATGTGTTGTTCCACATATTTTGATCATGTGCCTCCTTCCTCTCCATGTGAGTCTCTATCAATTGTTTTGTTGATAGTAGACGAATCTCCTCCACTTTATGTAGTGCTCCAAGCCTCTGAGAGACATCACAATCTTTCTTTCCCTACATGAATGCTACTTTAGGTGATCCATGTAAAAATTCAAAGGGCTCAATTGGCAATATGCCATAATTCAGTTGGAATGGAGAATATCCCGTGGCCTCTTTGTAAGCTAACCTGTATGCCCATAGGGTACCTTGAAAAGCAATGCCACAGGAAGTGGGCTGTAACATACATTCCTTCCTTAACATGGAAATTAATACCTTATTAGTTGATTCAGCCTGTCCATTGGCTCTTGGGTAGTAGGCACAAGAGGTCCTATGTAGAGTTCTATACCTGTTGAAAATTTCCTGCGGGACCTTATTCAATAAAATGAGAACCCTAGTCTGTACAAATTTCAAGTGGACATCCAAACCTGCAAATGATGCTACTGTAAATGAAATCAGCCACAGTTTGGGTGGTGCAGTCAGGTGATGCAATAGCTTCAGCCCATTTCATCGCATAGTCTGTGGCTATCAATAAATACTTCTCTCTTTTTGGAATCCATGGAGGGTAGATAGGCCCTACAAAATCTAACCCCCACTTCTCAAATGGTTGCCAAGAACTGGAAATAATCAAGGGGTTGTGCATCTGCTTGGTGGGCTTAGGTCCACACCTCTGGCAAACATCACATGCTTTTCCCCAGTCATCAGCATCTTTGAATAATATAGGCCACCATAAACCAGCATCGAGGATCCTCTGACTCATAATATGCCCTGGAAGGTGCCCACCACCTCTTCCTTCATGTGCTGATTGAAGGACTTCGCTCACTTCTTCTTCTTCCAAGCACTTCCTAAACCTGTCATCCTTTCCCTGTCTATATAATTTATCTTCAATGAAGGTATAAGGTCTACTCTTGATTAGCAGCCTCTTTCTTTGCACAACACTAGCCTTCTCTGGATACATTCCAGCTTTAATGAAATTCTTGATATCATAATACCAACCTTGAGCTTGTACAGTGAACAGATTAGCATTTGGAAAATCGTCATTGACTCCACTAGCTTGATTCATCATATTGATCTTGGATAGGTGATCTGCCATGACATTTTCTTTACTTGGTCTATGGACTACAAAAAAATCAAACTCTTGGAACAAAAGTAGCCACCTCCATATTCTTCCAGTTGCTTATGGCTTGTTCAATAAATACCCTGGTTGATGATCAGTGATCATGACAAACTTCACACCTAAAAAATAATGACAAAATTTTTGTACTGCAAAAACCATTGCTAGAGCTTCCCTTTCTGTTGTGCTAAATTCTTTTCAGCTTTAGTCAAAGTTCTACTAGCATACTGAATAGGCCTGTTAAGTTTGAATTCTTCACTATGTTGAGCCAATAATGCACCCACTGCATATGCACTGGCATCTGCATGCACATGAAAAATTTTTGACCAATCTGGGATGATAAGAAAATTTGGTGCAGCCACCAATTTGGACCTTAATGTCCAATAAGCCTTTTCTTCTTCCTCTTCCCATTTATAGGGCACTTCTATACGTGTAAATCTAGCCAGTGGCGTGGCTATCTCTACATACATTTTTATAAACCTTCTATGGTATCCAGTATGCCCCAAGAAACTCTGAATCTCTTTAGGAGATTTTGGTTTAGGCAACTTTAATATAGAAATAATTTTATCAGGATATGGGGCCATACCTTTAGCCGACACCACATGTCCCAAGAGAGTTCCTTCTGTCACAAGGAAATGACATTTGTTTGGGTTGAGCTTTAGCTTAGTCTCCGTGTATCTCTTAAAAACATTCTATAGTTGTCTCAACTGATGGTCCAAACAATCTAAAGGGGTCTCATTGTGAGCACCTGAAAATGAAGAGAAGTCAACCATGAAAATTCTAAGTGATTCCAGTAATAAGGGACCAAAAATGAGGTTGACAGTTCTATTAAAGGTGGTTGGAGCATTTCTGAGTCCAAATGGCATTTTTACATACACATATGTTCCCCAAGGTGTGATAAAAGTAGTCTTTTCATGATCATCTAGGTGTATTGATATTTGATTATAGCCAATAAAGCCAATCATTAAGCTATATGATGCATGTCCAGCCACTTCTTCAATGACCTGCTCTGCAAATGGCATTGGGAAACCATCTGGAATGGTCATCTTGTTGAGTGCTCTAAAGTTAACAAAAATTCTGATTTTATTGGTATTCTTCTTTGGTACTATAACCATAGGTGATAGCCACTCTGAGTGTTCCACAGGAATAATGATTCCTGCATCCTCCATCTTTTGTATTTCCACATAAACAGCTTCAGCATATTTTGGGTTAAGTCTATAACTCTTCCCTCGTATTGGTTTAGCTCCCTCAACCAAAGGGATTCTATGCTCTCCATAATTGGCAGACACTCCTTCTAAGTCTTTATAATGCCATGCAAAAACATCTGTATAATGGATCAAGAAGGATCTTACCTTTTCAAGGAGCCCTGGGTGGCTCCACAACCAAGTGGCCACCAAAATTGGCCGATTATTGTCCTGAGGGCCTAATTGTATTTCTTTGACAAGGTTTCTCTCTACCATATTATCTTCTTGCTCATCTCCAACCTTGTTTTCTTCCACTAGCTTTTCGTGCATTGTTTCATAAGTAGGGGTATTTTGGATCTCAATGCATTCCTCCTTATCCTGCATCCATCCTGCAGTGATTTCTTGAATTGGGAAAGAGCATTCTTCACTAGTGTGCTTTACCTTATCTTTAGATTTAGTAACTTCCTTCTCTATTGTTGTTACATTCTCCTCTAGGTTGAATTTGAGGGGTGTCTTCCTGCCCCTTCTGTGGTATGTGATGGGCTCTCCCAATCCATCAACCTGAACTTCATCATAACCTTCAGCTGTGCAAGAATTATTAAGAAAAATTCCAAAACAAGAGGAAGAGTTCCCTACTTGGAGCCAATTTAGAATATCCTCTTCTTCCTCAAAATCTATTTGGGGTTGGTCCTCTGTTTCTGGTTCCTTGCAAATTCCAACTGTTTGCATCATGCTGGTGTTCCCTTGATTATCTGGGCCCTCTTCTAAATGTATCTGTCTGAGCTCTTGCCCTTTCTTTTGTACCCACATAGTGTCTTTATCCCAATCATGGATAACACTTGCATGCCTCAGCCATGGTCTTCCAATTAAGAGGGGAAATCCTCCTTCAACCTAGGGAAGTCTTAAAACGACAAGATCCAGAATGAATAGATTACCTTGTATTTCAAGTGGAACTTTTGGGATCACTCCCAAGGGCCTTACTTTGCTCTGATCTACCAAAGTAACAGTGAAATTTGCAGGCCTTGAAGGGTGAAGTCCAATCTTTTCCATTGTATGTTCAGGCATCAAGTTAATGCCAGAACCACCATCCACAATAACTCCTTGAAATTCATGACCTTTGATAGATACTGTCAGTTGAGGACTCTTATAATCTGTAAGGGGTGCTTCCCCTACAATTTTATCTTTATGTATAACAACAGTCTTTGCCACCAAACTTGTAGTGGAAGCCTCATCAATTATCTGCAAGAGTTCGAACCTGAATTTTCCATCCATCTTTATTAAATCAAAAATACTAACCTCCTTTTTCATGGACTTGAGTAGTTTTGAAGCCTCTGATTCCTTAAGAGCATGGGCTCCAATTGACTTATCAAACTCCTCATGAGCTCCGTTGAATGCATGCCCAATGGCATCACTGGTACATATGAGATCTCCTTTTTGCCTTGTATCTGCACATGCGGTGGCTTTGTCTTCTTCAGATGTCTCTTTGTCTTTGTTCAATCCATGAATTCTTGATTCTTGAACTATATCTACTTGAGCCTTTCCCTTGTTTCTTGTCTGCACTGTAAAAGACTCAATTTCTTCTAACTGCACCACCCTGGTAGATGGTGATGGCTCAACCCGGATGAAGAGGCTTGATTCTTAGGACAACAATTTGTATAGTGGTCTCTGGTCTCTAGGTAGTTTCTACAAGGAGGGGCATTTTCTGGTAGAGTGCACCTACTTTGATAGTGCCCACATTCTCCACATCTGAAACAAATGATTGGCCTTCTAGGCCCATTTCCAAAGTTATTCCTCTGTCTTGGGTTGTAATTGTTACCTTGATTGGGTGCAACCACCATTACATTTGCTAGTGGTAGGGATCCTCCTTGTGTCCAATATGTTGTTGCAGGTATTCCCCTTGATTGGCATTCCTGGGCCTCATGACCAGCTTTCTTGCATAATTGGCAAGTCAAACTTAACAGAGGACATTCACTTACTATATGACCTTGCTTGCTGCACATGGAACACCAAAGTCCACTCTTGATGCCATCCCCTTTGAGTTCCTGCAGCTTCTATCGCAGTTGGGCAAATTCCTCTGCTTGGGCCTCCTCCTCCTTTTGGAGTTTTAATGCTTCACTCTCCCTTCCCAACTGAGTAACAACATTCTCCTCCTCTTTGTGGGGCTTTTTCCTTTTTAAGCCCTCCAGCTCCTTCCTTAGCTGGATTACTGGATCCTCCATTTCTGTGGAATATTGTAGTTGAGAAGAAGTTGCTCCATATTGTTGCCTTATCTACTCCAGTCGCGTAGCTGTGTTGATGAACTCCTCTATGGAGGCTGTAGGCAATACTAATTTCTTGATTTTGCATTGGGTGGGCACTGGAAGTGGCTTAGCTAACCATTTCTTAACAAAAAAATCATGTGGTGGATCTGGCAATTTAGCCATTAGTGCCTTGGTCCTAGTCACAAACTCTGGGAACTTTTCACCTGGACCCAATCTCAAATTTTCTAGTTCTTCTATGATGATCTCTGCAGTATGTCCATGCTAGAATTGATTTTTGAATGCATCTTTCATCAAGTCCCAAGTTGTAAAATAGTTCTCAGCAAATTGGTTGAACCATTTATCTGCTAATCCTTCTAATGTGGCAGCGAAGAGTATAAAAAAGGCATCCTCCCTGCCCATTAAGCCTCTAGTCTTGCATAGTGCCAAAAACCTTCTAATATGTTCGTTTGGATCCTCCTGAGCTAGGCCTTTGAAAGAAGAAAATTTTATATTTAATCTTGAGAGTAAGGTTTCCAAGTCTACATGTCCCGCCATGCTCTTTACTGATGAGGTTGATGAAAGTGGAGTAGATGATCTTCTAACAGCCTTCCTCCTTGTTTGCTTGCAGGTGACCCTCAATGTTTGGGACCGAGTTGCGGTCATGAGCTGCTCATAGCTCTCTTAGGATGAGATAATTGATAAGAATATGTACCTCTTAGTCCACTGAAGTAGTACTGTCGACACTTGAATAGTGCTTCTCCAACTACAATATGTCTTCTCCTATGCTTAAATCTCCTTGGAAGTCCCACCGTGCATGCCAAATTTTATTGGGGGATTCTTGGACAAGAAGGGATTTGAGTGTTTGTAGGAGAAAAGGGAAAGACAAGAAGAAAGATATACACTGGAAGCCTCTGTCGATTGATTATTATAAGAAAAATACAATGTTGAAGCACAATACAATCCAATGCTTCTGTGCAAAATCCCACAGAGTGCTCAGTTACAAAATACCAAATACCCAAGGGACTTGTTGCTGCCGGTCTCCTCTGCATCAAACCTCCACCTTCTCCAAGTCTGCACTTGTGCACACCTTGCACCAAGCTTCCACTAAGGGGGAGGGATGGGTACCTTCTGTCGACACGTGCATACTTCAATAAGACCTTGGGATCCTTAGGGGACTAGCTTAGCACTTCTCTGCACACTTCCTTGGTCACTCTTCATGCACACCTTGCACTTCACTTCTCTACGTCACATACTGTGTGTCTCTTGCACTTCTCTCTCTTGCCTTGCTTAGACTATGCTCCCTCTTGCTTACACTTAGAATAGTCTAAGAATAGTCCTTGCCTTCATTTGAGTGTCGATTCACATACGCTCCTAACTGCAAGAGTATCTTGGTGCTCACTTTGATGTCCCAAGATTGTCTTCACAAGTGGGCAGCCAACGACTCCCTGTTTTGTCCTGTAGTGACTTTAGACTAAAACCAAAAATTTTAATTGGGGGGTCATACTTTCACTTCTGCGTACGCTGTCGCTTCACATACTGCACAATTTCCTTTTAACTCTTCAAATGTGCACATAAGGGAGGGTTCACCTGAACCTTCCAAAACACTTTAAAAACACTTTGAACCTTAGGGAAATTAGAGAAATACCTCTGCAACCTGCAACCCACTTTCTCCAACTTACCCTTTGTGGACAATTAATTGTGCACTACCTCTGCACTTTAGCAGTTGACTTTGACCTTGACCTTGTTGACTTTGACCCATTTGACTTTGACCTTTTGACTTTGACCTTTTGACTTTGACTGCAGTTGACTTTGACCAATATGACTTTTACGGGCTCAACAGTCCTCCACCATATTGAAGTCACCACAAATTAACACGTTGTGGGGGAGCGAGTCCAAGGAGGCCTAGCTATTGAGTCTCTCCAGCTCCCCATTAGGGGCATACATAGAAACTAAGCTAAATCGAAAAGAGGCACCAAAGGAAATGACAATCCATCGATGGCTCTCATCTTCAGTGTAGTTCTCAAGTTTTTCAAACGAGAATTGATTTATACCAATTTTCATCCCACTAGACCCCGAGGGTGCGATATCGAGAACCAAGCATGGGTTGGGGAGACATGTCTAAGATGTTTTTGGAAGTCTCCATCGTCGATTTTAGTCTCTTGAATACATATAAATCCTCAATTTAGGCTAATGTAATGAAGCCATTGACCAATGATGATCGCTCGTAAGGGGGCAGCCAGCCCCCTTGCATTTAACGAGGTGACAATCATTCTCGTACGCTACCCTCTTTGCGAGAGGGGCCCTTATCCTTTATCTTCTTGGATTCATCTTTCTTTTTCATAGGAAGGGGATCCCGACTTATCAATTTGTTCTTGTGGGGGCTTTTCCAGGGTATCTCAGTAGGTTGTTTTCCCTTGCGGGTGGCCATGTGTTGAAATGAACAAGAAACTGCTTCCGGAAACATCGATCCAATGATAGAACTTTCACTATCCATATTGTCTTTGTTGCTGGTAGTAAACCCATCTTCTTTGCTTGTAGTGTAGTCGTCCTAATTGGTTTCTTTGTTGACAGGGATCTCTGGGTCTTTATCCCTAGTTTCCATCTCAAACTGGTTCCTACTTGGGTAATCAAGCAGTACAAGATGTTTGGGAGGCTATTTGGCATATACTTTCTCTTAGAGATCGGCGTAGGGCTTTTTTTCTTTTCGTGAGCCCGTCTGAGTTAGTTTTTGGGTTTTGGGGGCCTTTAACTTCCTCTTTGTTCTCCGGGTGATTCAGTGTCCCATTGTTGGCTAGGGCTTTTCTGGCTGCTTCTTGTTTTTGCTTGCATTTTTATCTCAGTGGGCAATCTTTAACCATGTGGCCTTATTGGCCACAATGAAAGCACATATTAGGTAGGTTTTTGTTGTTGACGGCTTGTTCCCAAATATCCGGTTGGCCCAGGTCCACTTTGATCTTTGATGGAAGGGCTGTGCTGAGGTCAGCCTTGACACAGATCTGAGGGTGCCACCGGGCATTGAAAGAATGCCTTCTGCCTTCATAAACGAGACCACCAACATCCTCTCATGATGCAAATGGCTTGTGATTGGAGAAACGATGTCCCACATGAAGTTATACAAGAAGTACGAGAGGTTAGTGAGCTTCACCCAGAGAAGGTTTCGGAGAGATTTTGATTTACTGGGAATAAAATTAGGGGACCATCTGAACAAACTTAGGGTCGCCCACCCAAGTTGCTAGGTTCCAACACTGAGGGCTTGGAATGCCATATCTTCATTCACAAAGACTAGCAACATATGACTAGCTGATAAGAACCGACACTTGCTAACAATCAACCTGCGGGGGAGCCACTCTTTCTGAAGCCACTGGCACACGGTTTCGAGTGGGGGCCTAAGGCCAAACACTTGACCAATAAGACATAATTTCTTGAGCTCTTCTTTCTTTGAAAGAGTTCCATATGTGCTAAGAGAGACCAAGAGAGGCTCAACTCCCCCGGAGGCCTCTTGAGTGACACAAGATCTCCCCTCTAAAATAGGGGCCAAGATGCCATTCACCCCTTGGGATGAAGCTAGGTTGCTTATCACAAGGGAGGGGGCCGCCCAAGCCTTGATAGGGGCCCAGTGGAGAAAAACTTCCACTATCAACCCTTCACATCACTAGTGGCCACACCAAAGCACAAAGGATTTTGGCAAATACTTAAAAACCCCCTTTTTTTCAAAAGGAGCTTGGAAATTACGAAGAAAGAAAAGCTTTGCAACCCACTAAAAAAAACTCTTTTCTTTTTGCCATGATCGCTTTACCTTGAGCGGCACATCGAGAGCGAAGACTAGAAACTAAGAGCTTTGAGATGGGGAGCAAATCAGTTTAAAGGCCCTCAACCACCCGCGATAAGATCAATGTGAAGTCCCGCTAGCTGTCAATCGTGACAAGCTCAGAACAGGAAGTTTTGAGAGAACAACGCTCCTACTAGACAGGCTCAACTGACGATCACGATGGAGAAGCAAGGCGATGGACACGTCACCGATAGATCTGGGACAGTCGCGAAGGATACAAACACATCACTGCTTGGACAGTCACGATAGAGAGCAAGGACAGTCGCGATGGACGCATCCTTCCTCGGTTTTGGAGCAAGCTTCCAACGATGGATGGAGGACTGGTGACGGACAGGGAACGTTCAAGTGTCGATCGCGACGAACTCAGAACACGATGCACACCAAGAGAAAGAAGTCTCGCACGATTCTATCCTACTATTGCAATCCATCGGCACGAATGGTGTATCCATTGCGAAAGACGGGAGGCGGTGCGATGGACGGGTGTGCTATCCATCACGATTGACGAGGAGAGGATCTTTGCCCGTGGCGATGGACTGGCAAGAGCTTTGTCCATCCAATATGATAGGAATTTCTTCTCGAGGGGATGAATTCATTTATTTGAAGCTTCCGATTTGATCTACATCTAAAGAAATCGTCTTGAATCTATGTCTTGTATGATTTAATGATAAACAATGGAACTTTCTAATAATGAATGAGGGATTCGGTGCATGACTTCTGCATCAAGCAATTTATTGTCCTTCAAGGAGCTCATTGGTCATATGGGTTCCACATTTCCTACAAAGAATGGTATTAGAGTCTCTTAGATTATGTGCATGGTTTAAGACCCTAGGCTAAGACATATTAATGGCTTTGAAATTGAAGGGATATATTTTCTAACAATAATGTTAATAAATAACATAGGTCAAATTGCATACTTGATGATTTATTGTTTGATAACATTTCCAATATAGGATCTTGCTTTGAAGGCGGCCAATGTGCTTCTCAAAGTTTCCTAGATGGAGAAGAGAGAGAATTTCATTGGCCCAAATTATATCTGGAAGAATCATTCTATGGTCAGCATTACCATTCTTTTATTATTTATGTTATATAGATTCTTTCTATTTTCCATGCCTATACTCTATGAATTTCTCAATCATGTTCTATTTATAACATAACTTCACAAGAAGGATCACTTGAGAGATTCACACCAAGGTCCTTCGCAGATGTTGAGTTGATTGCCATGCAACTCCACAAATATTTCTTGTTGTTTCTCATAGGGTTGAGAGAGTGAATCATTCATTCTTTATTTTTGTTTTTGACATGGGCACCTTGGAAAAGCCTAACCCTAATTTTCTACACATTCTGAAATGGAAGCTATTTAAAAACTTTCCATCTCTCAAACTCTACAAAAAATATTGGATGTTATGAAGGCAAATGGATTGGGGACAAGAGCTTCGATATTTGGTGATATTGGATCAAATGTAGGGATGGCTACTTTTGTTGTTGTTGCTTCCATGCGGTTCAGAGTAATTGCTATTAGTTCTAGAGAATGTTCATGAGTTTTGTCACCCAGATGATCTCCACCCTCCTTGGAAACGTGTCGATGCAAGTTAATGTTAATGGCCAACTGTCGAAGGTGATCAAGCTAAGCAGATCGGTCAGACAAGGGTGCCTGTTGACTCCCCTTCTCTTTGCCATTGCCACAGAAGGGCTTAGCTGGCTGGTGGTTCAATCGGTGGAAGCAACCAATATCAAAGGCCTCCGATTTGCCTCGTGAACGTGTCCAGATCACCTTGACACTTTTTGTCGATAATATGAATGTGTTCGTCCACAATGATACTATCATCTTGGAGACGTTTTGGAGGTGCCTAAATAAAGTATTGTGAAGCCTCTAGATCCAAAATCAACCACTCTAAGACCACTTTCGAAGCTATTGTTGAGATCCAACCTGACCTTCTCTTTAATCATGGCTGCCAATTCATTCCTCAAGGACAAATTTTTTGGCTCCTTGGGATTCCCTTGGGTTTTGGTATCTCAATGGAGCAGCGGTGGAACTAGGTCTTGGACAGACTTGAAAGCAAGCTAAACTATTAGAGAGGTATGCAAATCAATGTCGTTGGTCGCACAATGGTTATCAACATGTTCCTCATTTCGTCTACCATTTACTTCCTCTCTTGTTCGAGACTGAAAGAGCAAGAGCTATCCAAACTAGAAAGAATTTGTAGAAACTTCCTTTGGACAAGCAAGCACAATAGGAGGGGTGTGCCCAAAATCAAGTGGTCCATCTCCAGCCAAAGAGATATTGAGGGCCTTGGCATTCTAGACCTTGGGTGCATGGCTAACAAAATTGCAGCAAAATGGATGATTAGGGCATGGTGCAATGCAGAGACCTCGTGGGCCAAGTTAATCTTCAGAAATAAGAACACATTGACTTTCGTGGGATTCCAAAATTAGAAGAGTCTTGACATTCTGACCCTCTTGTTTTCCTCGCTCTCGGTTTTCCTATGAGAGAGTTGGAATAAAGTCAAAAGCTTCAAAAGAGTGAGCGAAGATTGGAAGTGGGGAGCCGGTATCAGAGAGAGGGACACTATTTGGTTTCCAATCCATGGCATGAGGATCGTTTCAAGAAACTGCTTCCGGAATCGTCGATCTCATGATGGAACTTTCACTATCCATTTTATCTTCGTTGCTACTGGTAAACCCGTCTTCTTTTCTTGTAGAGTAGCCCTCCTGATTGGATTCTTTGTTATCAGGGATCTCTAGGGCTTTCTCGCTAGTTTCCACCTCAATTTGGTTCCTACTTGGGTAATCAAGCTCATTAATCTCCTTTTCTAGATTGCAATACAAGTTGTTTGGGGGGCTTTCTAGCATTCACTTTCTCTTAGAGATCTACATGGGGCTTCTTTTCCTTCTTCTTCGAACTTCTGTGAACCCGTCTCAGTCAATTTCTGGGTTTTGGGGGCCCTTAACTTCCTCTTTGTTTACCGAGTGATTTAGTGTCCCATTGTTGCTTAGGGCTTTTCTGGTTGCTTTTTTTTTGTTTGCTTTTTTGTCTCAGTTGACAATCTTTAATCATGTGTCCTTGTTGGCCACAATCAAAGCAAGTGTTAGGTAGGTTTTTGTAGTTGACAGCTTGTTCCTAGATATCCCGTTCGCCCAGGTCCACTTTGATCTTTGATGGAAGGGCTGTGCTAAGGTCAACCTTCATGTCTTGCACCTTCATAAATGGGACCACCAACATCCTCTCATGAGGCCAATGGCTTGCTGATTATAGAAATGATGTCGCACATGAAGTTGTACAAGAAGAGTGGTAGGTTAGTGAGCTCCAGCCAGAGAGGGTATCAGAAAGAATTTGTGCATGTCTTGGAATAATTGCTTTCCTAGCTATTATTGTTGATGTTTTCATTGTAGTAGAAGTTGAGGAAAAAGAGGTCCTCGCTCAAACTTTTGTTGGATGCGATAATCTATGCTCCATTTGATGAAGTGGGTGCACGTGAAAGGACTTAGTTCTTCAATAGACAAATGATGTAGTAAAGTGTGCTGTCCAAAAGGAATATTAGACCAAAAATATTCTAGATATGTTGAGTTAATTGGTGGAAAGAGTGAATCTGGGGCTCCATGAAGAGGATTGGGTTGTGCAAGATGCGTTCTTAGAGCTTTCTAGGGCCGATCCAAGTTTTCTTTTGGCAAGAACTTTCCTCTTACTGGTCAACCTTGAACAATAAAGGACTCTAAATATTCACTTTTAGCATGTTGAGTTCTTTGTTTCCTTCATATAATGTCTTCTTCATCATCTTAGATGCCCTATCCCATTGTGATAATTTCCCAGCCAAATCTCTTGCGTTGCAAGAAAAAAGGCAACAAGAGTTTAAGGAAAGTTTGATACTGAAGACAATGCAAAACAACCGGCTAAAGAAATAAGGAGACTCTAAAGAAGAAACAAAGCAAAGAAGCTCTTCCATGGATGACTCGAAATTGTGGCATGGAAGGCCCTTTAGATGAGAAAAATTATAAGCTGAATGTAGATCACTTTAATAAGTTTCTTGGCGTATCTATTCCACTCTCACCTCACAGATATGATAGCATGGCCATGGTTTCAAGAGTTAGACAATGAAAGCTTTTTGAGTATCCCCTTGATGGGCCAAGAGATCCTTGAACCTATCAAAGTCCTCCCCAAAGGTAAAACCATGGGACTTGGTAGCCTCATTAATGATTTCTTTTAAAGATTTAGACATGATTTGGTTGTCCCCTTAGCTTAATTTGATTGTGAGTTAGTTAGCTTTGGTGCATTCTCTAGGTGCTTAGATGAAGGTGAATTAAGATCATCTATAAGAAAGGGAGTAATAATAGAATTGAAAACTAGTGGCATATCACCATGCTCCAAGCTTGTTGTGCAATGTTTGCCAAAGTCCTTGTCAATGAAATAACCATCCAACTCCGATTGTGGATATCTGAGGATCAAAAAAGGAAGATCAATCGTAAGAGCCATCATTCATTTTGATAGGCCATTGATTACGGCTTTGACAAAGCATATCATAAGCTAGAATGGAACTTTATCCTCAAATCCATCAAGGATCTTGATGTTGATATATTTTGATAGTGATGTGTGTGAACACACTAGCACATTTTTCCCTCTTTAGGAGGGTTTTTTCGTTGGCTTGTATATTTGCCTATAACCCTAATGAATTACTTATCTTTGTACATTCTCTTGGTAAAACATTTATTATTGCGTGTTGTGCTACCAGCTTCTTCTCTTCCTTGTGTTGTTCACCTGCTTCTGCATACCTCAAACTCCAACATTTGATATCAGATCAGGTCATCGCTTCATCAAGGGCATCGTCAACACCCCTCTAGTCATAGTCTCAGAATCACACAAAACTTAGTGTAGAAAATTTTGTCTTTCTGTGCCAAAAATATGTAGATTCTTTGGTTCACCAGTATAAGTTCCTCAAATTCTGTTATAGGTTTAGCAAAACTCAACAAGGTCGCTATGTTCAACTTTTTGAGATATAGTCATTTTTTTGCATCAGGATATTTTAGTTAGTGGTCATCTTTGAAAACAGTGATGTATTCTGTATGTTGGCTATTGAGGATAAGTTGGATGGTACCGATTGTCCAATATAGGCATATATGATGCATCATGTATTGGTTGCAAAAGGAATATGGAATATTGTCCATGGTGTTGAAAACCTTCCTACTACAACTACAAATACAATTACTAAAGGTAATGTGGATGAAGATTATGTTCTGTAGGTTCTTGTTAATGTCGTGCTTCTTGTTGCCCCTACTATAGAGCAACTTCATTGGGATGGTAGAGATGCTCAAGCACATGCATTGATAGCCCTATCTATCAAACGTGCCATTATTCCTCATATTCACTCTTACAAAATAGCAAAGGACACTTGGGATACACTTACCACTTTATACAAGGCAATGAATGAGGCTCGTGTTGCTTACCTCCAATAATAGTTGGAGAGTGAGCACATGAGTGAAGGAGATTCCATGGAATTTTTTTTGACAAAGATCAAAGACTTGAAGGAGCAGCTGATTTCTGTTGATGAAGTTTTGCCATACAACTCACTTGTGTAGACTATTTTGAATGGTCTTCAAGGTTCATATTAGAGTTTTGCTTCTACTCTTTGATTGATGATGAAAGTAAATCAAAATGCCTTAAAATTTGAGGACTTGGTCTTTCTTTTGTTGCATGTGTTGGTGCAAATCCAATCCCTCATACTTGGCTAGACATTGAAGAAGCTATGTGCAAACTTTAGAAGGATCACATGAACCATTGTTTATGACTTTTTACCATTAACTTTTGTAAAATTCATTTGACTTGGAGGAATCTTGTAAAACCATTAAATTTGTGGGGTTAGGAGAGATAAAGATACGAATTCATTTTGATATAATGTCTCCTAACTTTGAGGAGAACTTTTAGGTAAAGCCAAGTTTGAATTTGAATTCAAACTTGGAGGCAAAGCATCTATAAAAGGGGATTGTAATCTTGTGGCCATAGGGCCCCCATTCCTGAGCATGATATGGATCATTTGTTGAAGTTGAGAGGCTTACACTATAGCCTACTAGTATCAGCATCATTGGGCATCATAGTCATTCCAATAATCATGTATAACATTGTTACATAATACAATATATCATTGATCATGTTCATCTCCTTCTCTGCCATTGTCACTCAGAATAGTGTACTTGTATTGCTCATATCTCAATGATCTCTCCACAATTTTTAATCATCTATAGCTTGTTGGAACCATCTCAAGGTCTACTACAAGCTGACAAAGTTTAAAGATATTTGATATAGCCAATTGGGAGAAAAGCACCTTGATGTGGTTACTCGTCATTCTCTCCACATCTCCTAAAAAGTCGGGGGTAAGGCTTCAGTTGCTAAATTGATTGCTCTATGTATAGTCAATCATTTTAAGTGATTTCACTTCGAATCACTAGCTGTGTAGACTAATTAGATACCCTTAGAAGGAATTTTTCTAATTCCTACTGTATTGTGAGCACAGAGCATAATATCGAGCAGGTGTCAAGACCAAAATAGCAAGTTTTTGGTCATAAGCTAGTTGCAAAGTTATCTGTTTTGATCTAATTGTTTGAAGCATAATGTGTAAAGTACATAGAGGGCCTACAACACAACTCTGAAGTAAAATATGGTAGGCACTAAGCACGGTTTGGCAGTACCAACTCATTTCTTGAGGTGTTCATCCATCTTTCCCAACAGTGGTATCAGAGCAACTTGAGCTAAAATGGGAGATGGTTTCCCTTGTTTTATTGCTAAATTGGATAGAAACAACTACCAAGCATGGTCCTTGAGGATGAAGAAATACTTACAAGGAAGGAATCTCTATGGATACATATTAGGAGATGAGGAGATGCCCATTTTCAGAAGCAAAGTACAACCTACAAGAGAGGAGCTTGAAAGACTCAACTCATGTTGTGCCAAATATGCATTAGAAAGGTCATATTTACTTAACTCTATCTTTGAATTCCTTCTTCCACATATTAGGAATTGTAAAACATTCCAAGAGACTTGGGATACATTGTCTTCATACGTTTCTTCCAACACAAGAGCTAGGAAGAATCAATTGTGGATTGAGTTTACCACTCAAAGGAAGCAACCCAAGAAAAGCGTTTCAGAATATGTGAACAAATTCAAAGATGTGGCTAACCAATTGGCAAGTATAGGAGACGAGATTGAAGAGGAGCAAATTGTGAGACAAGTAATCAATGGCATCAAGGAAGATGACAAATGGGAAGCCTTCAAAGCTGTTATGGACTCATACATCGACCTGTAGATTCTAGATCTTACCACACTCATGGGGAAACTCTCTGCCCATGAGGCCAAGCTCAACAAAAATGGGCATTCATCAAGAGGTAACAAATCTTCTGCCCTATACACAGATAAATGAAAGTCTAAAGACAAAGGGAAGAACAAGAAAGTAGAGGATGAAGGTGCTACTTGTCAAGCAAACTATGCAGGGAGAGGTAGGAATTCAAGAGGTAGGGCAAGAGCAAGTAAGCAAGGAAGGGGGAGACCTTTCAACTCTTCCCCATGCAACATATGTGGATTGTCTAATCACACTACAGATGAGTGCTATAGGAACTTCAAGAATCAGAGAGGAAGAGGATATCAAAGAGGTAGCTACACACAATCAAGAGGAAGATTTAACCACAATCAAAGTTACAACTATGGCTACAAAAACAACTACAACAATAATTACAATAACAACTACCAAGGAGGATACAAATCAAGAAAGGACTACAACAATTACACATAGGATCAAGAGGATTCCCTTCTGATTATGAACATGACTTCAAAGCAAGGTATGAATGATGAACATCTCTTCTATATTGACTTAGGTTGTTCAAACCATGTGGCAGGCAATGTAGCTCTTCTTTCTGATCTTGAGGAACCCAAGGGAAGGCACAAAGTGGAAACAGGTGATGACACCAAGCATTTAGTGGTCAAGGTAGGAAATGTCAAAACCTTTGATGGGAATAGAAGTATGTTGAGCAGGGTTCTTTATGTACCTACAATCACCAAGAACTTGATGAGTGTGGGACAGATTGTGGAAAAGGGTTTGCATGTTAGGTTCAACAAGTATGGAGCATTTGTGGAGGAGCCCCAACATGGATTCAAGAGAATTTCCAAGGGAGAAAAAACACGTAGACTATTTACATTTGAGCTTGAAGACACTAGAAATATTGCACTTTACAATTACAAGGATCACACATTATCAGAGCGTGAGATTTGGCATAAAAGATTAGGACATATTGGTGACAGAACCTTGAAGCAAATATGTAGAGATCAATGTGTGCTTGGGATACCTAATGTATCCAAGCAACACATGATCTATAAATGTGGTGCATGTCAGTTTGGTAAATCACACAGGTTACCCTTCTTAAAGAAAGGATACATGCATGAGGATTACTTGGAAGTTGTCCACACAGATGTGTGGGGACCAAGCAAAGACTCATCAATCTCTGACTCAAGGTACTATGTGTCTTTCATTGATGATTTCAATAGATGGACTACCTTGTATTTTATGAAGCACAAAGATGAAGTGTTTAGTTTCTTTAAGAAGTATCTTGCACTTGTGAAAAATCAAAGAGGAAGAAGCCTAAAGAGGCTAAGGTCAGATGGAGGAGCTGAGTACTTCTCAAAGGAATTTGATGCATTCTTGTAGGACAAAGGTATCAAAAGGGAAATTACAACAAGGTATACCCCTGAGAAAAATTGGGTGGCAGAGAGGAGAAATAGGTTGATTGTTGAAACAACTAGGTCAATGTTAAATGAGAAAAGGTTACCTAATTATTTGTGGGTAGAGAGTGTATCTACTGCCACTTATCTTATTAATAGGTTGACATCCAAATCACTTGATGGGATGACCCCATATGAAGCATGGCATGGTAGGAGGCCATTGCTTGATCATTGCAGGATCTTTGGATGTGTTGCCTATGTGCATGTTCCATCTCAAATCAGAGGTAAGCTAGACCCCAAGGCAGAGAAGTGCATCTTCATAGGATATGATTTAAATCAGAAAGGATACAGGTTATATAATCCATCCAACAAAGGTTTTATGGTCAGTAGAGATGTTGTCTTTGATGAGAACGACTCGTGGTTTGAAAGTAAATGCAGGAAAGTTAAGTTGCCATATGATTTGGAAGAGGAGTTTCCAAGTCTCACCAAGGAGGGGCCAAGCCAAAGTGAAGACATCAAACTAGATGATGAGGACATCATCAACCTAGAAGAATTCAAAGCATGGAAATCAAAGGGCATGGTCAAGATGAAGAGGTTGGAAGACATACCCGAATCATCCAACTAAGCAATTAGACGATCACAAAGGGAAAGCAAGAAGCCAATTAGATATGGGTATGACACTTCTTTAGTTACCAAGCATTCCATTTATCTTGCTAAAGATTTATCATTTTAAGAACCTACTTCATATGAAGAAGCAAAGGCCAAGGCATAATGGAAGGAAGCTATGGATGAAGAAATAGAAGCACTCAAGGAGAATGATACTTGGGAGCTAGTGCCAAAGAAGGAATCAATGAAGGTAATTGGTTCTAGATGGATTTACAAAATCAAGAGAAATTCAGATGGATCCATAAACAAGTATAAAGCTAGACTTGTGGGTAAGGGTTTTGCACAAACCCAAGGAGTTGATTATGAAGAAACTTTCTCACTTGTGGCCAAAATGCCAACCATCAGGGTATTGGTAAGTGTGGCTGCATCAAGGAATTGGTATATGTAAAAAAATGCTTTTCTTAATGGCTGGATTTTAGAGGAGGTTTACATGGCTCAACCTCCTGGTTATGAAGATCTAAGAAGGTAAAGTATGTGTGCAAAGTGAACAAAGGTCTTTATGGATTGAAGTAGGCACTTAGGGCATGGAATCATGGGTTGATACCTATCTTCAAGATCAAGGATTCATCATGAGCAAAGAAGATACTTCTCTTTTTTGTCAAGAGAATTAATTCAGAGGTGATATACCTATGTGTGTATGTTGATGATATCATATTTACAAGTAGTGATGCCAATGGCATCAAGCAAATCAAAACCCAAATGATGTAGGAGTTCAAAATCAGTGACCTAGGGTTTCTAAAGTATTTTCTTGGACTTCACAA
Source organism: Ceratopteris richardii (assembly GCA_020310875.1). Lineage (NCBI taxonomy): Eukaryota > Viridiplantae > Streptophyta > Polypodiopsida > Polypodiales > Pteridaceae > Ceratopteris > Ceratopteris richardii. The sequence continues at coordinate 121,026,503 of CM035421.1, forward strand.
ATTCTAGAATTTATATTACTCAAGGATAGTATGTGCAGGACATGTTGAAGAAGTTCCACTTGGAGAATTCCAAGATAGCTAGCACCCCTATAGAAGTAAATCAAAAGTTAAGTGCTCATGAAGGTGATTTGCTTGAAGACATTGTAGGATATCAAAGCATAGTAAGAAGCCTAAACTATGCTACATTGACAAGGATTGATATTGCTTATGGAGTAAGTGTCTTAAGTCGATTCATGCACAAAACTAGAGCACCTGACTTGGAAGCTGCCAAGAGGATTTTAAAGTACCTCAAGGGTACTCAAAAGCAAGGATTATACTTTCCATATACCTGAGATTTGCACATCAAACTTTATTCAGATGTAGATTGGGCAGGTTGCAAGGATGACAAGAGAAGCACATCTGGTTATCTTTCTTTTGCAGGTGATAAACCCATTTCATGGTCTTGCAAGAAGCAACCTACTATTGCTTTACCTTCAATAGAGGCTGAATACAGGGGATTAGCCAATGCTACTTAAGAAGCCATATGGATTAGATTGCTATATTCAGATTTGGGACTTCATACTCACTCACCTATGATCTTTGGTGACAATACAAGTTCTTTACATCTTGCAACAAATCCCATTTATCATGCAAGGACCAAGCATATAGAAGTTGACTATGATTATGTGAGAGAGAAGATATTTAGCAAGGAGATGCAACTTGCATATGTATCCACTAATATGCAATGTGGAGATTTATTAACCAAAGCACTTGACGATACTAAACTTTGTAGGTTTAAATCTATGAATAGAATGCAGGACATTCAAGAGGATTGATGAAGAAGAGCAAGCCAAGATGTTTGGCTTGAGGGGGAGTTGTTGGTGCAAATCCAAGCCATCACACTTGGCTAGAAATTGAAGAAGCTATGTGCAAACATTGGAAGGATCACATGAACCATTGCTTATGATTTTTTACCATAATCGTTTGTAAAAGTCATTTGACTTGGAGGAATCTTGTAAAACCATTAAATTCATGGAGTTAGGAGAGATAAAGATACGAATTCATTTTGGTAGAATGTCTTCTAACTTTGAGGAGAACTTTTAGGTAAAGCCAAGTTTGAATTTGAATTCAAACTTGGAGGCAAAGCATCTATAAAAGGGGATTGTAATCGCATGGCCATAGGGCCCCCAATCTTGAGCATATTATAGATCATTTGGTGAAGGTGAGATGCTTACACCATAGCCTACTCTTATCACCATCATTGGGCATCATATTCATGTCAATGATCATGTATAACATTGTTACATAATACAATATATCATTGATCATGTTCATCTCCTTCTCTGCCATCGTCACTTAGAACACTGTACTTGTGATGCTCATATCGCAGTGATCTCTCCATCATTTTCAATGATCTATAGCTTGTTGCAACCATCTCAAAGTCTAATAAAAGCTGAAAAATCTTGAAGATATTTGCTTCAACCAATTTGGAGAAAAGCACCTCGAAGTGTTCACTAGTCATTCTCTGCACATCTCCTAAAAAGTCGAGGGTAAGGCTTCAGTTCCTAAGTTGATTGCTCTGTGTATATTCAATCATTTTAAGTGATTTCACTTGGAATCATTAGCTCTCTAAGCTAATTAGATACCCTCAGAAGGAATGTTTCTAATTACTAATATCTGTGAGCATTGAGCATAATATCCAACAGGCATCAAGACCAAAATAGCAAGTTTTTGGTCACAAGCTAGTTGCAAAGTTATCCGTTTTGATCTGATTGTTTGAAGCATCATCTTCAAAGTACATAGGTTCTTTATTTATTTCATTTGCAAGCTAAGAGGGCCTACAACACAAATCTGAAGTAAAATAGGGTACTAAGCACGGTTTTGCAGTACCAACTCATTTCTTGAGGTGTCCATCCATCTTTCCCAACAACATGAAGATCACTTTAGGCATAATAGGTCCATTATGTATGTTCCATATCAAGCTTTCCTAGCTAATTAGAAAGGCAATCGTAAATGGAACTTATCTACTAGTAAGCAGGAATTTGTTGGTTTTGCAAAATCAAAGATGTATGACAAAGACAAGAAGAAAACACAAAAGCAGAAACTGTCTTGCAAATATTGTAAAGGAAACGATCATCTCATAAAGAGTTGTCCAAAACTCACTGCAAAAGAAGCTAGAATGGCTGTTGTAGAGGCCTCTACACCCAAATCAGAGTCTACAAATCTTATGGAGAATGAAGAATGGGCATTAACTAATGTTTTAAGTTATGATTCATCTTCTCATGAATAGTGTATGTATGCACTAGACTCATATGTTTGGTACGGTGGTAGTGGGACAACAAAACATATTACCTTGTAGCACAGTTTCTTCACTTCACATTAGCCTACCCCTACACGGAATACTCTTGCATGTGCCAACAACTCATGTTATCCTATCATGGGAGTTGGTAACATCATTCTGATTACTACTAATGGTAGTTGTTTTACATTGTTGGATGCTTTGTTTGTGCCACAGATCAAGAAAAATCTGTTATAAGTTTCAAAATTAGCCAAGATCAGCTTGGTAGTGAAATTTGTTGATGAAAGATGTATAGTTCATGATCTTTCAAATGGCAATGTCATTAATGCTTCTAGCATTTTATGTCATGGGTTGTATAAGCTCATAGATTATGAAAAATCTATGAATGATTCAATACATGCAGTCCAAGATTCTCACGCTATGTTATGGCTATATTTTGGGAAAAATGCAACATTCCTTATTCCCAAAAGATGGCTCAATAGAAGCTACTAAAAAATTGTAGCTTGTTCATAGTGATCTTTGTGGTCTTATGCCAACACCTTCTTTTGGGAATTACCTTAATTCGTGACTTTCATTGATGATTTTCCCAGGCATGCATGGGTATATCCATTGAAAGCAAAGTCCGAAGTGTTTACATGCTTCAAACAGTTTGAGCTTTTGGCTGAAAATTTCTTAGCATGTAAATGGGCACCCTCCATTCTAATCGAGGGAGGGAATATATGCCTTTTGATTTTAATGCATTCCTAGTTGAAGTGCAATGAGACGTCAGTGTACAGTGATGTATACACCTCAATAGTATGGAGTTGTAGAAAGGAAGAACAAGTCACTCATGGAGATAGCAAGGTGTATGGTTAAGAGTTAGGCTTTACCACATAGTTTCGGGCTTGAGTTTGTTATTTTTGCAGCATATGTACTTAACAGATGTCCTACTAAAGCATTGCAGTCTATCACTCCATATGAGGCTTGGCATGGTTGCAAGCCATATGTTTCTCACATGCATGCCTTTGGCTGTCTGGTATATGCATTAGTGTATGAACAACAATGCAAGAAATTAGACGACAAAGCACTGGAATGTATTTTTGTTGGGTACAGTTCGAAAAGCAAAGGCTAAGGCTATCATCTATATCATCCATAGACTAAATGCATGTTGGTTAGCTGTGATGGTTTTTTTGTGGAAGATGCAATTAAGCCATTACTTTCATGTACTAAAGAGACATTAGTTAGCTCCAAGAATGTGTATGACACTTTACTGCCTCTTTTTACAAGTGGAGAGTCTAGTGTTGGTTCTAAATGAGGCAATTCCCCAACCTTTGTAGGTTCCACATGATGATGTAAATCATTCCATTTTTTATATAGATTTACATGATACACTTGTTGATAAGAGGTCTGATATAGAGGAGGCAAAAACTATGCATGAATGGTTGGTGTAGACTTTGTGAGATAGCAAATTAGGTGCACCTCTATTATATCATACTCATTCAATCTCTCATAATGCTTCTTTTGCATTAGATTGCTATGCTATGGATGCCTCTAGTCTTTGTGATGAGAATGAGCTTATTTTGTTTGATGAAGCACAAAATTCAAAAAATTGGATGGCTGTTATGCAACCAAAATATGATGTTATTATGAAAAATGGTACTTGGCCTTTTTGTGATTTGCCTCCTAGAAAGAAGGCCATTTGCACGAAATGGGTATACAAGCTAAAGTGTAAGCCTGATCCAACACCTAACAGGTATAAGGCTAGGCTTGTTGCAAAAGGTTATGTTCAAGAAAGAGGCATTGATTTTGATGAGACCTTTGCTTCTACATGCCAAATGACTCCTGTTCATAGCATCTGTACACTCGTTCATCATGGTTGGAACGTACATCAGTTGGACATTAAAACTAAATTTATGAATGGTGACTTGCATGAAGTGTATGTTTTTCACCCCCTCGGTTTTGTGCATAAAGGGCATGAAAACAAAGTGTCCAAGTTGAAAAAGCCATTATATGGTTTGAAGCAAACACCACCTAGTTGGTATGAAAAGATACATGCCTACTTGATTGCACATGCTTTTGAGAGTAGCGGAACTGAGAGAACCTTATATGTTAAGCGTGTTGTCTATGTTGATGACATGGTACTCACTAGTACTAATGAGAAGCATATGGTCAATTTTAAGGCTGATTTTCATGCCTCATTTGGGCTATTAGATTTGGGGCATTTGCATCATTATGTCCGAATTTAGTATATGCAAGTTGATGGTGGAATAGCTTTGTGTCCAACAAAATATATTGATACAATATTGTAGTGTTTTGTTGCCACTCCTATGGAAAAGGTATACGGTTGCATTTTCGAGATGCTAGACATGCATTTGATGTGGTTCTCTATCATCAGGTTGTTGGATTCTTGACTTACTTATGCATTACTCAGCCACATATTCAGTTTGTTGTCATATTGATGAGCACGTTTATGCATTGCCCAAGTGTCAAGCATTGGCAGGTGGTTAAGTGCATCTTTTGCTACTAGAGTGGTACCCGACTACTTGGATTGTTTTATCCCAAGAGGGATCACTATCACCAGATTTACATGCTTTTCTTGATTCTGATTGGGTTGGTTGCTATGACACTTGCGTGTCCATCGGTGCTTCTTGCTTCATTCTTGCTAGCTCATTCATATCTTGGTTGAGCAAGAAGCAGCCTACTATGGCCACTTCTAGTTGTGAGGCTAATTAAAGAGTAGCTTTCACAGCGATTGTTGACTATGTGTGTCTTAGACACCTTATGGCTGATTTGGGTGTTGGTCAGTCTTCTGCCATCACCATCTTTATAGACAATCAGAGTGCATTGGTAGTTGTCATGGTCGCACTACACACAACGCACATTGAGGTGCATTATCATTATGTCATGGAGATGTTTTCTAGAGGGCATAGGAAAACATCACAAACCTTTTCACAAAGGCTCATCCTAAGTAGAAGTTTGAAGATCTCTACAAAGCATTGGGCTTACTACCTTTTGTGGATTGATACCACATAGCTTGGCACTTCCTTATACATGAGTGCTAGCTCATTGTTCACTACATCACTTGCAAGGGGGATTTCTTGATATATTTTGATACTGATATGTGTGAACACACTAGGAACATCGGAGCACTTTTTTCCCTCTTTAGGAGGTTTTATTCCGCCCGCTTGTATATAACCCCAACAAGTTACTTATCTTTGTACATTCTCTTGGCAATACATTCAATATTGTGTGGTGTTCCAAGCTTCCTCTTCTTCCTTGTGATGTTCACATGCTTCCATAGACCTCAAACTCCAACACTTGATTATGGTCCTATGTTTATCAAAATGGTTTCCACACTTTTGCGGGATGATTTTGCTTGGATTTGCATTAATGGCAAGCTCTCCTTGATTAGTCTGTTGTATAGATCTATTAACCACTATTGTGTAATTGCCTTGCTATGTTTTTCCATCACGAGTGATGGGCCTCATTTCTTGCTTAGAAATCAAATGTAATTGGGCTTCATTGGAAGGCTTTCTCTCCCTCGTGAACAAAAGCAAACAATTCCAAGAGTTTTTGTTAATGATACCAATGTGTTTCTTCTAAATGATTCTAACCATGTCCCTCACTTTTTGCATTTCCTTAACATCTTTTGTGAGGCCTCTAGGTCTCAAACCAGACCATCTTAAATGGCTTTCAAGGCCCTTCTTAGGTCAACTTCCATCAAGAAAAAGGAGATAAGGAAGAGATCTCTGAAACAATCACACACACAAAGAAAGGAGCACACACAGATTGAGACAACAAAGAATGATCTTCAAGTACTTCTTCTATTACATAAAAGGAATATACAAGAATGACCTACTTCAACATTACAATCAGTACATCATTTAAAGTGGAGTACATGAGGAAAACCCTAATGTTTGTGAATGAGTGAGTTTGCAAGAAACAAAGTGTACCATCACTCTTGGTAGATAAATTTGGTAAAGCTCACTAAAAGTATCCCTTTCATTTATCAATGTAACCATTATACATATAAAAGAAATAAAAAATGGTATGTGTCATCCTCGATTGTCACATGTTGAGATTTAAATCACAACACTCCCCCACAAGCTCAATGTCATGTCATGTAATCCAAGCATCTTCCCAAACTTCTTCAACTTCTCCACTCTAAGTGCTATAGTGAAAATATCAACAACCTGCTCATCTATCCTCATACAAACAAGGTCAATATCAACTGCTAATATTTCTTCCTTGATGAAGTGATAATGTACCTTGATATTCTTTTTTTAGCATGAAAAATAAGATTTTTCACTAACTCTATGCTACAAAATACTCTCACAATAAATGATGATAGACTTCTACACTTCTACACCTAAACCTAGTAGCATCTCTAGCCATGAAGCCTCACATGATTCCAGTGTAACACATCTATACTTAGAATCAATACAGGACAAAGTAATAGTGGATTTCTTGTTATTGCTCCATGTAGTAGCAACACTCCCAAATCAGAATAGAAAACCACTCGTAGATCTTCTATTTGGAACACTACCAGCTGAGTTTGCATTGGCATATCCATGAACATGAAATTCTACACTAGCTTCATAAAATAATGCATAATCCAAAGTAGCACTCGCTAACATAGAGTGCATCTCAAAGGATGTAAATGTGGTTCCTTGGGAACTTGCATAATCTGAATCTCAAGTCCCATAGTGTAGCTTAGATCAATCCTTGTAATTGTGAGATGTATCAAACTTCCCTAAATTTTCTTGTATATAGTAGATCACATGTAGTAATATCCAACTTGAAATTATGATCTAATGGCATAGAAATTAGCTTGAAATTAGCCATACCATGTTGTTTTAACATATTGAATGTGTGTTTCCTTTGGGATAACCATATACCTTTTTTTGTATGTGTAAAATCAATGCCCAAAAAATAGCTCAACACACCAAGATCTTTAATGTCAAATGTTTGCATACGAAGTTACTTTACCACTTTAATGATTTCTTCATTATCACCACATAAAACAAATCATCAACATAAATAGCCACAATTATGATGCCATCATTGAACTTCTTTGCATATAATGAGTGATCTACATCACACTTTAAAAAAATCTTATGGAAGTTAACTAATTGTCAATCCTTGCATGCCAAGCATGAGGGGCTTGTTTAAGCCCATACAAAGCCTTTTTAAACTTACAAACATATTAAAGATGCTTTGAATCCTCATATCCTTGTGTAGGTCTATGTATACTTCCTCTTGCAGTAAGAAAGCATTCTTCACATCCATCTGTTGCAAAATCCAATCATTTGTTGTAGTCAATGCAAGAAGTGGTCTGATAGTAGCCATTTTAGCTACTAGGCTGAAAGTTTCCTCATACTTCATGCCATATGTATGTGCATATCCTTTTGCTACCAATTTTTCTCTAGACCTGCTTATCCTACCATCAACATTATGCTTTACCTTGTAGACCCACTTGCACCCTATGGGTTTGTGATCATGCTGCAATGGAACCAACTTCCATGTTTCATTTCCACATAGTGTTTTTATCTTCAAAACAACAAGGTTCAACAACTTGTATTACCTTGGTCATGTAAGAATAATTACAATACTTATAGCTATCATATGTTAATTTCTCGAATGAACTCTACATCATCCTAGATCTTCTTAGTCATGGGTCACTTCTTCTTGTTGTATCATTTGCATTTGCATTTTTCACTGTTGGAGTCTTCAAAGACAACAATCCAAGTTCCCTACAATGGAACCAATTTCCATGTTTCATTTCCACATAGTGTTATTATCTTCAAAACAAGAAGGTTCAACATGTGTATTACCTTGGTCATGTAAGCACAATTACAATCCATGTAGCTATCATATGTTACTTGCTCGAAGGAACTTGCATCATCCTAGATCTTGTTAGTCATGGGTCACTTCTTCTTGTTGTATCATTTGCAGATGCATTTTTCACTCTTGGAGTCTTTAGAGAGGGCGATCTAAGTTCCTCATCAAGGCTCTTTTCTAAACCACCTGGCTCTCCATCAATGTCTTCAAAACATACAAATGATTTATTATGAGCACAAATCTTTTCTTTGACTGTCTTCGATGTAGCTGATGAATTTACTAGACTTCAATTTCCATGAAATCTCAATTCCATGGTTTTGGTTTGGAATTATTGCTAGGTGTCACATCATTCACACTCAACACTTCAGATTCTTCACTTGAATTTTCAACATTCCCTTTTTCATTTGAGTAATCATTAAGTTCTTCTGCATTAGGATAATAGCTTTCCTTTTCATCAAACACATCTCTTCTTACCATCACCTGGTGTGTGATTGGGTTGTGGTCTTTATATCCCTTTTGGTCAAGTATCCAATGAAGATACATTTTCTTCTTTCGGATCAAGTTTCATCCTCAATTGATCTGGACAACATGCACATGTGCAATACAATTGAATACTTAAATATGCAATAAGTTTGGAGTTTTTAAGCTTCTCTTTAGGTGTAGCTTGACGTATAATAGTTTTCAGAGTTCTATTCATAATTTTCTCAGGCATCAAGGATCTTGCTATTTCTTCAATATGTCATTTTTTCCATTCACCAATGCCATTCTATTGTGGTGTGTACGTACATGACAAGTATCTTTTAATTCCGTGAATTTTAAGAAAAAAATTGAGTTCATTTGATATGTTTTCACCTCCACTATGAGATCTTAATGTCTAAATATACTTCTATGGTTTCCTTTCCACCATAGCCTTGAAATTCCAAAAGTGAGTAAACACCTCAATCTGCTTCTTCATGAAGTATATCCATACTTTTAATGTATGGTCATCAATGAAATTGACATAAAACCTACAACCTCCCATAGACATGGTATTCACAAGATCAAAACAACCGTATGCACTATCACTAGGACATTTTTGCTAACATGCTTATCATGTAGAAATGATGACCTTGATTATTTACCAAATTGACATGCTTCACATACCTTTTACATCATTACAACCATGAAATTTTGTAGTCTGTTGGAAAGATCCTTTCACTACATTAATTCCAGCCTCTTTAAATTTGCATGTTCAATTTGCTTATTCCATATCTTTGTATCAGCAATAACACCTGCGCCTTTTGCAAAAATGGCTACATTTATTTGAGGAGTTTTCACATTCAAGGTAAATATCCTACCCACTTTGTTCACTTTGGCAATCAACCTTGCATTCTATTTGTACTCTTCCACATATGAACCTTGAGAGTTTAATTTTACTTGTAATCTCTAGTCAACAATTTGTCCAACAGAATCTAGGTTCTTTGTTATATTGAGAACATGCAATACATCCCCTTCCCATCCTCCATGGATAGTGCTATGTTTCCTGTATGCTGAATAAGATGTGTTGTATCATCACCTGTTTCAAAAAATTCACGAACATGAAACTTTTACAGAGTACTAAACACTTCTACATGGCTTTTCATGTGATTTGAAGCATTTGAATCACATACTAGACATTACCATTCCATTTTAAAATATTCATAGACATTGTATTCATCATGTGATGTTGGACCATGAAGAACTCTCAATCATCTACACTTGTGAATTCATCATTGTTTTATTGCTTTTTACTATTTTAATTCTTCAATCTGCAATCATGCTCCTAGTGACTAGCTTCACCACAACTCCAACATCCCTTAGTGTTAGTATATGAATCATTTCTTTGGAAATGTGTGCCACCTCTTTGGATCCCCTTGTGTCAAAAATTTACTCTACCTCTCGCATTAGTTTTTTGTTGACCTTGGTCTTGTTTATGTTTCCTCTTCCACTTCCAAAGCCTCTATCTTAACCTTTTCCTTTTCTAGAATAGAATACCTAGTGAAAAGCACCTTTTCCTTGGGAGTTTGAGTCTTTGTCAAGGCTCTCTTCTTCAATTATCAACATAGATACAAGATGAGAAAAATTTGGAATATACTCCTTGGTTTGAATAGAAGTTTTGAACTAATTATATGCATCTGTTAAACCATGAAGGAACACTTCAACCTTATCATCATCATCTACATTGACACTAATAGATGCAAATGACTCACATGCACTTTTAACTTTCAAGGTGTATTCACTTACTGAGATGTTCTTTTTCTCCATTATATGCAACTCATTCGAGAATTGCAATTTCCATGCCTTTGTATCTACCTAATAATGCTATCTTGTATGCTGACTGATATACCTTCTATGATCCTCGATTCTAGTATTCATATGCTCCTAATTATTCTACAATTTGATTCCTCTCCAGTAACTATGGAGGGTTTTTGTTGTCTCCTTTGATGGACTTCTTTTACCGTTTTCCCACGAATAATATTTTCATTCTAAATCTCCAAGCATGAAAGTTGTTCTTCTCGAACTTATTGCTCTTAAGATGACTCAGTTCATAGCATTTTCCATTTCTGCAACAATTTGCAATACTACAAAAATACTAGAAGCAATAGCTATGCTTGAACACTATCACACTATGACTTGACAATTAGATCTCAAAAAAACAAAGTTTTTGTGTATTAGCAGCACATACAATCACTTGAATTCTTGATCTAAAATATGTTGGAGATGCCGAAGAGAATTCAAGTTACACTTTTTCAAACTAACCTATTTTTTTAGGGTCCCACCTCATTGGCTCGAAACAGAGGTCAAAATGTGTCTTCTTCCACCACACCCAATTTTGTAGCAATCTGAGACCATTTGTGAAGCACACATTATCAATGCCTTCTCATGGACTCTTCATTGTTAGCCTTCTTCAGAATCTCTCCACAACCACACTAGCAGTGAGAAAATGTCAAGAGAAAGGAGATAAAAGAGCTCTCACACATTCTCATATACACAAAGAGAGGAGAAAAAATATATTGAGGCAAGGAAGAATGGTCTTCTTCTACTTACTTTATTACATAAAGAGAATATAGAAGAATGAGCTAGTACAACATTACAACTAGTAAAGTATATAAAGAGCAATACATAAAAAAAAACCCTAATCTCCACAAATAAGTGATTTGAAAAGAAACAAACGTGCAATCACTCTTAGTGGATAAATCTGGTAAAGCTCACCAAAAGTATCTCTAACATATATCAATGTAACCACATACATGTTAGAGAACTAAAAAGTGGTAAGTGTCATCCTTGATTGTCACATGTTGAGGTTGATATCTCAACAACCTCCACAATTCCTTAGGGATCAAGGGTCTTCCTTATGGTGAGGCCTTCTTATTATTGGGCATCCTCATATATTGAAGTCACCGCAAATCATGACATTATGAGAAAACGAGTCCAAGGAGGACCAAGTATCGATCCTTGCAGCATCCTCCTTTGGAGCATACATAGAAATCAGGGAGAATTGAAACGGGGTGCTGAATGTAGCCGCCAACCACCTATGGTTTCTGTCTTTGCTCATCTAGTCAAGTTTATTAGCCCAGAGGTGATGGATACCAATGGCAGTTCCACCAGAACCACGCTGATGGGTTGTGGAAAACCACACATGGGACTGAGAGACGCGCTTAAGTCTTTTCTGAAGGTCTTCTCCTTCAATTTTAATCTCCTGAAGAGAGATGAAGTCTGAGATTAAACTTACATCATGGAGCCATTGACCAACAATGGTGGCTCTTGTGGGGTGAGTTAGCCTACTAGTGTTTAGTGAAGCGATGATCATTTTCTTGCATTTCTCTCATTCTGAGGGTGTGACTTCTCTTTTTTCCTCTTGGAGTCTTCTTTCTTTCTTGAGGGGGGATGGTCCCGACCATGCGTCTTCGATTTGAGGGGGCTTTTCCAAGGCATACCTGCCAACTAGTTTCCATTGCGGGAAGCGCCCAGTGGGGGAGAAGGAGAGTTTGTTTCCGGTATTGTTGTTCCAATGATGGAACTTTCACTGTCCATATTGTCCTCATTACTTGTGGTGAATCCATCTTCTTTGCTAGTTGTGTAGTCCTCTTGATTGACCGCATTGGAGGGGGCCCACTCCACTTCTTGTTGAAGTTGACCTGATAATCAATGATTTCTTTGCAATTTGGGATTTTTGTTACGCACTTACCATTGTGCGATTTGAGACCAAGCGGGCATGGTGGGTCGTGCCCCATGAGAAGGCGAACTTTAGAGTGGTCCCAGGCAAGATGTCTGCTCTGTAAAGTATTCCATTCTTCATAGGAATGTTGATGCTGGGTCAATATCCTTGAAGTTGATCCACTGGTTGGTGTCTTGTTTCCAAAGATGTTTCCATTTTTTGAAGCCTTTGTTTCGTAGTCTCTTGGCATTTCAAATGTTCCAAGATTCCACGTTTCGGATGCCATGAATAGGAAACCAGATAGAGTCATTGTGTCTAATACCGGCCGCCCACTTCCAATCTTCACAGATTCTTATGAAGCTTTTGACACTATTTCAACTCTTCCATAGGGAGCACACAAGTTTCGAGCCTTACAGGAAAACTGGGATTGAGGAAAACAAAAGGCTCAGAGCATCAAGATTCTTCCAATTTGGGAATCCCACAAAAGTGAGTACATTCTTGTTTTTGAAGATCAACTTGACCCAGATGGCCTCTCTGTTGCACCACGCCTTAATCATCCATTTTGCCGCAAGTTTGTTAGCCATGCATCGAATGTCCAAAATGTGAAGACCCCCACTATCCCTTTGGCTAGTGTAGATGGACCACTTGATTTTAGGCACCCCCTCCAATTGTGGTTACCCGTCCAAAGGAAGTTTTTGCAAAAACTTTCCAATTTGGACAACTCTTGCTCTTTCGGTCTCCAAGAAGAGAGGAATAGAATAATATAATTGAGTAATTTTCCAATTCATACTTCAATGCCTCACTTCTATTAGTATATTTTGACAGTGATGTGCATGAACACATTCAGGACCATGGGGTGACTTTTTGCCCTCTTTAGGAGGTCTTTTTTGGCTTCTATATATGGTATAAGGCTAATGAGCTATTTATCTTTGTACAATCACTTAGTAATACACTCAATATTGTGCTCAAAGCTTCTTCTTATTCATTGTGCTATTGGCATGCTTCCTTTGTCTTTGAACTTCAATGATTGGTATCAAAGACACTCGTCGTTTCCTACAATGCACTTTCAAAACTCTTCAGGGCACTATCTTAGAATCACACAAAATTTGGTGACCATACTTAGGATCGTTACTACTTCAAAAATAATGCTTAGGGAGTTTGTGGGGTCAAAAGTTTATGGGTCCGTCGCACATGGTCCATTATGAAGTCTATATTACAACAATCTGAATACGAATATCCGACCTATTGATTTTTTGGAATATGAAGTGCATGGTACATACCACCGAAAAATTTAGTGTTTCTTGCATTCAAATTGATGAAATATGTCATTTGTACTACTCTTAATGCCAAATCCTTAGGTGCATAGGTTTGTTACATCGTTCAGTTTATGGTGTTACATTTTTTTTCCTTTTTATCGCGGTTTAAGGCTCCAATCTTCAAAATTGGTCTATGTAATAGTTCAAATAATGTTTAATATAATCGATATCCATCTTTGTTTCTCTTTATTCTTTTGATTTCTTTCCTTCGATTAAATATAAGGAATTTTTCGCCTGCTTGACGTGCCTCTAACGAATGAGATGTCATCCCTCAATATCTAAAATTAAAGACATAAGATGTGGATCTAGATCTATAAAGATGATATCAATGCTTGTGAGCCCCTTTAGTCTATCATATGAAAGCGTTATATCAGACAATGCTACCCACAACTCCGCTGGTTTTTGCTATCACTACTGAAATTCAATAAGGAAAGAACACGTATTCATTTTTTCACAGTTCTTTTTTTTCTCAAAATAAAGGAAGTTCGGTCTTAAGCTACTCTCCCGCACTTGAATTAATTAAAGAAAAGTACAAGAGAAGGGGACTAGTGCCCATGGGACCTCCCGAATCCCACAGAGCAGGGGTAGCTTTTATAGAGTTTAGATGGCATTACAAAAAAGGTTAATCACCCTCTCATCACCCTTGTGTGGGGCCCACTTGGGTTTAAGCTTGTTCTTGATCAAAAGGAGCACTTGATGATGCCTGAAGGGGGGGATTTCTTACAGTTAACGATCCTTTTGTCAAGGAGGAACAACGACTTCTCAATCGAACACTCTTTGGGGGAGTCACCAAAGTTAAAAGCACATCTTTCTCACTAGATTTTCCATAGGACCTCCCCTCTGATGGCATTCCAGAGAGTTGTGGAGCAGCCGATCGCTTCTCCCAGCAGAGCTTGCTTCCAACTGATATGTTTCTGAAGATTAATTTTGTTTCCGACAATCTGCCAGAGCCTATTGGAATTGGGACAGGTAAAGAAGATGTGAGAAACATCTTCGATAGATCGGTAGCAGCGTTTGCACCAGGGAGGTATCCCACAAAATTTGCTAGCCTTAAGTTGGTCCACATTCCACGATGAAGAATTCCCCCTAGGAGCACAAACGTTTTGATTTCTATGAGGGGGTGCCAGACAGCCATGCACTTCATGTTCCACCAAAGTTGTGTCCACGAGAGGCACCACTTCTTGTTAAGGTTAACTTGATAATCAATGGTTTCTTTAATGTTCGGGATTTTGGATAGGCAATTCCCATTGTGCCATTTGAGACCAAGCAAGCTCGGCGTGTCCTGCCCCATGAGAAGGCGAACTTTATAGCGGTCCCAGACGAGACGTCTGCTTTGCAAAGTGTTCCATTCTTCATACGAAATGTTGATGCTAGGGTCAATATCCTCAAAGTTGATCCACTGGTTGGTGTCTTGTTTCGAGAGATGTTTCCATTTTTTGAAGCCTTTGTTCCATAGCTTCTTGGCATTTTGAATGTTCAAAGATTCTATGCTCCAGATGCCATGAATCGGAAACCAGATAGAGTCATTTTGTCTGATATCGGCCGCCCACTTCCAATCTTCACTTATTCTTGCATAGATTTTGACTTTATTCCAGGTCTTCCATAGGGAGCACACAAGATTCAAGCCTTTCGGAAAGACCGGGATCGGGGAAAACAATAGGGTCAAGATGTCAAGATTCTTCCAATTTGGGAAGAATCTTTTAATTTTTAATTTTTAATTTTTAATTTCACAATTCTTCATTTTTAAAGGAAAAGATTCTTTATTTTTTTCCATTTTCTTTTTATTTTTTGGAAGTTTGATCATTGATACACTCTTCCATTAAAATGCCTCAAATTGAAATCAACAAGTCAACACACATATTCATTAAGGGCACATCCATCCTAAAAGCCACTATCGCATTGTCTTCGCAAAAGAATCCTCTCAAAATGTCCTCTTTCTCAAGATTGACTTTGACAAACCATATTATAGACTTGAATGTGATTTCATCCTTCAGTTTCTAAAAGACATCAAATGTGGCCCTAGACTTATAAAAAATGATCTCAATGCTTCTTGGAAATGCCACCACTCACATTAACATTAACAACCAACTCTCAACTCTCTTAGTGTATTGGTTTAAAGCATTCTATCAGACAAAGCATCCCATTGGCTCCATTGATTTTTGCTATCGCTCCCGAGGGCCTCAACTTCTAAGTTAACCATCATGTCCATTGAGGCCATATTAGTGGGGTTTCTCCTCCACATACCCAATATCCTATGATTATTAGACTAGTTTTCCAATGACATAAATATTTTCTCTATATAACAAGTCTAAGAGTATCACTATTTTGGAACTACCTTTATACTTTTGTGCAGTCTCTCCATCTAGATAAAATCACACAAAACCACTTTCAACTCTGTTCTTGGACTACCAAATCAATTTATTATTGACAAAGGATATAGGAAGTTGCCTAGTGGATAAATCTTTTGGATGTTGGGAAACACAACTCATCTTGGTCGGGCAGGCAATGGTGATCAATATGTTCTTTATCTCTTTCATAATTTATGTTTTAACCTACTAAAGATAAAAAACAATGAAATATTGAAACTCGAAAGAATCTACAGAAATTTCCTCTACGCGGGTGATTCCATTAGGAGCAGGGTGCCAAAAATCAAACAAGATATCTTCTCAAGCCAAAAAGATACGTAGTTTGGGCATCTCAAATATTAACCAAATGGCCAACAAGCTCATGGCCAAATGGATGGTTAAATCTTGGAGCAATGAAAATGCCTCGTGGGCCAAGTTGATTTACGAGCAATTGTAAGTGTGCCAATGGTATTATACATAATGAATTTATCTGGTACTTAATCGAGAAAGTCAAGAAAGTTGAATAGGAGAACCTCCAGAAAGCAAAAATATTAAGGAACAAAGGATTTGACATGTGGAAGTGCCTCTGAAACCAAGACAAAAAACACTAGATTAGCATTGATGACATCAACCTAGTTGGAATTGTTGACTACAAAGATTGGTGCCTCTTAATATGTTGAATTAGTTCTTGGGAGGACTTGAAGAGTCACCTCCTTCTCCATCATGATCTCTCATTGGTAGAAGGGATGGGGGTGGTACAATGGCATTGTTGACCTTCAAATCCCGCAGAGGCATGAACACAAAGGATAGTATAGAAACAAAATCTCACAAAAGTACTCAGAGAATAGGAAGAGACAAGTGCCTTAGTGCCAGATTGGTTACAATCTCCCCCCAAATACTCTAATGGATGAGTCTATCAGAGCATGCATATTTATAGGTATATCTTATTACATCCTGAATAGAAGATACATGAGGATGGTGCTTTGAAAAGCATGCTTTTGCTTTATTTACAAAATCATGATTTTTTATTTCTACAAAACATTGCTTTTTAAAGCGATCTATTATTTTTACAAAAATAACTAAAAATACTATCTTTTAAAAACAACTATCTTCTAAATATTCTTCTAAATATCTCTAAACAATATTTGAATAAGTCCATGCACGTTCACACCCTCATGAATCTTCACCTGCTAAATCAAAACACAAAACACATTACAACCCTCAAGACATTAAAATCCATTTAACATTCCATTATTCCATAAAACATAACATGCCTCCCAGTTGACGCGCAACTCATCTCAGTTGATAAGAATAAAATATACATGGATGGCCAATCACATGGCCCATCACTAAACAATCATAGCATGTTCCATGTAAAAACACAGGCATGGAACTAGAAAAAAGGAATTTAATGTAATTGTGAATGATAAGGAGAAATCAAATAGTCATAATGTGGAGTTAATGATGTCTTATAAATCCATTGAGAGTCTTTAAGTGTTTATTTTTTATATTTAACCAAATATCTATGATATTTATTACCTCATTTTTTACCATACACAATTTCATATGATGCACGTCCAATAGTGGTATGTGTTGTGTTATTATATGCAAACTGTAGTAAAGGAAGTTTCTCATCCCAATTACTTGGATTATCTAAAGAATAACAACGTAATAGATCCAAAATAGTACTATTCGTAGCTTCACTTTGGTCATTACTTTCAAGATAAAATGCAGAACTAAAGTCTATTTTAGAACCTAAATTTTGAAATAATACAAGCCAAAAGTGATTACAAAAATGAACATCTCGATCTGATAAAATAACTTTTAAAAACCCATGATGTGGAGAAATACATTTAATAAATAACTTAGCAGCTTGAGGTGCAAAAAGAGTCTTTTTACAAGGAATGAAATATGCTTGTTTACTAAACCTATCAACAGTTGTCCAAATCATATCATTATGAGATGAAGTTTTGGGATAGAAATTCGTTCCCATGGTCCATTAGGTATGGGAAGTGGCATTAATAATCCAAATGCTTTAGTGTGATATCTTTTCACATGTTGACACACAATGCAATGGGAAACATACTATGTAATATCCTTTTCCATATTTGGCCAAAAAAAGAATTCTTTACATGTAAAAATAGTACTTTGAATGCCCCTATGACCCATGTATGGTGGTTCATGCATCTCTTTCATAACAAATTCTTTAAAACCTTGTGTGATGCATAACTTGTGTTTGAAATACAAGAATCCATTATGAAAAGTGTAGTGATCCTCACTAAATGTTGTAGAATTATTGAAAGCATTCCATGTTTGTGAAAAATACAAATGATATGCATAAGTAGGAATCATGTCATGAAATGAATGAATATGAACAACCAAAATATTATCAATAAAAACAATATTGTTTGTGGGGATGGGGAACGACTAAGGGCATTAGCTAGAACATTAGTTTTGCCACGTTGATATTGAATCATAGGCTGAAAATTTTGTATGAATGAAGCCCATTTAATGTGTCTGTCAAAAGTCAATGGTTGATTTAATAAATGTTTAATAGCTTATTGGTCTGTTTTGATTATGACTTCAGAACGCATGAGATAATGTTTCCAAATTTTTAAAGCATGCACAACAGCTAAAAGTTCCTTATGATGTGTACTATAATTCTTTTATGAAGGTTTAAGTTTCCTACTTTCAAATCTAATGGGATGGTCATTTTTCATTAATACAACACCTATACCTAAAGCACTAGCATCTATAACTACATGGAAAGGTTGTGCAAAATCAGGTAATTGCAAAACAGGTGCAATTACCTGAATGTTATGCACTTCGCTTGTAACATTATATCTATTTACTTGAAATGCAATTGACCCTCGCATTAGCATTACCTATGAAAAATGGAATACTTTGCAATGCAGATGTCTTGAGTGGGATCCCTCTAAAGTTTGGATTCTCATGGGGTGTGACACCCCATGCCTGCTTGGTCTCAAATGGCACAATGGTAATTGCCTAACAAAAATACCGAACATCAAAGAAACCATTGATTACCAGGTTTACCTCAATAAGGAGTGGTATCTGTCGAGGACACGACTGTAGTGGGACATGAAGTTCATAGCTATCTAGCACCCCGTCATATAAATCAAAAAGTTTGTTCTCCTTTGGAAAATTCTTCATTGTGGTATCTGGACCAACCTCAAGGCTAGTAAAATATGTGGGGTGCCTCCTTGGTGCAAGCACTACTACCGGTCCATCTAAGATATTTCTCATATCTTCTTTTCTTGTCCCAACTCAAACAAGCTCTAGGAGATTGTGGGAAAGAAAATTAGACATCACAAACATATCAGCTGGAAACAACCTCTATTGGGAGAAGCGATCAGATGCTCCGCTAATCTCTGGAATGCCATCAGAGGGGAGGTCCTCTAGAAGATCTTGCGGGAAAGATGTGCTCATAACTTTGTAGAGCCCCCCAAAGAGTGGTCGATTGAGAAATCATTGTTCCTCCTCGATAAACGAGTTTCTAACTGCAAGAAACCCCCCCCCCTTCAGGCAACATCAAGTGCTCCTTTTGATCAACAACAAGCTTAAACCCAAGTGGGCCCCTCACGAGGGTGATGAGAGGCTGATTAACCTTCTTTGTAAGGCCATCTAATCATTGTGAGATCCTCCCCCACTATGTGGGACATCGGGGGTCCTGTGGGCACTAGTTTCCTTCACTTGTGCTTTTCTTTTCCTTTTTTTAATACAAGTCTCGGAGAGTAGGCTAGGCTGAACTTCCTTTTATTAAAAAAAAAAAGAAACTCATTGCCCTGATGGTGTTCTATTTACTTTTGACGTTGTTATTGTCCAATACTAAAATCCTATAGTGTTTGAAGTGTTGAGACTCTTTATAGCTACATACTCTTCTAACTAATTGACCTAACTATTTATTGATCAACCATTCTTTCAAAATGGTCACCAAAGTTGACCGTGCATTCTTTCAAAATGGTCACCAAAGTTGACCGTGTATTCTTTCTATTGATCAACCATTCTTTCAAAAAGGTCACCAAATTTGTCCGTGCATCTTTCTATTACCTATAAATCTTTAAGTGATGTTGATTTTTGTGTATTCATGATTGCATCCCAAATCGGTAGGAATAGTGAAAATTTCAATCATATGCTCACATGCATACATGCATACATAGCATACATGCATGCATACATACATGCATAGATGCACACATACGTGCATAAGTATATATATCCACATACATGCATGCATACATAGGATACATGCATACAAACATACATGCACACATACGTGCATATATATATATATATATATAACTAGTATATCATTATCCTCCTCAAGCTATCAATTTTTTCTATCATGGTTACAAAGATGCTTCCACATGGAAGATCCTCTGCACCAAAGCCTCTTTTCTCTTTGAATGTCCTCATTCTCCACTCTCCTAATACCAGAGATAAAGAACGATAGATGTTTTTTGTCTAATGCTAATGTTAGCAACCCACTGCATGTCATTGTTTATGGAGCAATGGAGTTTCATCTTGTTGATGACTATTCAATGATTGGGTATAAAAAAACTCATCACATAGTCGGTTCAGACATCAAGCCACACTCATAAATTATAATAATCATTTTTAACTGGATTAAGAGCATACAAAAACTCAAGCACTATATTAAGAGACGATAGTGCTAAATTTAAAATCATAACGATAGAAAAAAATTCAAACATGTTTATCTCCAAGTTAAGAAAACCTCACCATAACCCTCTTTATCAAATGTAAAAGGCTTTATGCACAAATGTTATCGCTATATCAATTGCCACATGGATGTACATAAGCGGTATCCACAAAAGTATACAGAGTGTGTATGTGCTCAATATATGCATAAAATAGCACTAAAAAGGCTGAATTCACAACCCAAATACTAGCCAACAACACCTGCAAGTGTCTCTCAACTCTATTCTTTAGACTCAAAAAGCCTGCATCGACTTGTAGTGGCTAATCCCATCACAACTAAAACTTTTCAAAAAACCTATAGATTTACTAGTGTGGGTAAACACACAACCCCAAACGTGAATAGTCATTGTCAAAGAAGTACAAATAGTGATATTCTTGATGTTCTTGAACCTCTGTAAAGAGAACTATGTACAATAGTTCTCCAAAATAGTTCCAAGAATCACCCCAAAAATGCTTCAAAACAGGCTTTGAAAGCAAAGAATGAAGCTTTAAGGGCCAAAATCATGTTCAAGGTAATGTTGACCATACTCTTTCACCTTCTTCAAACACCACAAGAGTAGCTTAGTGGCAAGATATTGTCGATTAAGAGAGCTTCAGAGGGAACTATACTAGGATGGGCGACCTCTTGGGAAGTATCGAGAACCTCTATCTTATTTGATCGTTGAGGTCCTCCCCTAGGTGTAGCCAAGGGCATGAATGGTGACTTTGGTGACTTAGATGACAAGGTATGCCAAGTTCTTTGCCTTGGTTGCTGCCTTAGGCACCACCTTTGAGAAAGCATGTTGTTACAAATATGGATCCGACCATATGCATATGGATATTTTAGGCATCAGGTTGTTCTTGATCTAGCCAATATGCTACGTATATGGATCTAGCCAACATTGATACCTTTTAGTGTTGTCATAATACATTTTCTCACACATGAAGTCTAAAATCGCTTGCATGGCCTTTATTGGGCATCCACCTCAAGTTCTGATTGACCATGGTAGTCAATTAATCCCCACAGGAAAATCTTCCACCTATAAGGGATTCTAATGGGTTTTGATGTTTCGATGGGTCAACAATGGAATTGGCTCTTTCTAAGCTTGATAACAAGTTGATATACTGGAAAGGTATGCACATCAACCTACCCGGTCGAGCTATGATGGTCAACACATTCCTTCTTTCTTTGGTTATTTTCTTTGTCTCTTTCTCAAGATGGAAGGACCTGAGATTCTCAAATTGGAAAGAATTTGCACATAATTTCTTTTGATGGGAGACCCTAATAGGAGGGGTGTCCCAAAATTAAATGAGCCACTTGCATAAGCCATAAATGTCAAAGTGGTTCATATATTCTCGATATTAAAGAAATGGAAAATAAAGTGCGGACCAAATGGCTAAATAAAGCTTGGAGCAACAGTGATGCCTCTTGGTCCAACTTGAATTTTAGAAACAAAAGCACTCTTAAGATTTTGGGCCTTCTGGGGTGGAAGGGTCTCGATCTTCTCACTCTTCCATTCTCCCCCTATCAAGTGACTCCCAAAGGCTCAATCTTAGATTGCTCCCTATGCAAGAGTTGGGACAAGGTGAAAAGTTTATCGAGATCAATGAAGATTGGAAATGGACAAGGGTTATTAGATAAAATGATTCAATTTGGTTCCCTATCAAGGGCATTGGAGGTGCTGAGCCTTGGAACCTCAAAAAGCCAAGAAGCTTTACAACAAAGGTTTCAATATTTGGAAACAACTCTAGAATTAAGAAACATGCCAATGGATTATTTTTTATGACATTGATGCGGCTAGGAGAGTTGACTATGAAGAATGGTGCTTGTTACAAAGCAGACTCATTGCTTGGGAGGGCTCGATGATTCACCTCCTTATTGGGCATGACTCCTCTCACCTTGACAATCTTAAATGGCATGATGGCAACTATGTTGAAGATAAATGTACAAGCTCATTTTCATATGAGCCATGCTTGGATAAATTTACCAAATATAAAGATAAAGGAAAAGTGGAGGAAAAAAGGAAAAAATAATAAAAGAAAAAGTCTAGTCAAAATTCATGATGAGTAAGAGATACAATATCTTGCCTTGTACTTAGTAGCATGTAGTGGAGAAAGTGGTGAGTTAAGAAGGAGGCACAAACTTCTTCACATGCTCATTGGTTATAAAAGTGAAGTGGGAGCACATTCAAAACAAAGAGAGAAAGAGGCAAGGGCTCCTAGAAGTCGGATCTGGCCATTTTGTCATTTTGGCCTCCCTTAGACTCCTTCCAGCCGCATGTCAGTTTGTACATAGCTCTGTTGCAGAGCTCATATCTCAGTGCATATGTACCCATTCTGTGTGTTTAAACATTCATTGGAAATCTTTTCTTGTGTATTTATTGCATATCAAATATCTCTTTAAAAGGGTATGTAGTTTGTGAGATATCAGTGAAAGAGTGAAGTCCAATTTTTCAGTATACCTGTGTAGATAGGTAGTCTATTTTGGTTGGTTACGTTTCCAAACCAACACATATCCAAATTGCATAATTTTTTTCTTGTTGGAAAGCTATTGGCATCTACTTTCACTATCCTAAATATCGTATTGAGATCGTTTATATTCTATGAGATATCTATCAGATAGTAAAGTCCAGTTTTATAGTGTACTTATGTGTGCAGGTGGTCTATCTTGGTGAGTTGAATTTCTTGATCCAAACTCATCCAAATTACTTGTTTTTTATCTTGTTGGAAAGATATTTGTATCTACTTTCTCTATACCAAATATCTTTCTCAAAGGATATATATTCGGAGAGTTATCAGTCCGAGAGTGAAGCTTAGTTCTTTAGCATATCTGTGTGGACAGGTAGTTCATCTTTGATAGTTGTATTTCCTAATCAAAACTTGTCCAAATTACGTCATTTATAGCTTGTTAGAGATCTCTCTTTGTCTACTTTGATTCACTAAAGTCTCAAGTCCATTTGAGTTTTGTATTGAGAGCAGCAAGCTATTTAAGGTGCAGATGTTTGTCCAAGTGCTGGACATACAAGGGCTCACTACACACTTCCGTTGCGCATAGGAGAACTCATTCTCCACAGTTGGTATCAGAGCTTGATTGGTGTTGAAGCTTCATCAACAAAGCTGGAGGTGAAGCAAAGCAAAAGAGGAGGTACAAAACAAGAAGGAGCTTCACAAACGCAAGAGCAAAGGACTATAACTATTCGAGGTAACTCTCAAAGTGTTTGATACTTTTAAATGGCTGACTTGGGTCAACAAGTAGAGAAGTTGGACAAGGATAACTATCCTGTGTGGAGGTTTAGAATGATCAACTACCTAATGGGCAAAGGCTTATGGGGTATTGTGAGCGACGATGATGCTCAACCTCAAATCAATCAAGCTATGGCCACCGAAGTCCAAAGGAGGCAAGCAAAAGAATGGGAAGAGAGGAATAGGAGAGTCATGTTCCTCATTTCGCAGGTCATTCCTTATGCCTTGGTAGGTCATATTCAACATCTAGAGAAAGCTAAGGATTCTTGGGAAGCTCTTGAAAGGATGTATTCAACAAATACCAAAGCTAGGAAACTTCAACTCAAGAATGAGTTGAACACAATCAAGAAAAGTTCGAGTCAATCCATAGCTGAATATACGTTGAAGATTAAGGAGCTAAGCGATGCTTTAGCTTCTATTGGCACAACGGTTGAAGACGAAGATCTTGTGTGTTATACTCTCAATGGCTTGATAGAAGATGAAAGATGGAAGCCTTTTATAACTTCCATTAACTTGAAAGATGTATATCCAGGTTTTAAACAACTAATCCCTCATCTTGTCACAGAAGATCTTAGCTTCGGTGGTCCCAAAGGAAAGGAGAGCCACAACCAAATGTTATATGCAGGTTGAGGTAAAGGAAGAAACTCAAGAGGAGGCTCAAGAGGAAAAGGAAGAGGTCACAACCACTCCAACTACAATCAAAACAATTCGGAAGACAACAAGGATGCATCAAATGCCAACACACAAGGAAGAGTTCGAGGTAGAAGTAGAGGAAGAGGCCGAAGCACCTACAATTCTCATAAAGGTATAACATGCTATCATTGTGGTAAAGTAGGACACTATGCTAGTGATCGTTGGCTGAAGAATGGAAGACCAAATGGAGGCAATGAAAGGAACCAAAGCAACTATGCAAGCACCTCAAGTGAAGGAAGCAAGGACACACTACTTGCAATGAGACATGAGTATAGAAGCTCTTGTGAAGATGACAAAAAATGGTACATTGATTCAGGTTGTAGTAACCATATGTCATGCCAAGGAAGTTTGTTCACTAATCTACAGGTACCAAGTGGAAAAGGATGTGTTGAAACAGGTGATGATACTCAACACATGATTGAACACATTGGAGATATATATCTTGGAGATACAAGCAGAGCAAAGGTACTATCTAATGTTCTTCATGTTCCTACAATTTCAAAGAACTTGATTTCAGTAGGACAAATGGTAGAGAAGGGTTATCTTGTCATATTTAATGAGAATGGGTGCTTCATAAAGAATCCAAAAGAAGGCTTCAAGGTCATTGCTCGAGGTAGAAGAGAAGGAAGGATGTTCACTTTGGATGTCCAACATCCACATGGAAAGGTCATGTACATTCAATGTGGGAACAAGAAGATTTCAGAGCTGGACTTATGGCACAAAAGAATAGGACACATCAACATTCCAAAGCTGAAGGACATGAGCAAACATGAAGTGGTAAGAGGTCTTCCAAAATTTAATAGCATTGGACTACATGAGTTATGTGAAGCTTCTCAACTAGGAAAGCAAACGAGGCAGCCATTCAAGAGGAGCAATTATGTGGCTCCAAATGTCTTGGACTTGATACATACAGATGTATGGGGACCAACCCAAGAGGCATCAATGGCTGGTAATAGATTTTTTGTCACCTTCATTGATGATCACTCAAGAAAGGTATGGCTATTTTGTATGAAGCAAAAATCAGAGGTGTTTTCTATATTCAAAAGATTCAAAGTTGAAGTTGAAAAGGAAACAGGAAGGTCTATCAAAACCTTAAGGTCCGATGGTGGAGGAGAATACTTCTCCAAAGAATTTTCAGATTTTCTACAAGAGAATGGGATCAAAAGGCAATTCACTTGTAGGTATACAGCACAACAAAATGGAGTAGCTGAGAGGAAAAATAGGCAAATTGATGAAATTGCAAGATGCATGCTCAACGAGATGAAGGTACCATTGTACTATTGGGCTGAAGCTACCACAACCGCCATTTACTTGATGAATAGGTGCACAACATCAGGAATACATCACTTGACTCCAGAAGAGGTATATTCCGGTAAGAAACCTGATCTTACACACCTCAAAGTGTTTGGATGTGTTTACTTTGTTCACATTCCACAAGAAGTTAGAACAAAGATGGAACAAAGATCAGAAAAATGCATTTTCATCGGCTACTCGATGGAGCAAAAAGGATACAAGTGTTACAACCCTAGAACAAAGGAATTAAGAGTCTCACGAGATGTGGTCTTTGATGAACTAAGACCATGGCATGAAGATAAAGGAAAAGAAAAGGTTCTTGAAGAAGATTGTGATGATTATGCAGGAACAAATCAAAGAGAAGTTCAACAATCAAGCACAAAGGCTTCAGGTCCAGAGGCATCTACATCAAATGAAGAATGTTCAACATGGAGGGGGAGTCATTCTTTGTCTCCAAATTCAGCTCATAGTAGAGCCAAAGAGGCAAGTGTTACTCCAAATAGTGAGGTAGATGCAAGTGAAGAAGAATACGAAGAGGTAATCACTCCGATGGTAAAGCTGAATAGGTTAAAGAAGCAACTCTCTAAAGGCAATGAAAAAAGATCTTCAAGGACAAGGTATCCAACTCAAAGGTTGAGTTATGATAGTTTTATGACGACACATTTTGCATATATGATGCAGATTATCAAAGACAAAGAGCCTGAGACATATGAAGAAGCTTGCACACAAAAGGAATGGAAGCAAGCTATGAAAGAGGAGATCAAAGCTCTCAAAGATAATCACACATGGGAGCTAGTGCCAAAGAAAGAAGGTATGAAGATTGTTCCAAACAAATGGGTGTTTAAAGTAAAGAGGAATGTTGATGGTTCACTAGCTAGATATAAAGCTAGATTAGTTGCCAAAGGATTTAAACAAACACAAGGCATAGATTATGATGCAATTTTCAGCCCTGTTGCAAAGATGGGAACTATTAGAACCTTAATAGCAATTGGTGCTTCAAGGAGATGGCCATTATATCAACTCGACATCAAAAATGCCTTTCTCAATGGAGAACTACAAGAAGAGGTATACATGAGTCAACCGGTTGGATTTAAAGATGAAAACCATCCAGATTTTGTGTGCAGGTTGAAGAAGGCACTTTATGGCTTGAAGCAAGCACCAAGTGCATGGAATCAGAGATTGGTAGAGTATCTAGCTAAGTGTGGATACAACCCAAGTAGTGCAGATCCTTCATTGTACATGAAGAAGGAAGAAAATAGAGAGGTATATATTTGCATATACGTCGATGATCTCATCATAACAGGAAATGATGTTACAGGGATTAAAGATATCAAAAGGAAGCTTGGTAAGGAGTTTAAAATTTCAGATCTTGGAGACTTGAAATATTTTTTAGGAATTGAAGTTGTTTATGGAAAGAGTGGCATCTACTTGATGCAAAGGAAGTACTTGTTGGATGTTCTTTTCAGATTTGGAATGAGTGAATGCAAACCACTCACTCAACCCATGGACACAAATACAAAGATTTGTTCAAATGATGGAGAACCATTGGAAGATGTAACGACATACAGAAGCATTGTAGGATCATTGATCTATGCAAACATTACAAGACCTGATTTGTCTTATGTTGTTGGTGTACTTTCTCAGTTTATGCAAGCCCTGACAAGTGAATACTTAAATTCAGCCAAGAGTGTGTTGAGATACATAAAGCATACAGTTAATCATGCTTTGTTTTACAAGTTTGATGAAGAACTGCAGGTCAAAGGCTTTAGTGATGCTGATTGGGCAGGCTCAAAGGTAGATAGAAGATCAACCTCAGGTTATGTGTTCATGATAGGCAGCAAACCTATCACATGGAGCTCAAAGAAACAACCTACTGTTGCACTTTCATCTATGGAGGCTGAATATAGAGGATTAGCATTTGCCACATGTGACGCAATGTGGATTAAAAAGCTTTTGGCTGATCTTGGAGTGCAAGTTGGAACCATCCCTATATATGGTGATAACATGTCAAGTATCTACTTGGCAAGCAATCCTATGTTTCATGCAAGGAGCAAGCACATAGAGGTCCACTACCACTATGTAAGGGAGAAGGTGTTGAGCAAAGATGTGGAGGTAAAGTTCATCAGAACCAAAGAGCAGGTTGCAGATATGTTTACAAAGTTCTTGGATGCTTCTAAACTCAAAGGTTTCAAGGATGCGATAAATTTGAAGGAAATGGATGAAGATAACTCTCAAATGAGCTTGAGGGGGAGTGTTGAAGGTAAATGTACAAGCTCATTTTCATATGAGTCATGCTTGGATAAATTTACCAAATATAAAGATAAAGGAAAAGTGGAGGAAAAAAGGAAAAAATAATAAAAGAAAAAGTCTAGTCAAAATTCATGATGAGTAAGAGATACAATATCTTGCCTTGTAGTTAGTAGCATGTAGTGGAGAAAGTGGTGAGTTAAGAAGGAGGCACAAACTTCTTCAGATGCTCATTGGTTATAAAAGTGAAGTGGGAGCACATTCAAAACAAGGAGAGAAAGAGGCAAGAGCTCCCACTAGTCGGATCTGGACATTTTGTCATTTTGGCTTCCCTTAGACTCCTTCCAGCCACACGTCAGTTTGTCCACAGATCTGTTGTAGAGCTCATATCTCAGTGCATATGTAACCATTTTGTGTGTTTAAACATTCATTGGAAAACTTATCTCATGTACTTGTTGTATATCAAATATTCTTTGAAAGCTAATTTAGTTTGTGAGATATCAGTGAAAGAGTGAAGTCCAGTTTTTCAGTATACCTGTGTAGATAGGTAGTCTATTTTGGTCGGTTATGTTTCCCAACCAAAACATATCCGAATTGCATGATTTTTGTCTTGTTGGAAAGCTCTTGGAATGTACTTTCACTATCCTAAATATCATATTGAGATCGTGTATATTCTATGATATATCAGTCAGATAGTAAAGTCTAGTTTTATAGTGTACTTATGTGTGCAGGTGGTCTATCTTGGTGAGTTGAATTTCCTGATCAAAACTCATTCAAATTACTTGTTTTTTATCTTTTTAGAAAGATATTTGTGTCTACTTTCTCTGTACCAAATATCTTTCTCAAAGGATATATATTCAGAGAGTTATTAGTCCGAGAGTGAAGCTCAGTTCTTTAGCATATCTGTGTGGATAGGTAGTCCATCTTTGATAGTTGTGTTTCCTAGTCAAAACTTGTGCAAATTAAGTCATTTATAGCTTGTTAGAAAGCTTTCTTTGTCTACTTTGAGTGACTAAAGTCTCAAGCCCATTTGAGTTTTGTATTGAGAGCAGCAAGCTATCTAAGGTGCAGATGTTTGTCCAAGTGCTGGACATACAAGGGCTCACTACACACTTCCGTTGCGCATAGGAGAACTCATTCTCCACAAACTACAATGATAAAGTTTTGAGATTCGAGAAGAATGTGGATTTTCACATCATGCTTAATAGGAGATCCTATCAAGATTGATCAAGTTTTAGGTGGGATCTCAAGTTCCAATCCCTTTGGCATACCCTCATCAAGGTTAAAAAATTAGGTCTTATGTGAAAAATCCTCCACCAGGGAATTTGGACCAATGTAACATCTAACAAAATTTGTGGAACCCCTCCATGTTGTAAAAGATGCCTTCATGGCAGTGAGGACTTCATACACCTCTCCTTTTCATGCCCCAAGACAATGTCAATCTAGTGGGCCCTTGGGATCATGTTGATATGAGGAAAAATCAACTATAAGCAAGCTTTATTGTGTGAAGCCATTGGTTGATACTCAGCACTGTGGAATGTTATAAGAGGTGCAACCCTCTAGACGATATGGACAGAGAGATGTGCTACCAACTTTGGTAGTCCTCCTAAAGAATGATCAATCGAAAAATCCGTTTTCCTATTATGGAAAATAATTTCCAATTGTAAGAAGCCCCCTCCTTTAGATATCATAGAGTGTTTTTCCTTGAGAGCAACAAGATTAAAAGCAAGTGCACTTCCCATGATGAGGACGAAAGGGTAATCAACCTTCTTTGTAATGGTTTTTAGCAAGTCTTAAGTAACCCCTGCTTTGTGGGATTCGGGGAGTCCCATAGGTGCTATGCATGTTTGCTTCTAGACTTGTTCTTTCTATTAGTTAGAGTTTGGGAGAATAGGCTATTGTCCAACGTCCTGTTTCAAACACACACACACACACACACACACACATATATATATATATATATATATATATATATATATATATATATATATATATATATATATATATATATATATATATATATATGTGTGTGTGTGTGTATGTATGTATATATATAGAGAGAGACAGAGAAAGAGATGAATATTATACAAAGGATTGTTTTTACGATTAACATAACGAAACATCATCATCATCACGCCACAGTAATAATCATCATAGAATTATCATGTTGACGATCATGGTGATCATTTTCATTGTTCATATTATGATTATTATCGTGACTGATATCATTTTTACGATCATTGTGACCATTTTCATCAACATCACCATCATAAAGTTCATAGTCTCACTTTATGATAAAGTGAATTCCATAGGTCACACTGACCTATCTTGTACGCTGACCATGTTGTTGCCTTGTAGCTTGTCAATCGTTCTTGTAGCTTCATGAATGTTGTAACCTGATCAGGGATTCCTTAGATGTTGCCATGTCATCTATTCTAATGTTCAGTATGTCAAGTAATAGGCCTTTCATGGACAACTAGACATGGATGTGCATGTGGGGGTGATCAGTACCATATATGGGGTAGTACATTATGTTGTCCAAAAGTGTGCCAAACAGAAGCGAACAAAAAAGGGACCTATATGGATCCTTACAAGTGACTTGTAAAGCGTAAAATCCTGAGGCACATACAAGCGGCAGAAACCATGTTCAGTCAAACCCTTTGGATCCTTACAAGTGACTAGTAAAACATAAAATCGGATTTATAATTTTGTTTTTTCAGTCTTTGCATGGGTTTTGAACCATGAGATTAGAATGTCTTCCATTTTATTTCACCGAAGCACCGGTCATCTAAATCAAATCTACAATCCTCCTCAAAATATCAATTTCTTCTATCATGGTTAGAAAGATGCTTCCACATGCAAGATCCTTTGCATCAAAGCCTCTTTTCTCTTTGGAGGTCCTCATTCTCCACTCTCCGAATAAAAGAGATACAGAACGATATATGTTTTTTTGTCTAATGTTAATGCTAGAGGCCCACTTCCTGTCATTGTTCATCTTGTTGAGAACTATCCAGCGATTGCGTAGAAAAAACTCATCACACAGTCTGGGACTCCGATATTCCCAGCTTTCCAAGGGCCTCCACTACACCACGGATCCCCTACAATTTCATTTAAGAATACGAGAGTTCAGAAAATCACTACATTTAGTTTATTTAGTTCATCTCTTATGGGGATCTTGACACGAAGCTTTTGTAGATCTTCATGAAGTGTGCCTTCTTCAATCAATCAACCATTGGAGGCAAGTGAATGTGTGGTGATTTTCATCGTGATTACTTATTAATTTCTATTCATGTCCTTATTTTTTTCCAAAAGGGAAATTCGGCTTTGGCATGCTCTCCCTGACTTTAATTAAAAGAAAAAAAAAGGTATAAAGGAATGGGATTAGTGCCCTTGGGACGCCCCAAATCCCACAAAGTAGGGGTAGGACTTACACATCTAGAACATGTTACAATGGAGGTTTATAACCCTCTTGTCCTCCTCATGTAGGGCCCACTTTGGTTTGAGCTTGTTGTTCCCTATCGAAAACACTTTATGGTGCCTAGAAGGTGGGGAGCTCTTGCAATTGGAGATTCTATTTCCAAGAAGGAATAGAGACTTCTCGATCAAGCACTCTTTGGGTAGGTGTCCAAATATGTATGCACACCACTCCCCCCAGATCTGCGAGAGGGTTTCCCCTCTTATAGCATTCCATAGTGCCACTAAGCAGTCGATCGCTTCACCCAAAAGGGCTTGCTTCTAGGTGAGTTGTTCTTGTCATTTCCAAATATTCCCAAGGGTCCGCCAAAGGAGGAGAGACTTGAAGCACGCGAAGAAGATGTGGTCTAGATCCTCAATGTTGTGATGGCATCGTTTGCACCATGGCAAAGCCCCATAAACTTTTCTAGGCTTTAGAGCCTAGTCCAAGTGAGGCACCACTTCTTGTTAAGCATGATATGATAATCCTTGCTCACCTTCATTGTAGGAATTTCGGACAAGTGATTGCCATTGTGCCAAATAAGCCCCTCATGGTGGGTCCCTCCCAATGAGGAGTCGGGTTCTTGATCCGTTCGAGGTGAAGCATCTGCTCTGGAGGAGAGTCCATTCTTCGTAATTTACATTTATTTAAGGGGCTATGTCCTCACAGTTGATCCATTGGTCAGAGCTGTGTCTACTGTCTGAACCCTTTGATCCAGAGCCTCTTGGCATTTCAGAGGTCCCAAGAAGCCACAACCCTGATGCCCAAAATCGAAATCGAGATTGAGTAATTATGCCTAATACCGATCGCCCATTTCAAATCTTCTCTGATTTTGATAAATTGTTTGACCTTGTTCCAACTTTTCCATAGGTGCAACAACAATTCCTCTTGGGCTAAGCTCATATTCATGTCCTTATCTTTTCTAAAAGAAGAGGAAGTTCGGCCTTATCCTACTCTCCAAGACTTGTATTAATTAAAAGAAAAGAAAAGTACAAGTGAAGGGGACTAGTGCCCACGGGACCCCCCAAATCCCACACAGTAGAGGTAGATTTTAGAGGGTTTAGAGGCATTACGAAGAAGGTTAATCATACTCTCATCACCCTCATGCGTGGCCCACTTGGGTTTTAGCATGTTGTTGATGAGAAGGAGTACTTGATGATGTTTGAAGGGGGGGGGGGGGGGGGGGATTTCTTACAATTAGCGATTCTTCTACCGAGGAGGAAGAGGGATTTCTCAATCGACCACTCTTTGGGGGAGTCACCAAATTTATAAGCACATCTTTCCTGCTAGATCTTCCGTAGGACCTCCCCTGAGATGGCATTCCAAAGAATCACTGAGCATCCGATTGCTTCACCCAATAGAGCTTGTTCCCGACTGATATGTTTTTGAAGTTTGATTTCTTTCTAATAGTCTGCTAGAGCCTGTTGGAGTTGGGACAAGTGAAAAAGATGCGAGCAACATCTTCATGGACCGGTAGCAGCACTTGCACTAGGGAGGCATCCCAAAAATGTTTCTAGCCTTAAGCTTGGTCCAGATACCTTGATGAAGAATTCCATAAGAGAACATACTTTTTGATTTCTATGAGAGGGTGCCAGATAGCCATGAACTTCATGTCCCACCGCAGCCGTGTCCATGACAGGCATCACGTCTTGTTGAGGTTGACTTGATAATCGATGTTTTCTTTGATGTTTGGGATTTTTGTTAGGCAATTACCATTGTGCCATTTGAGCCCTAGTGGGCACACTGGGTCGTGACCCATGAGAAGATGGACTTTAGGGCGGTCCCAAACAAGAAATCTTCCTTGTAAAGTATCCCATTCTTCATAGGTAATGTTGATGCTAGGGTCGCACTCCTTAAAGTTGATTCACTGGTTGGTTTCTTGTTTCTAGAGATGTCTCCATTTTTTGAAGCCTTTGTTCCATAGCCTCCTCTTAGCGTTAGGAATGTTCCATAATTCCACGTTCTAGACGCATGGGATCTAAAACTAAATAGAGTCATTTTGTTTAATACCGACTGCCCACTTCCAATCTTCACTGATTCTAATGGATTCTTTTGACTTTATTCCAACTCTTCCAAAGGGAACACACAAAAATTGAGCTTTCTGGGCACATCGGGATTCGAGAAAACAAAAGGGTCAGAATGTCAAGATTCTTCCAATTCGGGAATCCCATGAAAGTCAACGCATTCTTGTTTCTAAAGATCAACTTGGCCCATGAGGCCTCCCCGTTGCACCATGTCTTAATCAACCATTTAGCCGCAAGTTTGTTAGCCATGCACCCAATGTCTAGAATGCCAAAGCTTCCATGATCCCTTTGGCTAGTGCAGATGGACCACTTGATTTTAGGCACCCCATCCTATTCTGGTCGCCTGTCCAAAGGAAGTTTCTACAAATACCTTCCAATTTGGATAGCTCTTGCTCTTTTCACCTCCAACAAGAGAGGAAGTAAATGGTCGATGAAATGAGGAACATGTTGATAACCATTGTGTGACCAACGAGATTGATTTGCATACCTCTCCAATAGTTTAACTTGCTTTCGAGTCTCGCCAGGACCCAATTCCACCGCTGCTCCAAGGAGATACCAAAGCCCAAGGGAATCCCAAGAAGTGAGAAAATTTGGTCTGGAGGAATGTTTTGAGAGCCATGATCACAGAGAAGGTCGGGATGGGTACCGACAATAGCTCTTAAAGCGGTCTTTGAGTGGTTGATTTTGGATCAAGAGGCTGGTACTATCATTGAGGACGAACACATTCATATCATAAGCAAAAAGTCTCATGGTGCTTTGGTTGTGGTCATTGGGAAATCGTGTCGCGAGGAAGGAGATAAGTAAGAGAGCTCACACACACACTCTCACTCTCAAGGAGAAGCACACACACACAGATTGAGGCAAGGAAGAATAATCTTCTTCTTCTTCTATTACCTTCAAAAGTTGGCCATTAACATTAATTCGAGATCATCTTGGTAAATTTCTGACTGCATGCGGGATCTTTAAGTGACTGCAAAATATAGTCCCATTCCAACCTGTCGTAGGCTTTGTCAAAGTAAATCTTGAGGAAAACCACATCTTGTCTTGACTCATTTGCGAAGTTGATACCTTCCCAAATATCTATAATGGCTTCCAAAATTGACCTACCTTTGATGAAACCTTTTTTATCCTCACTTAACCATGCTCTAAAATGGCTGGAAACTCTATTGGCTATGACTTTGGCAATAATCTTATATCCAGTTTGAAGCATCATAATTGGATGTGAGTTCTTAATTTTGTTCTTTTCCCCTTTTTTGATTATGTTGATGATGCTATTGTTGAGACAAGTCAGGAGCATGCCAAACGCGAGTGCCTCTTGCCAAACCAAATGAAGAGGGGTGGTAACCACCAACTTGATGGAATTAAAGAACTCATTATTGAGCCCATCTAGCCCCGGCCTTTTACCATTAGGGAAGGCATCAATGACTTCAATGATTTCCGCTTCCAAAAAAGGGGCATCAAGCAGGCAACAAAGGTTGTGTGGCATCCTATGAGAGGATACCCTAGAGATGGCAGCCATGCAGTCCTGTCTCTAGTGGGAGAGGGGGGTCAAGATCCCAAGGAGACTCGTAAAGTGCTCTTCAATGATTCCGAAATTTTCTTCTTCCGGATTGCATACATTGCCATTTGAGTCTAGTAATAGGGGGATCGAATCCTTGTTTTGTTTCCTTTTAAGGATGCTGCACATCTCTTTGGTGGGTCTATCCGCTTTGCCTGCCAACCACTCCTTAAAGAATATTTGCAAATTTTTCCTTTATATTTCTTCTTCGTATCGCAGTAGTGCTCTAATTTTTCGTAGACCCTTCATAGATTGAGCTTTTTCTTTGTTCACTTCCTCCTCTTGTCTCCAAAGTCTATGATAAAAAGCTTCTCTTCATGCCCATCAAACAGTTTGAAGCATCTCCCTAGATCTTCTCATGATCTCTCGCAAACTTTCGATTGCACGTCTCCAACTCTTGGTTGGGAAAAAACAGAAGGCAAACTCCTCCTTCCTCACATCATCAATTACTTTAATAGCTGCTTCCAGCGAGGTTTTTAATGATTGTAATTTCTATAAAATTTTGA
The DNA here is from genome assembly GCA_020310875.1 of Ceratopteris richardii. Lineage (NCBI taxonomy): Eukaryota > Viridiplantae > Streptophyta > Polypodiopsida > Polypodiales > Pteridaceae > Ceratopteris > Ceratopteris richardii. Next base: position 121,062,173 of record CM035421.1, read on the forward strand.
AGTCCTTTGACTGCTTGAAATAAGAAAAATATGAAAATTTCAATGATAAATTATTATACATTAATGGAGGAGAAAATTATAAGCGCTCATAGAGGATGCCTCCTCTATACATAACAAAGAGCCATAGAGGGTGCCTCGTCTATACATAACAAAGAGTCATAATAAACAAAGCGTAATAGTCAAAAGATGCCTCCTCTGTACATCACATGGAAAGGGTTAGGAGAATGCATCCTTTCAAAAAGTACAGACATTTATCAAGTCATCTTTAGGGGGCCCAATGTAGAGAATCCATGCACCTTACTTCATCTTTTGGTGATAATGCCAGCGTCATGAGGGTGATGTTTTTTTTTGAAATAAAGGAAGTTCAGCCTTAGCCTACTCTCCCGGACTTGAATTAAATAAAGGAAAAATAAAAAAGAAGGGGACTAGTGCCCACGGGATCCCCCAAATCCCTCAGAGCAGGGGAAGCTTTTACAGAGTGTAGATGGCTTTACAAGAAAAGGGTTAATCGCCCACTCATTGGCCTGATGCGGGGCCCACATGGGTAAAGTGTGTTCTTGTTCAAAGGCAATACTTGATGACTCCTAAAAAAAAGGGTAGCTTTCTTACAGTTAGGGATCCTTCTGCCAAGGAAGAACAGTGAATACTCAATCGACGAGAGTTTCGAGCAATCCGCGGAGCGACGGCTCGCTTCTCCCAGTAGAGCTGGCTTCCAACTGATATGTTTCTGATGACTAATTTTCATTCCGATGATCTGCCATAGCCTTTGTGGTAGGCCTTGCAAGGCTTACATGGAGTTATAGAGGAGGTTGTTAAACCTTGCATCCCCATCATGTGGAGCCCACTTGGTTTTAAACTTATTGTTGACATACTGTAGCTCTTTTTGATGTCTGAAGGGGGGGGGGGGGGTCTTACAGTTAGCAATTCTTCTGCCGAGAAGACAAAAGGGACTTCTCGACTGACCACTCCATGGGGGTATTGACAAAGTTTTGAGCACATCTTTCTCACCAGATCTTCTAGAGGATCTCTCCCCTAATCGCATTCCGTAACGCTGCAGAGCAAACGATCGTTTCACCAATGAGGGCTTGCTTCCAATTGATTAACTCTTGGAGTCCCAAAGAATGACCAAGGACCTTCCATAACTGAAGGGATTTAGGGCAAGCAAAGAATAGGTGACCAATATCCTCTTTGCTACGACCACATCACTTGCACTATGGCAGAACCCCACAGATCTTGTTGGCTTTTGCATTGGTCCATATTCCACATTGTAGGATTTTCCATAAGAGAACCGACTTTTTGTTTTCAATGAGAGGGTGCGAGATAGACATGAATTTCATATCCCATCGAAGTCCCGTCCAGTTGAGACACCATTTCTTATTGAGACTGATGTGAATGTCATTGCAAGATTTGACATATGGAATCTTGGAGAGGCGATTACCATTATACCATTTAAGTCCCATTGGGTTCAGAGAGTGTTGTCCCATATGTAGTCGGATCTTAGATCGGTCCCAAGCATGTCGTGTGCTCAGTAATTCCTTGTATGTGACTGCAGTAGCAGGGTGAAGGTCCTCAAAGTCCACCCATCTATTGATGTCCTGTTTCAAGAGGTTCTTCCATTGTTTGAATCCTTTATTCCAGAGTCTCTTGGCATGCAAGACATTCCAAGGCTCCACATTTCTCATGCCTTGGATTGGGAACCAAATAGAGTCATTTTGTCTTATACCGTCAGCCCATTTCCTGTCTTCACTTATTTTGATGTGAGGTTTGAATGTGTTCCAGCTCAACCACAAGGATCTTACCAAGATCGATCCTTTGGGTGAGACCGGAATCGGAGAGTATAGGAGGGTGAGGATGTCGAGGTTTTTCCATCGAGGGTAGCCTACCAAACTAATCACATTTTTGTTTCTAAAAATTAATGTGGCCCAAGAGGAATCTCTGTTGCACCACGCCTTAATCATCCACTTAGCCGCAAGTTTATTGGCCATGTTGCCAATGTCCATAATACCCAGACCTCCATTATCCTTTTGGCTAGTGCATATGGACCATTTGGTTTTAGGCACTCCCCTCCTGTTATGGTCCCCAGTCCAGAGAAAGTTCCTTCTAATTTTGCTAATTCTTGATTCTTCGGTCTCCAGCAAGAAAGAAAGTATATGATAGGGGATATGAGGAACATGTTGATCACCATGGCCTGGCCAGCAAGATTGATTTGCAGAACCCTCTAGTAGTTAAGTTTGTTATTAAGTCTAGCGAGGATCCAAGCCCACCTTTGTTCCAGAGTAACACCGAATCCCAAGGGGATACCAAGAATGCGAATGACCTGACTTGATTGAATGCTTGGCATCCTTGTATAGTGAGGAGATTAGGTTGATTCCCTTTGATAGCCCTGAATGCAGTCTTGGTATGGTTGATTCTAGATCAAGAGGCCTCACAGAACGTGTCGAGGCACTACCAAAAGGTTTCCAAGTTGGCATTTGTGTAATCCGCCAATAGCCTCATGGTCATTTGCCCAGAGTTATGTGGCATGGTGATGCCTCTTATGTGACCAAGCTCCATCTGTTGCTCCACGAGTCGGCTCACTCCTTCAGTGGCGATGGCAAAGAGCAACGGGGCCAATGGGCAACCTTGCCTGATGGATCATTTCAGTTTGATTGCCTTTCAAAGTTGTCTGTTGACATTGACTTTGATCGAAGCATTGCCAAGGAGAGTGGAGATCATCCTGAGGAATCTCTGACTACACCCGAGGTCTTTTATTGATTGTAAAATATAGTCACATTCCAATCTGTCGTAGGCTTTGTCAAAGTCAATCTTGAGGAAGACAATGTCGTGATTAGATTCTTCAGCGTAGTCCAGACCTTCCCAAATATCAATGATGGCTTCCAATATTGAACTTCTCGTGATGAATCCTTTTTGGTCTTTGCTAAGCCACTGGTCTAAATGATAGGATATCCTGTTGGCAATGACTTTAGCTATAATCTTATATCCGGTTTGAAGCATTGTGATACATTAGGGTGAAAAACGGCCCAAAAAGGGCCGTGTAAGGATTTCAATTAGTTGTGCTTAATCTGGATTAAAGTTGTCAAATCCTTTAAGAAAGTCTATGTAACTTCATTTAAAATGTATCTTATGCAAATTTTGAAGAGAGAGAAACTCGTATGATAATCATGAAAAGTTTGTGTGATATCTTACACCTCGAAGTTTGTGCTCATCGGGCACTGATCAAAATTCAAATTTTGCTTTTGTTCACGGACCTATATAATGTGTGCTGATGACGTTTTGCGCTTTTTTACCCTACTTTTCATAGCAGGCATGTTTCTCTCTTTCACCTCATTTTAGACACTTGCCGGTCACTTTTCATAGCAGAGCATGGAGAACATAAACCCAAATACTCTCGCTCAGCTTTCAAACAATCGAAATCATTGTGAAAAGTTCCATATCAACATTGCAGTTAGAGAGGAGCATGTGACGACAAGAAAAGTATTCCGAAGGGCTCTTCATCCTCCTGAAGTGGATGGATTGCGAAAGGAAGGCAAGAAACATATTGACATATGGATAGATGGATCTGTTTATCCAATTGATCCACAAACTGGAAGGTATCCCCCTTTTCATAATCTTCATGATCTGATTAGATTTATAGGAGATGGTGAGGATGGTTTACGAGGCTATTGTTCAAGGCTCTCGGATATTTCAAGGAATTATGTACAATACATAAACTATCTAGAAAACATACTACATCAAAAGGATTTACATAACACTTTTTCTTCTCAGTTTGAGTGTTTTAAAAAAATGAAAGAAACTCCTATAGGTTTTAGAATGCGGTCAAAACAAGTAAAACCTTTTTTAGATTTTTCTTGAAAAATCTGGCCAGAAAAAGAAAAGAATGAAAATTGTTAGAGATCATGTGATAAATGTGCTAAGTTTCAATATGTCGAGCTGTTTTGAGCGCGTACATTTCTATAATGAAATTTTGAGTCAAAATGATGTTTTAAGACTATTGAAACTCAATGAAAATACATGCTTGAAACGCTTTGTTTTCCAAAAACTCATGACAGAAATGAATCTGTTACTAGAACCATCTCAAATTCAAAAGATTTGTGATAGCGTCGGAGTGAATAGGAAAGGTTATAGAGCAATTTCAAAATTTTGGTGTGAATTTTTAAAATTTAACAAAGTTAGAAGTGTTGGATTGCCTAGACCCCATCATGTAGGAAAGTTTCGGCTCTGCTTGAATAAAAAGATCACATCACTATTTGGTGAATATAAACATATTCACGGTAACATGCCTTACGAAGTAGGAAAACAAAAGTTACATTTCATTTACAATGCATTTAACAACATATGGATAGATATTAAAGAACTTCAAACATACATGATTCAGTTCTATAATATAAAAGAACATGAATGTTCTCGTCTATTGAAATTTGTAATCAAACTTAATGAAGTTGAGCTTAAAGAACATCAAAAAACGGAGAGAATAAGTATTGCACTGATGAACAAAGCTTTTGACTATAGCCTTGGGAAATTGAATACTCCGTCTCTCAAAGTACAATCACAAATGGATTTATGGTGGGTTGGTTGTGCTCAAGTTCCATCTGAGAGCCATAAAACGCTTAAATGGTTATTCTCACAGACAAACATTCCAAATGTTATCCAAAGGCATCATGCAGGAGAATTGTTGAATGTCAAAGACTACGAGAACTTTCAAGTTGAGTGGCATTTGAGTGGGGACCTAAAGACGCTCAAATGCATCTTTGGTATAAGTGGGGGAGCAAATTCTAAGTACCCTTTCTTGTACTGCATGCAAAGCCTAGGCACAAATGGATGGATTGCTAGAGTTGAGGCTGAAGAGGCTCCTAGACAAAATGTTATTCTTCATAACTACTCATCGTCTTCAATGATTTGTGATCCCATACTTCTAATAGCATTGACAAATGTACACATATGTACACTACATGCAGAGTTAAGAATCATTGACAAGCTGGTGCGTCTTCACTTGGATTATGCATATTCTATCAAGCCTACAAATCTTGCAGATGAGTGCACAAAAAAATGTGAATGTCTTCAGAAATGGGATTTCATGGTGGTGATGTTTATCTAAGAAAAGATCCAAAGCTTTCACAAAATACAGGTGATGTACTACAGGATGTCTCAATGGGAGGTGCAAAAGTAAGGAGATTCTTCAGCAACCATGATGACAAGCAACTAAATGCCATGTGGAATTGTTGGAAAAGTTTTTGTGAGGTGACGACTAATTAAAAAGAAAACCAGAAGTAGCAAAAAAGATAATGGAGGTGTGGGTCAAACTAGATAATCTTTAAAGATCATGAGGCAGCAAGTAACATCAAAACGTTATGTGACAGATTTCAGAAAGGCGACCACAGAGCTTATAGAAACCATCATAGAGGCATGGGGTGCCAAAGACATTACATACTACTTGGTGAGTTCCAAAGATATTTTATTTAATTTATGTTTTTTTAATTGAAATAAAGATCTAATGAGATTCTTCTGCTCTTCTAGCATATTCTTCTTGTGCATGGTGCATTCTTTGCAGAAAAAGAACAACTTGCCATGTGGAACAACCAAGGCATAGAGAAATCTCATTATCAAGCAAGGACAAGCTTCTTTAGGTGTACAAGGAAAGGAGGAGGAGTAACAAAGAGCAATGCCTTCAGATTCTTCTTCAAGAATGTGAGGAAGCGATTCAAAGAAAAGTATTTGTTTTAGATCCTCTAGTGACACAGTGTTTTTTGCATAAACATGGAGATGTCAAGTCCTTTCTACAGAATTTTACAGAAGAGGTAGAATGTGTTTTCTACCCATATATGGAAAAGTAAGTATTCATCTTCATTTTGGAAAGATATTTGTTTCATTTAAGAAAGTATATTTACATGCAACTCATTGACAGGGGCCATTGGAGTCTGATTATTGTTGACTTCAATGCATATCAATTCTCTTCAATCACAACATGGGAATTGCAAAGTGTAAGTTGCTATACATTTTGTTGTTCTCTATTTTAGAGCCATGCCATCCATTCTGATTTTTAGTTTACAATGCAGTGTTGCAAAGCTTCTCAAGATGCATATTAATCAGAATTTTCTTGGAATTGCTAAATTGAATGAACAAAAGCAATTTGGATACATACAAATTCATCTGCCATTGCAGAAAGACGCAACATCATGTGGCTGGAGAGTGATTGCAAATGCTGTAAGATTCTTGGAAAGAAGGTTTTACAGTCCTGAATTGAATTTATCAGACTACCCAAATGCATGGATCATCTTGATCAGAGAGAGAGTAATAAATGGCATCATGAAACATGCAATCTACCCCTATGATCCAGACTCACCTCCACCCCCTCCACCTGATAAAAAAAAGTTTGAAGAAAAAAAGAAAGGTCTTCCTCTTCACTCACCATTAAAGCATGGGACCAAGAAAAAGAGTCAAGCTTAAAGCTCCAAAAAGGGACACAAGCAACAGAGAAAAGAGGGCTCGAAAAAGGATAGAAAGGGTTGAATCATTTTTGAGCCTAAGATTGAAATCTATTGTAAAACCAACATAGGTTGGAAGATTTATTTATGTACAAATTGTATGTACTTATGCCAATCTTTATCTGGAAGATGGTCACTGTAACCATATTTATTTGCCTTTACAATATTTATATGCCTTGAGAAATATAAAGTTGTATTGAACCTCTTGAGAGTTAAACAAAAGTTCATTGCATGGTCCAATTAAATTTGGTCGTGTCACAAATATGCCTGCATTGTGGGTTTCTTAATTTGTTTCTGTTGGAAAGTTTAAATTTGAGAAGATACAGAAGAATATAAGGAGTTAAGAGGACACGACCAATACAAGCGATATGGGGAATCGGAGAATTTTGGATTGCCCCTATCGCTTGCATCGGTCGTATTATCCATTTCTACATAGGATCCCCTTTTAGCAACCTTGCATGAGATGAGCTGTTGCTAGTTGTTTTTATACTCATGAGTCAAATCTCTCGCTTGTTGAACTCTCTCGCGGTAGTTTGCTAAAACACGACCGATCTAAGCGATAAGGGCCATCCGACAAGTTCAGATTGCACTAGTCGCTTGCATCAGTCGTCTTCTCTAATCTTGTCTCCTCTATTTTATGCCCTAAGTCATGCTCTTCATATTTTGAAATATCAAACCTTGGATTGGAATTTGTACTAGGTTCTCCACCCTCTCTTATATTACTTGTTATGTGTACCATGATATTTTCTATTGCATTACTTGAGGACAGAAAAGATGGATAGAATCAAATAATTTAATTGAGACTAATGTGCACCTTTGATAGACTATAATAATTAAATTGAAATTAGATATTGAATTCTAGATCACTTGTTCATCTAGAATTAACTTATGCAAGTTCTTGTATAATTTTTTCTTAGTTGGAACCTCATCAAAATGTTAAGAGTAAACAAAAAAATGCCAATATGAGTTTAGATGAAGGGGAATAATTGAAGTCGTCAATTCACTCCTGCAAATAAAAATCGCTGGAAATATGAAATAAAGGACCTAAAAAATATCTAAAGATGTCTTGGTTTATATTCTTATCATTGTAAAATAAGAACCTCATAAAAATCTTGAAAGTAAATTAAAGAATGCAAATATGAATATAGACATTTAAAATTCATAATTTAACACACATTCTTTGTCACCATCCTGCAAAAAAAATCAATGGAAGTATCAATAGAAGCTTCTATTAGAGGAAGATACATTATGTAAGAATGTTAGGGTTAACTTGTTACAATCTTAAGGGTTGGAACTTAATCACCCTTGGTGGCAGGCAACTTATGCAAGATAATGATTTCTCTGATCTAATGTTAACTATTGCATCATCAATTGAGAATCTACACTGTGATGATACCTCATCAAGGTATTCTAGGAGCTCCCTTACATTTCTGAGATTCCAATTTGCAGTGATAATTATTTTCCTTGATTGAAAATCTGGATGAATCAATACTTCTAACTCAAATTTTGGATAGCTCTCCTTTGAGTCCAAGGCTATCCAAAGTCCAAGCTTTTTTTTCCACCTTCTATAGTCATATCCTAGAACCAGAGATTGTCAACATATGTGATATGAGATTGAAAGAGAATTGGGACTAACTTTACATAAAATAATGTCACTTAGCTTTTGAACTTCTTTGTTATCCCATTCCCTACCTAAAACATCATCAATCTCTGAAATAGAGACTCTCCTATTCAACCACATTGTTTTTGTTTTTTGTAATAACATGTTTTTAAAGCATGCTACAAAGACATGAATAGGCAAAAACCATTGAATCTTTATCCTTCTCGAAATTTGACCTGCTGACATTGCGTTTTGGATGTCAAATTTAATTTTGCATAGAAAACTTGAAACTGTTGAATGATCAGGAGCATCCCAATCTAATGAAGAGATGCAAGGACCAGGTACATGAACAAGATTTCCATAAGAAATCCTCCCTGATGGCACTTGATAATCTGCATAATGGACAAATAACTCTATGCTATTGAAAAATTGAACAGATTTGTCTGCATACATGAGTTCTGTATATTCGTTATGAAGAACTCTGAATGTTCCTGTTAAACATTCAATAGGTTGCCATTCCACAATATTGGAAGGAAAGATATCTGCAGTACAAAAACATATGTTTTATTATACAAAAACAACTGGAATGATAGAAGAGCATTGTAAAACTTCATTTATAGTACGAATGGAAGTGCAGATGATTTTCTAGAACAAGATCCTTTGCAGTGTACACATGTTGTACTCGTGCAAACCAACCGCATCTCTTCAATTTGAAACTGAGAATATGTCCCTTCCAGTGGTTTCTTGTGTTGTCTCTTTTGGCACGCTTGACTTTATGGGCACGTCTGCAGCTAGGAAGCATACTTATCCATTCATTTACTTTCATAGAAAGAGGTTTCCACAAAGAATCCTCTCTTCTGTTGTAAACCTCACATGAGGTTACACGATTAGAAGGACGACGAGAAGAAGAAGCCATTTGAACTTAGAAGAAGAAGAATGTTCAAAGCGAGAAACCGACGTTCACAAATTTTGGCAGTATTTATAGAGAAAAAGACTTTGTACACGTGGAAACTTTTGATTTGATGTAAACCCTGTCGCTGAATGATCATGAAATTTTGTGAACCCAATCGTATCTTCAAAAATCAATTCCTTCTTGGTAATTTGAGAATATGCTTTGTGTAGTGTGCCGAAATATCTTTTATTGCATCAAACCAAAAAATTGTACATTGAATACGAGACTCTTTATCACTTTAGCGGCGCTTTTAGAGAATATTGTATTAAAAAAAGAATTTCTTCATACGGTTAAAAGAGACAGCAATGTTATATTCTTGTACACGTGGAAAGACTCTATTTGTCAATTTCCTTAATCTCTCATTAGCAAACAGCCCATTTACGGCCGCTTTTCACCCTAATGAGGTCTCTAGTTCTTAATTCTGTTCCTCTCCCCTTTTTTATGTATAAGTTTGATGATGCCGTTGTTGAGGCAAGTGCGTTGCCAAACTCAAGGGACTCAAGCCAAACAAGACGCAAGAGGGTGGCCACCACATGTTTGAATGATTAAAAAAACTCATTAGTGAGCCCATCAGGCCCCGGGCTCTTTCCATTCGGAAGCGAATCGATAACTTCCACGATCTCTTGTTCGGAAATGGAGGCGTCAAGCAGAGCATTCAAGTTGCACGGGATTCTATGTAGGGGACTCCGAGAGATGGTGGCCATGCAATCGCGCCTATGGGTATGGGGAGAGAGGGGACAAGCAATGCCCAAGAGACTCATGAAGTGTGCTTCTATAATGCCAATGTTTTCTTCCACTGTTTTACATTCCGCCCCATCCTTGTCAAGCAGTAGCGGGATCTCCTCTCTAATTTGTTTTCTTTTGAGAATATTGCACATCTCTTTGGAAGGTTTGTCTGCCTTACTAGCCCACCATTCCTTAAAATAAATTTGAAAATTTCTCCTTTTGATGTCCTCCTCGTATCTTAATCTTCCTCTGATATGTTGGAGTCCCTTTTGAGATTGAATCTTCCCTTTATTAACTTCCTCTTCGAGTCTTCGGAGCCGGCGGTATAGATTTTCTCTGCGTCTTCGATGGATGGTTTTGAGAGCCTTCGTGGTCCTAATCAAGATTTGATGAGACTTTTCCACTGTGTTTCTCCAACACTTGGCTGGAAGGCCTCAAGCCACGCGTTAGTGATTTCATGGCGGATAGAGGGGAGAGAAAAGACAAACGGGCTGGCATGAAACCAAGGTGCCTTGCGAATTTTAGATGGAGGGGGCAAGGTGAGCACCATTGGGTAATGGTATGAGACAGTGAGGTCGATACGTTGGGTTAGGGTGGGAGGACCCCATTGATTGACGAGATTTTGTGAAATGTAGCTTCTATCAAGTCTCGCTTTCCTGAAGTCCTCACCCAATTGAAATCATGAGGGTGATGTTGATAAAGAAATGGCAGTGAAAATTAATCTCAACAAGGCCTCATAACAATGATGGAGAAGCTTACAATTTTGACAACATAAAACAAAATATTCATTTTTAACTGGAATAGGAGCGTACCAAAACTTAAGCACTATGTTCAGAAATGACAGTGCTAAATTTAAAATCATAACGATAGCAAAAAACTGTTGTAATCTTGATATTAATCGTAATGGAATCTATAGATTTATCATAATGATAGCAAAAATCTGTTGTAATCTTCATAGTAGTCATAATCGAATTCATATTAATCATAATTTTAACCATGATGTTGAATTAGACCATGTTAATATATACATGTTCATGTGTTCATGTGTTTATGCTTGTAACCCAAATCGCCAGAAATAGTAAAAACTTCAACTGTATGCTCACATACATGCATACATGCATGTATACATATATACATGCATACATATGCATACATACATACATGTATGCATCTATACATATGTACACACATACATGCATACATGCATATATACATATATACATGCATAGATACATGCATGCATGTATACATATATACACACATACATACATACATAAATGTATGCATGTATATATGTATGCGTGTATGCATGCACCTACGTAAGTACATATGTAAGTACGTATGCTTCAGTAAATTCTCATCTTTCTTGAGAAGGGCCACATTTACTTTAGGACAAATCTCTATGCAAAAATGATCAGAACATGATGATATTCTCATATTTTCCAGAGACTCAAAGTGATTGAATGGCAATAATGTGGATTCCAAACGAATATGGATTTCCAAATGGATGGTTTCTGAGTGTCCATCTTAGAGAAAAGACAACATATTCACAACGTAATCCACCATTCCTTAATCTTCAAGCACAAGGTCATGATTTGTAGATCTTTTTCAGGATTTTTGATTGATAGATTATGGTATGAGTATTCTGACTCTCCTTGAGAAGATCTATCTCAAGAGATATGAGCTAAGATCGCACATATTCTATTAAAGTTTATTATTGTAGATGATTTCATCATAGATATTATTGTGATCATTTGACTTGACTATGAAGGTTTACGTCCCACACAACGATCATATCAAACGATTAGGTTGGTATCGTGTTTATAATATACTTTTTTTTAATCTCATTACAGTAACTCTTACATCATTACATTGGAAATACTTCATAGTGACATTCATTCTCCAATAAGTGATTTGACATAGCCAATAAGTCTTTGCTTAAGAGCTAAAATCTTCAGTATTATGAATCTCAAAGCTTCTATTATAAAATTAAAGGTATAAATATGTTATCATTATTCCTAATTATTCCATTGCTTCTAATATTCTTAGTAAGAGAAAATAATAAGAGCAACATTTAGCCCAATGGCGAATTTATACATGTAAACATATAAAAAAAGATTTTCCTATGTTTCTAAAACAAACAAAATAGACATTTATAATAACTCTCTAAAAAATGCAGGTCCAAATTTTCGCCCTAATTCGAATGTGCAGTAATTTTGTGGAATTTGAATTCGCCATCTTGGAATTACCAAGATCGACTCCATGGAAACTTTTGCCCTCTTAAGTCGTGTGTGTGTGTGTGTGTGTGTGTGGGGGGGGGGGAGGGGGGAGGGAACAGATGGAGGGAGAGAGAGAGAGAGATGATTTTAGTTTTGGTTTGTATGTATTATATGATAGGTATTTGTATATTTCGTGGTGTATTTATGTGATGGTTCTAGGTGTATTTGCTCTGTTGGTATGCATATATGCATCTGTTTGCTCGCATATGGAGATAGAGAGAGAGAGATAAAGAGATGATCTTAGTTTTTTGGTTTGTATGTATTATATGTGGACTACAAAAGAATACAATGCCTATTCTCATTTACAATTGTTAGTACATTAAAAGATTCAAGGAGGATTGGGGATGGATTCAAACTTTTACTGATTTAAATGTTTGAAAATGATTGATACAAACTCTAGTCATTACGTCAATGGAGCAAATGTCTCACTTCCATGAATGCTCAATTCTTGTTTTTTTCATTTCTTTTTCTTTTCTCATAACGAGTGTCAAAATCGTGATTATATACTCACATACATATAAACAAAAAACAAATCAATACTAATGTTAGATGAGTAAACATCTCACTCCAATATTTATGAACAAGAACGAGTTTGTTTACATGGGACGCATCTCCATATGGTGTAAAACAAGTTACAACACATTGCTAACATTGTATGTTCCAAGTGATGATATTTGTTAGATGTATGGTAATTTCCATCGTCATAAATTGTTAATTTCTATTCACGTCCTTATTATAATAGTTGCTTTTAGCAGGCTGTTTAATGATTGTAATTTCTATAAAATTTTCAAGTCATTGGAGTGTTTCGAGAAAGTTACAAGCGCTCATAGAGGATGCTTCGTCAACAAAGCGTAATGGTCAAAAGATGGAAAGGGTTAGGAGAATACGTACGAGAATACATCCTTCCAAAAGAGTACAGCCATTTATCAAGTCATTTTTAGGGGCCCCAATGTAGATAACCTTCTATTGAAACATAATCCATGAAGCTCATTTCATCGTTTAGTGATAACGTCAGCATCATCAGGGTGATGCTCATAAAGAAATTTCAGAGAAAATCAACATCAACAGGGCCTCATAACAATGATGGAGAAGCTTACAATTTTGACAACATAAAACAGAATAATAACTTCTATGTGGAATAAGAGCATCCAAGACTCAGGCAAAAACATATGCACTATGTTCACAAATGACAATAGTAAGTTTAACATCATAACGATACAAAAAAAGTATCATAATATTGATACTGATCATTATCGAAATTATAAAATAATCATAATGATGATTAAATGATGAGTGCTCTAGAGACTCGAAGAGGAAGTTAATAAAGGGAAGATTCGATCTCAGAAGTGATGGAGAGTGTTAATCTCCAAAAGAACAAGTTGACCTTGAATTTAGATCACCTCTATATCAAGATCAACTTTAGACTCCACTTAATTTAGAGAATCTTCACCAAATTATCAGAAAATTGATTTTCCTGAAAAGTTCAGTTTCTTCAGAAAAGTCTGCTGCAGATTAGTCACTCATTGACTAATCAATCCTGTAAAGTTTTTGATAAAACTTTGCACAACACTTCGCCTTGAGGTTGCGCAACTTTGCCAAGTTAAATCTCTCAAGAAGATTAAGTACACACTAAGAAATGTGTGAAACACTTTACCTATGTCTGAAAGTGCTTCTCTGCAATGGCGACTTTGACACCCGCAACTTCTTAGCACTGGTTCTCTCAACTCTGAACCCGTTTGATCAAGATCTTCTAGCCATAGATAGCTTACCTTTCAACTTAGATTTTGAGCCCTCACTTGTGTAAAACTTTACACTGTGGACTGAGCACTGACCATTTCTTTGAAGATGAAATGTGCGCCAGATTTTTTGACTCTCAGAACATCTTCACATATGAATGTTCCTAAACAAAATTCTCACAACCTGATTGAAATTAATCTCTCAAATTCTAGCCATAGATAGATTAGCTATGGACTTAGATACGTGCAAAAGGATTCTTCAAAAGATTAAGCACAGAAGGAGAATGGGAAAGAAGATCGACGCGCAGAATTCTACAACATTTTCTTCTTCATTACTATTCATACATATGGTTGATGATACATACAATGTTCATCACCTCTTCACCTATTCTTCTCTATCTGATCTATATCACTCTCTCTTACTATGAATACGTATCTGTAGATATATATACGAGTCTAACTCGTCATCTTTTTCAAAATACATTGAACTATTTACAAGAGTAATATACAAAAGAAACCTTTCTGATTCTATTTTCTTCCTCTGAAAGTAATCTTCATTCTTCCACATATCTTCTCAATTTGATCTTCATATAATCACTATTGATGATTGTTCTGCTCCAATAGCTCCCCCTCAATCTTCAATTGTGATTACCTGCATCTTCTTTATTCCTGCCATATCTTTAAACCTCTGCAACTTAGGTCCATCCAAACTTTTAGTCATCATATCTGCAAGTTGATCTTTTGTAGGGGTGTGTATGACTTCAATTTCCTTCTCAATGACCTTCTCTCTCAGAAAATGATACTGTATTTCAATATGCTTAGTTCTAGCATGAAATACAGGATTAGCTGCCAAGTATAATGAACTCATATTGTCTCCACAAATAATAGGAGTACTCTGAATCACATCAAAAACTTTCAAAAGTGTCTTTAGCCATATTACCTCTTTTGCAGCTTCCACCATACCTTTATATTCTGCTTCTGTAGATGACAAAGCAACTGTATGTTGCTTCTTGGAACACCATGAAATCAATTTGTCTCCTACATAGCACAAGTATCCATGTGTTGATCTTCTATCATCCACATTACCTGCCCAATCTGCATCACTATATATCTTGATTCTTGTATCTGAAGTAAACCCATAGTACAACCCTTCTTTGAGTGTACCCTTGATGTACCTAAGTATTCTTTGTCCTGCAATCCAATGTTCCTTTCTAGGACAATGCATGAATTGTGAAAGCACACCAACTGCATATGACAAGTCAGGCCTTGTCAATGTAGCATAAATCAAGCTACCCACCAAACTTTGATAGAGTTTCATATCTCTGAACTCTTCTCCTCCAAACCTAGACAATTTATGGTTCACTTCCAAAGGTGTAGGTGCAACCCTGCAATCTTCCATTTTAAATTTGGTTAGCAAATTTTTAAGATACCTTTCTTGGGTCACATATACTCCATGTTGAGTATAAGAGATCTCCATTCCCAAGAAGAATGATAGGTTCCCCAAATCACTGATTTTGAACTCTTTCTCCATCTGCTTCTTGATCATTTGTATCCCCTTATCATCTGTTCCTATAAGTATTATGTCATCAACATAAATACACACATAAATGAATCCATTTTCACCTGCTTTGACTAGCAAGCTACTATCTGCCTTTGATGCTTGAAATCCAAGATCATTCAAGAATTTTACAAGCCTATAATTCCAAGCCCTTGGGGCTTGCTTCAACCCATACAAAGCTCTCTTGAGCTTACATACATAATTTGGACTCACTTGATCTTTGAACCCATCTGGTTGCTCCATGTAGACTTCATCTGAAATGTAACCATTCAAGAAAGCATTTTTAACATCTAGTTGAGACAACTTCCAACCTTTACAAGCAGCAATTGCAATGAGTGTCCTGATGGTTGTCATCTTTGCCACAGGACTATAAGTCTCACCATAGTCCACTCCATATGTCTGTGCATACCCTTTCACAACAAGTCTAGCTTTGTACCTAGACACACTTCCATCTGCAAATCTCTTTGTTTTGTAAACCCACTTACATCCAATAATCTTCTGACTATTAGGTTTAGGAACCAAATCCCATGTTTGATTCTCTATCAATGCATCATACTCCTCTTGCATAGCATCTTCCCAATTCTTCTTCCCTTTGGCTTCTTCATATGTAGAAGGGTCTTCATCTGTTTTTACCAAATAAGCATAATCTTTAGTAGTCAAGAATGAAGTGTCATAGCTATACCTTGTAGGTTGCCATTTGTGCCTAGATGATCTCCTAACTTCTGCACTT
This sequence comes from Ceratopteris richardii, assembly GCA_020310875.1. NCBI lineage: Eukaryota > Viridiplantae > Streptophyta > Polypodiopsida > Polypodiales > Pteridaceae > Ceratopteris > Ceratopteris richardii. The sequence goes on from CM035421.1 coordinate 121,078,236, forward strand.
CTTGAGGTCTCTGGTTCATCACATTCTGGATCAAACCTTGGCCTCTCTTCAACTTCAATCTGCACTTCATTACTCTCACTTTCATCAAGCAATTGAATCTTTGCTTTACCTTTCCTTTGTTCCACTACTTCTTCATCATCTGCATGTACATTATATTTACGTGCATACCAAGTACCTTGCTCATCAAATGTAACATCCTTGGATACAATAAATTGCTTTGTGGATGGACTCCACAACCTGTATCCCATTTGCTTATCATCATAACCAATGAATACATACTTCTCTGCCTTAGGCTCCAACTTATGCCTCAATTGAGATGGCACATATGCATATGCCAAGCATCCAAATATTCTGCAATGATCCAAGGTAGGTTTCTTACCCCACCAAGCTTCATATGGTGTCATACCCTGCAAAGCTTTACAAGGCAATCTATTAACCAAATATGTAGCTGTATTAACAGCCTCAGCCCACAAATAATTTGGGCAATTCTTCTCTTTCATCATGGACCTTGCAAACTCAACAAGAGTCCTATTTCTTCTTTCTGCTACCCCATTTTGTTGAGGAGAGTACCTGCAAGTAACTTCTCTCTTTATACCTGCATTCCACAAATAATCATTGAACTCATTTGAAAAATACTCTCCCCCTCCATCTGACCTTAGTCTCTTCAATTTTTGACCTGTAATCCTTTCTGCATATGCATGATAGTGTTTAAATGTATTAAACACTTCTGACTTTTCCTTAATCACATAAATTGTGATCCACGTGGTAGCATCATCAACATATATGACATAATATCTTGAACCATTTATACTAAAGTCCTTTGAAGGACCCCACACATCTGTATGCACCAATTCAAGTCTTTCTGAATACATAAATCCATGTTTGGAATAGGATTGCTTATGAGCCTTACCTAATTGACATGCCTCACATCTGTATGTCATGTGTTGACCTGCAATGTTAGGCATTCCAAGCACTGAATCATTGTTAATCATTTCTTTGATACCTCTTTCATTAAAGTGTCCAAGTCTTTTGTGCCAAAGATCCAATTCTGACACCTTCTGCTCTCCATATGTGAACATAGCATGTCCAACATTTCCTTGTACCTTCAATGTGAAAAGCCTTCCTTCTTTCTTTCCTGCAATAACTTGTTTATACCCTTGACTAGGGTCTTCCACATAAACTCCATCATTGGTAAACCTTACCTCATAACCTTTTTCCACAATTTGACCTACACTGATCAAATTCTTTGGAATTGTGGGAACATAAAGTACCTTACTCAGAAGAGTGCTCCCATCCTTAGCCTTGACTGAACCAATTGACTTTACCTTATGCTTTGTATTATCACCTGTCTGAACTGTATGATTAATTGCATTATGATCTAGGTCAGTCATCAAAGCAATATTTCCACTTAAATGATTACTACATCCTGAATCAATATAGAACACTCTCATGTCCTCATATGAGGTTTCACATGTATTCATAATGAGAGTCGAATCCTCCTTTTGATCTGATGCATAGTTGTAGTAGGTGTTATTATAGGATTGATTTTGGAAGTTTCTTCCACCACCTCTTCCAAAAGAATTCCTACCACCTCTACCTCTGAAATTTCCTCTCTGAAATCTACCACCTCTTGCTCTTTGATTAAAGTTCTGATAATTACCATTGTTTTGATTATTGTGCCAACAATCATGAGATAGATGATTGGTCTTACCACATATCCAACAAGCTCTTGCATTATCTTTGTTGTTTCTGCCTCTTCCTCTACTTCTGCCATTTCCTCTTCCTCTTATGAAGTTTGCTTGGTTTGATGTACCTTCTTCTTCACCTGATTGTTGCTTCCCTTTGTTGGCTTTCTTCTTGTCTTTAGAATACATTGCATGACCTGCACTCTTATCAACATCTCCTTTGACATCATTCTCAAAAGTTAGCATATGACCTAACAATTGATTCAAATCAGGAGTAAAGTGATCTAATGAAAGTTCTGTAGATAAAATGAAAGGCTTCCACTTCTCATCTCCTCTTAGCCCTGTAAGTATTTGTCTTACCAATTTGTCTTCTTCAATATCTTCATCAACTGCACCTAAAGAATCTGCAATGTCCTTCATCTTTGTCACATAATCAGAGATTGATTGTGAGGCCTTCTTCTTGAAGGTAGTAAATTCTGCCCATAGTGAAGCCTTCCTTGATTTGGTTGTATTTTGGAAATGCTCTTCCAAAGCATTCCAAATGTCACAAGCACTCTCAAGTCCTCTAATGTGAGGAAGCAAATAGTCATTGACTGCCATGTAGATGATGCTTCTTGCTTGAGCATCCTTCTTCATCCAATTCTTCAAATCTGCAAGCTCCTCTCTAGTTGGAACACTAGGATCTCTGAATTCTGGCTTTTCTTCATCTCCTGTGATGTATCCTATCAGATCTTTGCTCATAAGGTGAGCTTCCATCCTCATAGACCATGCAGGATAGTTCTCTCTATCCAACTTTTCAATTTGGAGACTATCTCCCATCTTTACTTCACCTGTAGCTTCAAATCTTTAACCTTTACAGATAATAAATGTACCTTTACTTCGAATGTTGCCCCTTCTGATCCTTTTGATGCTCTTTGTATGTCTTCCTTCAATCTTTCTTCAACCTTTACCCTTCTGCACCTTCAAAATGTAAAGATTTGTACTTCTGCAATAGTCGGAGTCTTCTTCTTCTCAATTTTGACACAACCTGCTCTGATACCACTGATGGAGAGTGTTAATCTCCAAAAGAACAAGTTGACCTTGAATTTAGATCACCTCTATATCAAGATCAACTTTAGACTCCACTTAATTTAGAGAATCTTCACCAAATTATCAGAAAATTGATTTTCCTGAAAAGTTCAGTTTCTTCAGAAAAGTCTGCTGCAGATTAGTCACTCATTGACTAATCAATCCTGTAAAGTTTTTGATAAAACTTTGCACAACACTTCGCCTTGAGGTTGCACAACTTTGCCAAGTTAAATCTCTCAAGAAGATTAAGTACACACTGAGAAATGTGTGAAACACTTTACCTATGTCTGAAAGTGCTTCTCTGCAATGGCGACTTTGACACCCGCAACTTCTTAGCACTGGTTCTCTCAACTCTGAACCCGTTTGATCAAGATCTTCTAGCCATAGATAGCTTACCTTTCAACTTAGATTTTGAGCCCTCACTTGTGTAAAACTTTACACTGTGGACTGAGCACTGACCATTTCTTTGAAGATGAAATGTGCGCCAGATTTTTCGACTCTCAGAACATCTTCACATATGAATGTTCCTAAACGAAATTCTCACAACCTGATTGAAATTAATCTCTCAAATTCTAGCCATAGATAGATTAGCTATGGACTTAGATACGTGCAAAAGGATTCTTCAAAAGATTAAGCACAGAAGGAGAATGGGAAAGAAGATCGACGCGCAGAATTCTACAACATTTTCTTCTTCATTACTATTCATACATATGGTTGATGATACATACAATGTTCATCACCTCTTCACCTATTCTTCTCTATCTGATCTATATCACTCTCTCTTACTATGAATACGTATCTGTAGATATATATACGAGTCTAACTCGTCATCTTTTTCAAAATACATTGAACTATTTACAAGAGTAATATACAAAAGAAACCTTTCTGATTCTATTTTCTTCCTCTGAAAGTAATCTTCATTCTTCCACATATCTTCTCAATTTGATCTTCATATAATCACTATTGATGATTGTTCTGCTCCAATAAGAAGGGACTCCAAAATATCAGAGGAAGATTAAGATACGAGTAGGAGATCAAAAGGAGAAATCTTCAAATTTATTTTAAGGAATGGTGGGTTGGTAAGGCAGACAGACCTTCCAAAGAGATATGCAATATTCTCAAAAGAAAACAAATTAGAGAGGAGATCCCGCTACTGCTTGACAAGGATGGGGCGGAATGTAAAATAGTGGAAGAAAACATTGGCATTATAGAAGCACACTTCACGAGTCTCTTCGACAGTGCTTGTCCCCTCTCTCCCCATAGGCGCGATTGCATGACCACCATCTCTCGGACTTCCCTGCATAGAATCCCATGCAACTTGAATGCTCTGCTTGACACCTCCATTTTCGAACAAGAGATCCTGGAAGTTATCGATTCGCTTCCAAATGGCAAGAGCCCGGGGCCTAATGGGCTCACTAATGAGTTCTTTAAATCATTCAAACATGTGGTGGCCACCCCGTTGCATCTTGTTTGGCTTGAGGCCCTTGAGTTCGGTGCACTTCCCACTTGTCTCAACAATGGCATCATCAAACTTATACATAAAAAAGGGGAGAGGAACAGAATTGAGAACTAGAGACCTATCACAATGCTTCAAACTAGATATAAGATTCTAGCTAAAGTCATTGCCAACAGGATATCCTGTCATTTAGACCAGTGGCTTAGCAAAGAACAAAAAGGATTCATCAAGGGAAGGTCAATACTGGAAGCCATCATTGATATCTGGGAAGGTGTGGACTATGCTGAAGAATCTAATCAGGACATTATCTTCCTCAAGATTGACTTTGACAAAGCCTACGACAGATTGGAATGGGACTATATTTTACAATCAATAAAAGACCTCGGTTGTAGTCAGAGATTCCTCAGGATGATCTCCACTCTCCTTGGCAATGCTTCGACCAAAGTCAATGTCAATGGACAACTTTCAAAGGCAATCGAACTGAAATGATCCATCAGGCAAGGTTCCCCGTTGGCCTCGTTGCTCTTTGCCATCGCCACTGAAGGACTTAGCCGACTTGTGGAGCAACAGATGGAGCTTGGTCACATAAGAGGCATCACCTTGCCACATAACTCTAGGCAAATGACCATGAGGCTATTTGCGGATGACACAAATGCCTTTGTTCACAATGACGATACCAGCTTGGAAACCTTTTGGTGGTGCCTCGACACGTTTTGTGAGGCCTCTAGATCTAGAATCAACCATACCAAGACTGCATTAAGGGCTATCAAAGGGAATCAACCTAATCTCCTCACTATACCAGGATGCCAAAGCATTCAATCAGGTCAAGTCATTCGCACTCTTGGTATCCCCTTGGGATTCGGTGTTACTCTAGAACAAAGGTGGGCTTTGGTCCTCACTAGACTTAATAACAAACTTAACTACTGGAGGGTTCTGCAAATCAATCTTGCTGGTCGGGCCATGGTGATCAACACGTTCCTCATATCCTCTATCATATACTTTCTTTCTTGTTGGAGATCGAAGAATCAAGAATTAGCCAAATTAGAAAGTACTTGTAGGAACTTTCTCTGGACCGGGGACCATAACAGGAGGGGAGTGCCTAAAACCAAATGGTCCATATGTACTAGCCGAAAGGAGAATGAAGGTCTAGGTATTATGGACATTGGCAGCATGGCCAATAAACTTGTGGCTAAGTGGATGATTAAGGCGTGGTGCAACAGAGATTCCTCTTGGGCCACATTAATTTTTAGAAACACAAACCTGATTACTTTGGTAGGCTACCCTTGATGGAAAAACCTCGACATCCTCACCCTCCTATACTCTCCGATTCTGGTAAGATCCTTATGGTTGAGCTTGAACACATTCAAACCTCACATCACAATCAGTGAAGACAGGAAATGGGCTACTGGTATAAGACAAAATGACTCTATTTGGTTCTAGATCCAAGGCATGAGAAACGTGGAGCCTTGGAATGTCTTGAGTGCCAAGAGACTCTGGAATAAGGGATTCAAACAATGGAAGCACCTCTGGAAACACGACACAAATAGATGGGTGAACTTTGAGGACCGTGACCCTACTACTGCGGTCACATACAAGGAATGGAATGTTTTACTGAGCAGACGACACGCTTGGGAGCGATCTAAAATCCGACTACTTATGGGACAGGACTCTCCGAACCCAATGGGCCTTAAATGGTATAATGGCAATCGCCTCTCCAAGCTTCAATATGTCAAAGCTTGCAATGACATTCACATCAATCTCAACAAGAAATGGTGTCCCAACTGGATGCGACTTTGATGGGATATGAAATTTATGTCTATCTGGCATCCTCTCATTGAAAACAAAAAGTCAGTTCTCCTATGGCAAATCCTACACCGTGGAATATGGACCAATGCAAAAGCTAACAAGATATATGGGGTTCCGCCCTGGAGCAAGCGATGTTGCCGTAGCAAAGAGGATATTGATCACTTGTTCTGTGCTTGCCCTAAATCCCTTTGGTTATGGAGGGTCCTTGGTCATTGTTTGGGACTCCAAGAGCAAATCAATTGGAAGCAAGCCCTCATTGGTGAAGCGATCGGTTGCTCTGCGGCGTTGTGGAATGCGATTAGGGGAGAGATCCTTTGGAAGATTTGGCGAGAAAGATGTGCTCAAAACTTTGGCAATACCCCCAAGGAGTGGTCCATCGAGAAGTCCCTTTTCCTTCTCGACAGAAGAATTGCTAACTGTAAGAAAACCCCTCCCTTCAGACATCACAAAGAGCTACAGTATGTCAACAATAAGCTTAAAACCAATTGGGCTCAACATGATGGGGATGCGAGGTTTATCAACCTCCTCTATAACTCCATGTAAGCCTTGCAAGGCCTACCACGAAGGCTATGGCAGATCATCAAAATTAAAATTAGTCATCAGAAATATATCATTTGGAAGCCAGCTCTATTGGGAGAAGCGAATGGTCACTCCACGACTCTCCGAAACGCTCAAAACTCTAGTCGATTGAGTGTTCATTGTTCCTCCTTGGCAAAAGGATCGCTAATTATAAGAAACCCCCCCTTTTTTTAGGATTCATCAAGTATTCCTTTTGATCAAGAACACACTTTACCCATGTGGGCCCCGCATGAGGGTGATGAGTTGGTGATTAACCTTTTTCTTGTAAGCCATCTACACTCTGCAAAAGCTTCCCCTGCTCTCTGGGATTCCGGGGATCCTGTGGGCACTAGTCCCCTTCTTTTGTATTTTTCCTTTATTTAATTCAAGTCTGGGAGAGTAGGCTAAGGCCGAACTTCCTTTATTTAAAAAAAAAAAGGAACATCTTCACTATGTTCAAAAATGATAATGGTAAATTTAAAATCATAATGATAGTAAAAATGTGTTATAATATTGATGCTAATCATGATCGAATTTATAAAGTAATTATAATGATGATTAAATGATTAGTGAGTGATTACAAATTATGGTGGTGCTACCATTATGTTGTATTAGACCATGTTAATAATTACCTAAACATCCGTGAGTGATGTTCGTGCTCATGCATGCATGCATCCATACATACATACATGCATGCATACATACACACATAAATACATATATGCATGCGTACATACATATGTGCATAGAAATGTGTGTTTATATGTACGCAATATATATACATACATACATACATCCACACATACATACATACATGGATACACACATAAATACATACATGCATGCATGTGTCCATAAGATATATACATATATATACATAGGAGTGTGTATATGGATGATTTCTAAGTGTTCACCTTAGAGAGAACTAAATATTCATAACGTAATCCATCATTTTTAAATCTTCAAGCAATTCAAGAATCATGAATACGGACAAAGTTGTCTTATATATGATTGCATTTTCACATGAGGAGACGGTCATAGTTTGTACGTTTGTTGCTGGATTTGAGATTGATAGATTATGCTATGAGTATTTTGACTCTCGTTGAGAAGATCTATCACAAGACGTATGAGATAAGATCGCATCTATATTAGAGTGGTCAATTTGTTTCATTTTTGGGATCCCTACATTGAATTGATTCATGATTGGGTTTACTAGAAGGGTTGCAGTAAGAGGGTAGATGTTTGTACTGAGAGACATGAAACGTTAGTAAGAAGAAAAACAGCTACATGATTATATATGAAAAAACGAAAATTGCAAACTTCTATTGGAATTGTAAGAGTCTACAGGACGAAGAATGCAAAACATTCGCTTACAAATATTCTTATATATAGGATCACACAAAAAAAAAGATTAATGGATAAATATTTAGCTATGAATAATAGGGTTTAGATTTCCATACGTTCCCTTGGGGATGAGTGATGGCTCATGTAAATCCAGTTACTTAGTTGAAGAGGATATGTACCATGTAAATGTTTGGACCAATGGAATCCATCGAATCTTTGGATACAAGAGCTGCGAAGATCTGTGCCTTGATAAAAATCTGCATGGGTGGTGCATGCATGCATATAGGCTTTAGTATCAACGTTGATAATTTATTTTTAAGATATGGATACCAAAACATGAGCACAGATAGTAAATAAATACAAGAACAAAGACATGAAAGAACACTTAAATGACCAAACAGAAGGAGATTTACAAAGACGCATGGCACTCTTTGTAATCTCTTTCCATACATATCTTTCTTTTTTCAATAAAAGGAAGTTCGGCATTGGCTTAGTCTCCCTAAATTTAATTAAAGAAAGGAAAGAACAAGTCGGAAGTGAATAGGACTAGTGCCCTTGGGACCCCCGAGTCCCATAAAGTCGCGGTAGAACTAGCAGGTCTAGAGAGCATTACAAAGGAGGTTGTGACTACTCTCCCATCCACCTCATGCGGGGCCCAGATAGGCTTAATCTTGTTGTTATTGATGAGAAACACTTTATGATACCTAAAACGTAGGGACCTCTTAGCGTTGGATATTCTTTTTCCAAGAAGGAAAAGAGACTTTTCGATCGACCACTCTTTGGGACGGTGTCAAAAGTTGTTGGCACACCAATCCCTCGAGATCTTCCAGAGGGTTCCCCCCTCTTATAGCGTTTTGTACTGCCACTGAGCAGCCAATCGCTTCGCCAAATAGTGCTTGCTTCTAGGTGATTTGTGTCTGCAACCTCAAAATATTACCAAGGGTCTGCTAGAGTAGGATAGACTTGGGGTAAGCAAAGAAGATGTGGCCTAGACCCTGGATGCTCTGGCAGCATCATTTGCACCATGGTGCATCCCCACAAATTTTGTTAGCCTTTAGTTTGGTCCAAATACCACGATGGAGAATTTGCCACATGTAAATCGGTTTTTTGATCTCAATAAGAGGATTCCATATAGACATGAACTTCAAATCCCATCGCAACCTAGTCCAAGTCAGGCATCCCTTCTTGTTTAGCATAATATGATAGTCTGTGTTCACCTTAATTCTAGGAGTTTTGGACAGTTGATTTCCATTGTGCCACATAGAACCCTCATGGCACAGTGGATCTGACCCCATTAGGAGACGGGTTTTTGAACGATCCCAAGCGATGCATCTGCTCTGAAGTAGAGACCATTCTTCATAGTTCACTTTTATTTTTGGGTCTATGTCCTCAAATCTAATCCAATGGCCAATTTCCTATTTCCAGAGGTGTCTCCAATGTTTGAAACCCTTCTTCTAGAGTCTCTTGGCATCTTGGATGTTCCATGTAGCCACACCCTTGATGCTCGAGATCCAAAACCATATTGATTCATTTTGTCTGATACCGGCCACCCATTTCCAATCTTCTCTGACTCTGACCAATTGTTTGAACTTGTTCCAACTCTTCCATAGGGAGCGCACAAGATTTGAGCCTTTAGGGGAGACTAGAATTGGGGAAAATAAAAGGGTAAGGAGGTCAAATTCCTTCCAACCAGGGATGCCCACCAATGTAATCATGTTCTTGTTCCTAAAAATGAGCTTGGCCCATGAGGTCTCACAGTTACACCAAGCCCTGACGATCCATTTTGCTACCAACTTGTTAGCCATGCCTTCAATATCCATAATGCTCAGGCCTCCACAATCCTTTTGGCTCTACAGGTAGACCATTTAATTTTGGGGACCTCTCTTTTGTTGTGCTCCCTAGTCCACAAAAAGTTTTTGTAGATTCTTTCTAGTTTGCTAAGTTCTTGATCCTTTGGTCTCCAAGAAGAGAGAAAATAAATGATCAAGGAGATGAGGAAGGTATTAATTACCATGGCACAGCCCGCAAGGTTGATTTTGCATGCCCTTCCAATATGCTAACTTTTTCCCTAGTTTGCAAAGGACCCAATTCCATCGGTGCTCCATCGAGACACCAAAGCCCATCAGAATACCGAGTAGGCGGAAGACATGACCCCTGGGATCATTTGGCAACCATGGTCAACCACTAGTTGGGGAGGAGGTTTGGTGATGGCTCAGAAAGCGATTTTGGAGTGGTTGATTCTAGAACCAGATGCCTCATAGAAGACGTCAAGGCACCCCCAAAAGGCTTCAATGTTGGTCAAATCATTATGCACAAATGCATTCACGTCATCTGCAAAAGTCTCATGATCATTTGACCATGGTTGAGAGGTAAAGATATACCTTTAATGTGTTCCAATTCTATGTGGTGTTGCCAAATATGGTTGAGCCCTTCCATGAAAATAGCAAAGAGCAGAGGGGCCAATGCGCATCCTTGTCGAATAGATCATTTTAATCTCATAATGTTCGATAATTGGCCATTGATACTTATTTGCGTCGAAGCGTTCCCCATCAAAATGACGATCACCTTAGTTCGTATACGTATATAGATGTGTTTGCTTTGTTGGTATACGTATATGGAGGTGTTTTCTCCTATATGTAGAGAGAGAGAAAGAGAGAGAGAGAAAGAGAGAGAAAGAGAGAGAGAGAGAGAGAGAGATAGATTATCTTAGTTTTTGGTTTATATGTGTTATACGGTAGGTATTTGTATGTTTCTTGGGGTATATTTGTGATGGTTCCAGCAGTATTTGCTTTCTTTCTACGCATGTATGCATTTGTTTGCTCACATATGTATGTGTGTATGTATGTATGGATGGGTAGGTGTATTTCTTGTGTATGTGTGTTGAATGTGTGTAGGTGTTTATATGTATGTGTGTGTACACACACACGCATATATATATATATATATATATATATATATATATATATATATATATATATATATATATATATATGTATGTGTGTGTATATGTGTATGTATGTATATGTGTGTATGTATGTGTGTGTGTTGTAATAAAAAATGATATAGATGTTTGTATATGTGCGCTGGTATGCATATGTACATGTTCACATGTTTGTGTCCTAGCACATTGTACATGTATCCATGCAACTATGCGTGTTGATGTCGCATATGTGCATGTGTACATCTGTTTGTGTGTATCTGTAAAATATATTTATGAAATTGAGCCATAACTTCATGCGAAGCAAACAAAACTACCACATCCCTTAACAATGTATACACATAACTGCAAAGCTTTACAAATACGACCATGAAAGAACAATCACTCTCCAATAAATCTCATTTGTTTCCCCATATTTTATGCAAAATAAGCATGAACACGTCTTGAGTAACTGTGATTAATGCCTAGATAGCAACATGATGAGTCGAATCATGAGGAGAAAAATCTTCATGGCTGGAATCAATATTGACGTATCAAAATTGGGTGCAATAAAGAAATCCTATCACTTCTGTTCTTACATGGATGTTCCAAGGGTAGTTCTTCATCTATGAGTGTATGTGAGCAATCTTCTTTAGAAGAGGAGGCCCTTCATTTATGTTGGTGCAAATACCAAGCCTACACACTTGGCTAGATATAAAGACTTTATGTGCAAATACTTGAAGACCCATGAGAACCATTGCTAGTGATTCTTTACATTTTACCACTTGTAAAAGTCTATTTGACTTAGAGGAATATTTGTAGCTACCGCTAAACTCGTGGAGATTGTTAGATGAAAATCTACCACTCTATTTGGAGAGAATATGTCCTAGATTAGAGGATCACTTTTCTAGAGAAAGCCAATCAAGAATTCAAATTTCAAAATTCAAATGAATCATCTATATAAGATGAATGTAAAACACACGAGACAGATCACTCCATATCCGAGTCTCTTTTTGATCTCATTGTAGGCGAGTGTGGCTTATTTAATAGCCTACATCTCTTAGTACCATTGAGCATTAGTTATCATGCCAATGATCATGTATAACATTGTTTTAGAATACAAAAGATCATCCATTATATCTACTGGTTTCTCTATCATTGTCACTTATAACAGTCATTTTTTATTGCTCATATTGCAGTCATTTCTCCACCATTTTCAATGTTCTATAGCTTCTTGGAATAAGCTTTAAGTCCTCTACATGCTCTCAAATTTTGAAGACTTTCTATGCAGTAGATTAAGAGAAACATGCCTCGAGGTGATCACTGGTCAAACTCTGCAGAGGTCCTAAAAAATCATGGGTAATGATTTGATTGCTCTCTGTATAGTGCATCATTTCAAGTGATTCCAGTTGGAAGCATTAGCTTGTTAAGCTAATTTAATATCTCCAAAATGATTTTTTCTAATTCCTACTATACTGGAAGCACAGAGCTTAAAAAGCAGTAGGTGTGTAAGCAAAAATAGAAGGTTTTCATTGATTCTTGAACTTGGAAGTAGCCTGTCTTGAATCAGTGATATCCCACACTATTTCCAAAGTACATAGGCACTTGTTTAGTGTCATTGGAAAGCTAGAAGGTCCTACAACGCAACTCTGAAGCAAAAGAGGGCTGGTGTAAAGTAGGGATTAGCAACACCTACTCATTTCTTGGAGTGTCCATCCATCTTTCCCAACAGTGGTATCAGAGCAAAGCTAAGGTAAAATGGGAGAAGGTTTTCCTTCTTTCATTGATAAATTGGACAGGAATAACTATCAAGCATGGTCCTTGAGTATGAAGACATACTTGCAAGGAAGGAGTCTCTATGGATACATCTGAGGAGATGAGGAGATGCCCATTTTTAGAAGCAAAGGACAACCAACAAGAGAGGAGCATGAAAGACTCAATTCATGGTGTGCCAAGGATGCATTAGCAAGGTCATACTTACTTAACTCAATCTCTGATTTTCATCTTCCACATATTAGGAACTTTAAGACATCCCAAGAGACTTGGGAAACATTGTCTTCCTATTTCTCTTCCAACACAAGGGCTAGGAAGATCCAATTGTGAATTGAGTTTACCACTCAAAGAAAGCAACCCAAGCAAGGCATCTCAGAGTATGTGACCAAAGTCAAGGATGTAGTTGACCAATTGGCAAGCATAGGAGAAGAGATTGAAGAGGGGCAGATTGTAAGACAGGTAATCAATGGTATTAAGGCAGATGACAAATGGGAGAGCTTCACAATTGCCATGGACTTGTAGATGGACATGCAGATTCCAAATCTTACCACACTAATGGGGCAACTCTTTACCCATGAAGCCAAGCTCAACAAGAATGGAGATTCATCAAGAGGTAATAGTTCTTCTACGCTATACACAGATAAAAGCAAGTCTAAAGAGAAAGGAGAAAACAAGAAGATTGAGGATGGGAGGTAGGCAAGACAACTATGCAGGGAGAGGTAGAAACTCAAGAGGAAGGGGTAGAGGAGGTAAGCAAGGTAGGGGGAGACCTTATAACTCCTCACCATGTAATATTTGTGGATTTTCAAATCAAACTACAGATGAGTGTTACAAGAACTTCAAGAATCAGAGAGGTAGAGGATTTCAAAGAGGTGGATATACACAATCAAGAGGAAGATTCAATCACCATCAAGGTTAAAATAACAACTACAACAACAACGACAATAACAACTACCAAGGAGGCTATAAATCAAGGAAAGATTACAACAACTATACAGATGAGCAAGAGGATTGTCTTCTGATTATGAACATGACCTCAAAACCAGCCATAAATGATGACCATCTCTTCTACATTGACTCAGGATGCTCAAACCATGTGGCAGGCAATGTAGCTCTTCTCTCTGACCTTGAGGAACCAAAGGGTAAGCATCAGGTACAAACAGGTGATGACACCAAGCACTCAATGATCAAGGTAGGAAATGTTAAGACCTCTGATGGAAATAGAAATCTATTGAGCAAGGTTCTTTATGTACCTATAGTTAGCAAGAACTTCATGAGTGTTGGACAGATTGTGGAAAAGGGTTTGTAGGTCAAGTTCAACAAATATGGAACATTTTTGGAGGACCCTCAGCAAGGATTCAAGAGAATTGCCAAAGGAGAAAAGAAAGGTAGATTATTCACTTTTGAACTTGAGGATACAAGGAATATTGCACTTTATAGTTACAAAGAGCAAACACTATCAGAGCTTGAAATTTGGCATAAGAGATTAGGGCATATTGGTGAGAGAACTTTAAAGCAAATATGTAGATATCGATGTGTGCTTGGGATACCTAATGTATCCAAGCAACACATGATCTATAAATGTGGTGCTTGTCTATTTGGAAAATCTCACAGGTTACCCTTCTCAAGGAAAGGATACATGCATGAGGACTACCTAGAGCTTGTCCATACAGATGTATGGGGACCAAGTAAGGATCCCTCAATTTTTGGATCAAGATATTATGTATCTTTCATTGATGATTTCAGTAGGTGGACTATCTTATATTTTATGAAGCACAAAGATGAAGTATTTAGTTGCTTTAAAAAGTATATTGCACTTATTGAGAACCAAACAGGAAGAAGTCTAAAAAGACTAAGGTCAGATGGAGGAGGTGAGTACTTCTGAACTGAGTTTGATGCATTCTTGTAGGATAGAGGAATCAAGAGAGAAATCACAACAAGGTATACCCCTGAGCAAAATGGGGTGGAAGAAAGGAGAAATCGACTAATTGTTGAAACACCTAGGTCAATGTTAAATGAAAAAAAACTACCTAATTACTTGTGGACAGAGAGTGTATCTATTGTCACTTATCTTGTAAACAGGTTGCCATCCAAATCTCTTGATGGGATGACCCCATATGAAGCATGGCATGGTAGAAGACCTTCACTTGATCATTGCAGGATCTTTGGATGTGTTGCTTATGTGCACATACCATCTCAAATCAGAGGTAAGCTAGACCCTAAGGTAGAGAAGTGCATCTTCATAGGGTATGACTTGAATCAGAAAGGGTACAGGTTTTATAATCCTTCCAACAAAGGATTTATGGTGAGTAGAGATGTTGTCTTTGATGAGAATGACTCTTGGTTTGAAAGTGAATGCAGGAAAGTAAAGTTACCTTTTGACTTCGAAGAGGAATTTCAGAGCCTCACTAAGGAGGAACCAAATCAGATTGAAGACATCAACTCACATGTTGAGTACATCATCAACTTAGAAGAATTCAAGGCATGGAAGTCCAAAGGCAAAGTCACCATGAAGGTGATGTGCTTGAGAATATTGCAGGTTACCAAAGCATAATGGGAAGTTTGAACTATGCTACATTGACAAGGATTGATATTGCTTATGGAGTAAGTGTCTTAAGACAATTTATGCACAAACCAAGGGCACCTCACTTGGAGGCTGCAAAGAGTATTTTGAAGTTCATTAAGGGAACTCAAAATCAAGGATTATACTTTCCTTATACCTTAGATTTGGACATCAAGATATAATCAGATGCAGATTGGGCAGGTTACAGATGATAGAAGGAGTACCACAGGTTACCTATCTTTTGCAGGTGACAAACCTATATCATGGTCTTCAAAGAAGCAACCTACTGTTGATTTATCTTCTACAGAGGCAGAGTATAGAGGATTGATGAATGCTACTCAAGAGGCCACATGGATCAGATTGTTATATACATATTTGGGTTCACATACTACATCTCTAATGATTTTTGGAGATAATACAAGCTCACTACATCTTGTAGCAAATCCTATTTATCATGCTAGGATAGAGGCACTTGAAACTAGTAATTGATGTACTTGGACCAATGCGTTGACATGGTTCATACCAATGCCATCACAAAACTTATGAAAATTCTCTAGAATGGGCTTAATAGCAATTACTCTGAATCGCATGGAAGACAAAAGTAGCCATCCCCACATTTGCTCCAATATCACCAAATATGGAACCTCTTGTCCCCAACCCATTTGCCTTCATAACGTTCAATATTTTCTGTAGAGTTTGAGAGATGGAAAGTTTTTAAAAAGCTTCCATTTCAGAATGTGTAGAATATGGTTAGGCTTTTTGAAGGTGCCCATGTCAAAAAAAAATTAAATAATGAATGCTTCACTCTCTCAACCCTATGAGAAACAGCAAGAAATATTTGTGGAGTTGCATGGCAATCGACTCAACATCTGCAAAAGACCTTGGTGTGAATCTCTCAAGTGATCCTTCTTGTGAAGCTATGTTATAAATAGAACATGATTGAGAAATTCATAGAGTATAGGCATGGAAAACAGAAAGAATGTATATAACATAAATACTACAAGAATGGTAATGCTGGGCCATAGAATGATTCTTCCTAATATAATTTGGGCCAATGAAATTCTCTCTCTTCTCCATCTTGGAAACTTTGGGAAGCCCATTGGTTGCCTTCAAAGCAAGATCCTATATTGGAAATGTTATCAAACAATAAATCATCAAGGATGCAATTTGACATATGTTATTTATTAACACTGTATTGTTAGAAAATATATCCTTTCAATTTAAAAGCCATTAATATGTCTTAGCCTAGGGGTAAGAAACCATGCATATTCTCTGTTTGGCAAGAGGCACTCAAGTTTGGCGCGCTACCTTCCTGTCTCAACAATGGCATTATCAAGTTAGTACACAAAAAAGGGGAAAAGAACAGAATAGAGAACTGGTGTCCCATTACAATGCTCCAAACAGGATACAAGATCATCGCCAAAGTCATTGCCAACAGAATCTCTTGCCACTTGAGAGCGTGGTTAAGCGAGGACCAAAAAGGTTTCATCAAAGGCAGGTCAATTTTGGAAACCATTATAGATATCTGGGAAGGGCTTGAATTTGCAAATGAGTCTAAACAAGAAGTAGTATTCCTCAAGATCGACTTTGATAAAGCCTACGATAGGCTAGAATGGGACTATATTCTACAGTCGCTACAAGATCTTGGATGTAGTCAGAAATTCACCAAGATGATCGCGACCCTCCTCGGAAACGCATCGACCCAAATTAACATTAATGGAAAACTTTCAAAGGTGATCAAACTTAAAAGATCTATCACACAAGGGTGCCCATTGGCTCCCCTTCTCTTTGCCATTGCCACGGAAGGGCTTAGCAGGCTGGTGGAGCATCAGGTGGAAGCTGGTAACATTAAAGGCCTTCGTTTGCCGCATGACCAGAGTCAGATCACCATGAGACTTTTTGCCGATGATATGAACGCTTTTGTTCACAATGATAGCACCAGCTTGGAGACGTTCTGGAAGTGTCTTGCTACCTTTTGTGAAGCCTCTGGTTCCATAATCAACCACTCTAAGACCGCCTTTAGAGCTATTGGTGGGTCACGGCCCGACCTTCTCATTGATCATGGCTGTCAAATCATTCCGCAGGGCCAAATTTTTCGGCTTCTTGGGATTCCCTTGGGGTTTGGCGTCTCTATGGAACATCGGTGGAACTGGGTGCTTGCCAAGCTCGAAAACAAGCTTAACTATTGGAGAGGTATGCAAATCAATCTTGTTGGTCGTGCTATGGTTATCAACACGTTCCTCTTATCATCTACCATTTATTTCCTTTCTTGTTGGAGACCAAAAGAGCAAGATCTGTCCAAACTGGATAGTATTTGTAGAAACTTCCTTTGGACGGGCGACCACAATAGGCGGGGGGTGCCTAAAATCAAATGGTCCATCTGCACCAGCCATAGAGATAGTGGGGGACTTGGTATCTTGGACATTGGGTGCATGGCTAACAAACTGTCGGCCAAATGGATGATTAAGGCTTGGTGCAACGGGGAGGCCTCGTGGGCCAAGTTGATCTTCAGAAACAAGAATGAGCTGGCGCTCATGGGTTTCCCAAATTGGAAGAATCTTGACATCTTGACCTTGCTGTTTTCCCCGATCCCCGTCTTCCCAAAAGGCTCTAATCTGGTGTGCTCCCTTTGGAAGAGTTGGAATAAAGTCAAAAGCTTCACAAGAATCAGTGAAGACTGGAAGTGGGCTGCCGGTATCAGACAAAACGACTCTATCTGGTTTCCGATCCATGGCATCCGGAGTGTGGAACCTTGGAACACTCAAAATGCCAAGAAGCTATGGAACAAAGGCTTCAAAAACTGGAAACATCTCTGGAAACAAGACACCAACCGCTGGATCAACTTTGAGGATATTGACCCTAGCATCAACATTTCGCATGAAGAATGGAACACTTTGCAAAGCAGATGTCTCGCCTGGGACCGACACAAAGCTCGCCTTCTCATGGGACACGACATGTCGAGCTCGCTTGGTCTCAAATGGCACAATGGGAATAGCCTATCAAAAATCCCGAACATCAAAGAAACGATCGACTATCAGGTTAACCTCAACAAAAAGTGGTGCCTGTCATGGACGCTGCTTCGGTGGGACATGAAGTTCATGGCTATCTGGCACCCCCTCATAGAAATCAAAAAGTATGTCCTCTTATGGCAAATTCTTCATCATGGAATCTGGACCAACCTTAAGGCCAGCAAAATTTGTGGGAGCCCTCCTTGGTGCAAACGCTGCCACCGGTCTATCGAAGATGTATCACACATCTTCTTTACCTGCCCCAACTCCAACAGACTCTGGCAGGTGGTTGGAAAGAGAATTGGACTTCAAAAACGTCTCAGTTGGCAACAAGCCCTGCTGGGAGAAGCGATTGGCTGCTCCGCGACTCTCTGGAACGCCATCAGAGGGGAGGTTCTATGGAAAATCTGGCGGGAAAGATGTGCTTTCAACTTCGGTGACTCCCCCAAGGAGTGGTCAATTGAGAAATCGTTGTTCCTCCTTGGCAAAAGGATTGTCAACTGTAAAAAATCCCCCCCCTTTAGGCATCATCAAGTACTCCTTTTGATCGATAACAAGCTTAAACCCAAGTGGGCCCCACATGAGGGTGATGAGAGAGTAATTAACCTTCTTTGTAATGTCATCTAAGCTCTGTAAAAGCTTCCCCTGCTTTGTGGGATTTGGGGGGTCCCGTGGGCACTAGTCCCCTTCTCTTGTACTTTTCTTTATTTAATTCAAGTCCGGGAGAGTAGGCTAATGCCGAACTTCCTTTATATTAAAAAAAAAAACCATGCATATTTAAAAAGACATATTCTAAGAGACTCTTATACCATTCTTTGTGGGAAATGTGGAACCCATATGACCAATGAACTCCTTGAAGGACAATAAATTGCTTGGTGCAGAAGTCATGCACCAAATCCCCCATACATTATTCGAAAGTTCCATTGTTTATCATTAAATCATACAAAACATAGATTCAAGGCGATTGCTTTAGATGTAGATAGAATCGGAAGCTTTAAATAAATGAACTCATTCTGAAGAAATTCCTATCATATTGTAAAATGGTTAGATTCTTTTTGTTCTATCATGTCGATCAATTATAAAAATTAGTAGGTAGAGACTTATAGTAATAGATAATGACTACAACCAATAGATTTTTCTCTCAATCTTTAGCCACAAAATGGAAACAATCTGTAGAATACTAACATGTTACAAATACAGAATATGCCATTTACAAGCAAACGCAATCTCTTTCTTCTGAGCTATAGACAATCTCTCTCTCTTGATTCATACCCGATTCTCCACAGTGGTTGAGAGGGCAAAAGTTTCCATGGAGTCGATGTTGCTAATTCCAAAATGGTGAATTCAAATCTCAAAAAATGATTGCACATTCGAGTAAGGGCGCAAATTTGGACCTACATTTTGCTAGAGAATTACTACAAATGGATATTTCGTTTGTTTTAAAAATATAGGAGATTTGTTTTTTCTATATTTTTCCATGTATGAATTCACCATTGGGCTAGATTTTGCCCTTATTATTTTCTCCGACTTAGAATCTTAGAAGCAATGGAATTTATAGGAATATTGATAATATATTATAGGAATATTGATAACATATTTATACCTTTAGTTCCATATCAGAAGCTTTGAGATTCATTATACTGAAAATTTTAGCTCAAGTTCGGCCTTAGCCTACTCTCCCGGACTTGAATTAATAAAAGGAAAAGTACAAGAAAAAGGGACTAGTGCCCACGGGATCCCCCGAATCCCATAGAGCGGGGGTAGCTTTTACATAGTTTAGATGGCATTATACAGATGGGAGATCACCCTCAAGCGGGGCCCACTTGAGTTTTAGCTCATTGTACAAGATGAAGCCTGAAGGGGGGTTTCTAGCAATAAGCTAAGGAGGGACAGTAGTCTCTCAATCGACCAAAGATACAAGCACATCTTTCACGCGAGAGCATCCCTAGTCCTTTCTCTCTGCTGGCGTACCAGAGAGACGCGAAGCAACTGGAGCTTACATGAAGTTATAGAGGAGGTTGAAAAACCTTGCATCCCTATCGTGCGGAGCCCACTTGGTTTTAAGCTTATTGTTGACATCCTGTAGCTCTTTTTGATGTCTGAAGGGGGGGGGGGGGGGGTTCTTACAGTTCACAATTCTTTTACCAAGAAGGAATAGGGACTTCTTGATCGACCACTCCTTGGGGGTATTACCAAAGTTGTGAGCGCATCTTTCCCGCCAAATCTTCCAAAGGATCTCTCCCCTGATCGCATTCCATAGTGCCGCATAGCAGCCGATCGCTTCACCTATAAGTGCTTGCTTCCAATTGATATGTTCTTGGAGTCCCACAGAGCGACCAAGGACCGTCCATAATCGAAGGTATTTAGGGCAAACAAAGAATAAGTGACCAATACCCTCTTTGCTACGGCAACATCGCTTGCACCACGACAAAACACCACAGATCTTGTTAGCTTTTGCATTGGTCCATATTCCACGGTGTAAGATTTGCCATAGGAGGACCGACTTTTTGTTTTCAATGAGAGGGTGCCAGATAAACATGAATTTCAAATCCCAATGCAGCTGTGTCCAATTGAGACACCATTTCTTGTTGAGAGTGATATGAATGTCGTTGTGAGCTTCGACATATGGAAGCTTGCAGAGGTGATTACCATTGTACCATTTAAGGCCCTTTAGGTCCAGAGCATCCTGTCCCATAAGTAGGCGGATTTTAGAGTGATCCCAAGCATGGCGTCTACTCAATAAGACATTCCATTCCTCAAACGTGACCCCAACACTATGGTCAAGGTCCTCAAAGTCCACCCATCTGTTCATGTCCTATTTCCAGAGGTGCTTCCATAGTTTGAATCCCTTATTCCAGAGTCTCTTTGCACTTGAGACATTCCAAGGCTCCACGTTTCTCATTCCTTGGATTGGGAACCAGATAGAGTCATTTTGTCTTATGCACGCAGCCCATTTCCAATCTTCGCTGATTCTAACATGGGGCTTGAATTTGTTCCAACTCAACCACAAGGATCTTACCAGGCTTGATCCTTTCGGTGAGACAAGAATGGGAGAGAATGAAAGGGTGAGGATGTCGAGGTTTTTCCATGCAGGGTAGCCCACCAGAGAGATCGCATTCGTGTTTTTGAAAATTAATTTGGCCCAAGAGGAATCTCTGTTGCACCAGGCCTTAATCATCCACTTTGTCGCAAGCTTATTGGCCATGCTGCAAATGTCCAGATTACCCAGACCTCCCCTCTCCTTGCGGCTAGTGCATATGGACCATTTGATTTTAGGTACTCCCCTCCTATTATGGTCCCCGATCCATAGAAAGTTCCTACAAGTACTTTCCAATTTGGCTAATTCTTGATCCTTCGGTCTCCAGCAAGAGAAAAAGTAAATGATTGAGGATATGAGGAACGTGTTGATCACCATGGCCCGGCCAGTGAGATTAATTTGTAGACCCCTCCAATAGTTAAGCTTGTTATTAATTCTGGCAAGGACCTAGGTCCACCTTTGTTCAAGAGTAACACTGAATCCCATGGGGATACCAAGAATGCAAACGATGTGACCCGATTGAATGCTTTGACATCCCTGCACATTGAGGAGATTAGGTTGGTTCCCTTTGATAGCCCTGAACGCAATCTTGGAATGGTTAATTCTCGACCCAGAGGCCTCACAAAAAGTGTGAAGGCACCACCAAAAGGTTTCCAGGCTGGTATCATCATTGTGAACAAATGCATTTGTGTCGTCTGGAAAGAGCCTCATGGTCATTTGACCAGAGTTATGTGGAAAAGTGATACCTCTTATGCGACGGAGCTTTATCTGTCGCTCCACAATTCGGCCAAGTCCTTCTGTGGCGATGGCGAAGAGCAGCGGGGCCAACGGGCAACCTTGCCTGATGGATCCTTTCAGTTTGATTGCCTTAGAAAGTTGCCCGTTGACATTGAATTTGGTCGAAGCATTACCAAGGAGAGTGGAGATCATCCTGAGGAATCAAGGGAGTCAATAACTTCAATGATCTCTTGTTCGGAAATGGTGGCATCAAGCAGAGCACCCCCATTGCATGGGATTCTATGCGAGGCAGTCTGAGAGATGGTGGACATGAAATCGTGCCTATGGGGGGAGAGGGGACAAGCACCTCCCAAGAGACCTGTGAAGTACGCTTCTATAATGCCAATGTTCTCTTCCTCTATCTTACATTCCACCCCATTCTTGTCAAGCAATAGCGGGATCTCGTCTTTAATTTGTTTTCTTCTGAGAATATTGCACATCTCTTTGGAAGGCCTATCATCCTTGCCAGCCCACCATTCCTTAAAAAAAAGTTGAAGATTTTTCCTTTTGATCTCCTCCTCATATCTTAATCTTCCTCTGATGTTTTGGAGTCCCTTTTGAGATTGAATATTCCCTTTGTTGACTTCTTCTTCGAGTTTCTGGAGCCGATGGTATAAGTGTTCTCTACATCTTCTCCGAATGGATTTGAGAACCTTCATGGTCCTAATCAAGATCTGACGTGACTTTTCCACCGCGTTTCTCCAACACTTAGCCGGGAGGTGTAGACTCTGAAGGCCTCAAGCCAAGCATTGGTGATTTCCTGATGGATGGAGGGGAGTGAGAAGACAAACGGGCTGGCCTGAAACCAAGGTGCCTTGTGACTTTTAGATAGAGGAGGGAAGGTGAGCACCATTGGGTAATGGTCTGAGATGGTGAGGTCAGTTCGTTGTGTTAGGGTGGGGGGGCCCCATTGATAGATGAGATTCAGTGAAATGTAGCATCTGTCTAGTCTTGGGCTAGCAATGATGCAGCCCTTTTTGTTCCACCTATCAGAGGGTTCTTCCACCATATTGAAGTCAACGCAAATCATTACATTATGAGAAAACAAGTCCAAGGAGGACCAAGTGTCGATCCTCGCAGCCTCCTCATTTGGAGCGTATATAGAGATCAGTGAGAATTGAAAGGTGGTGTTGAATGTAACCGCCATCCACCTATGATTTTTGTCTTCGCTGGTGTAGTCAAGCTTATTAGCCCAAAAGTGATTCATACCAATGGAAGCTCCACCAGAACCACGTTGATGGGTTGTGGAAAACCACAGATGGGACTGAGAGATGCCCTTAACTCTATTTTGAAGGTCTTCCTTCAATTTTAATCTCCTGAAGACAAATGAAATCCGGGTTTAAGCTTATGTCACAGAGCCATTGACCAATAATGGTGGCTCTTGTGGCGTCCATTAGCCCCCTAGTGTTTAGTGAGGCGATGATCATTTTCTTGCACTTCCCTCATTCTGAGGGTGGGACTTTTCTTTTTTCCTCTTGGAGTCCTCTTTCTTTCTTGAGGGGGGATGGTCCCATCCATGTGCCTTCGATTTAATGGGGCTTTTCGAGGGCATACCTTCCAACTGTTTCGCCTTGCGAGGAGCCTCCTATGGGGGATTCCGAGAGGCCATTTCTAGAATTGTTGTTCTAATGATGGAACTTTCACTGTCCATATTGTCCACATTACTTGTGGTGAATCCGTTCTTCTTTGCTAGTTATGTAGTCCTCTTGATTGACCTCATTAGAGGGGGGCACTCCAAGGGTAAGTTACTTGTGCCCGCAACATCCTCGACCCCCCGAATAATCAAGCTCATTAACCTCCTTCTCGAGATTGCAATAAAGGTTATTGAGTGACCTTTCTGGTGTGCAGGTCTTCACTGAGGGTCTCCTTGGGCTAGAGCTTCTCCTAGGGCTAGCTTTCCTTCTTCTTCAAACCTCTGTAAACCCTTCTGAGTCGGTTTCTGGGATTTGGTCAACCCTATCTTTCTCCTCCAAGGTTGGGCTGACCTGCTTCCCTTCGAGAGTTTGGGCTTTGTTGTCTGTTTCTTGCTTATTCTTCTGCTTCAGGGGGCAATCTTTAATTCTATGTCCTTGATGGCCACAATGAAAGCAAGCATTGGGAAGATTTTTATATGTGATCTCCTGAACCCAAGATTCCCCTTCACCCAAGTCGATAATAATTTGCGGGGGGAGAGGCCTGCTGAGGTGAGCTTCTACACACATTTGAGGATGCCAACGAGCATTGAACGCGTGTTTTGAGCCCTCATAAATGAATCTCCCAACACCTCCGCGCGATGCCAACGGCTTGCCAATCGGAGAGACAATATCCCACAAAAAGTCGTAAAGGAAGTAAGGGAGATTGGGGAGCTCGACCCAGAGAGGGTATCTAAGGGGTTTAGAGTTGTCAGGCACGAAATCGAGGGCCCATTTGAAGAGGGAGAGGGTGGTGCGCCCGACTTGCCAAAACCCGACACTGAGGGCCTGGAGTGCCATTTCTTCGTTCTCAAAAACTAACAAGAGGTGTCTCGCAGGAAGGAATTGGCACTTAAACACAACTAAACCCCGAGGGAACCACTCTTTGCGAAACCACTGGCGCACAGAATCTAGCGGGGGCCTGGGACCGAACAGCTGGCCAACGAGGCAAGTTCTCTTGATTTCTTCTTGCAATGAAAGGATCGCCTCGCGATTAAGTGCAACCGATAGGGCCACCCTGGCCTCTGAGGAGCTAGGGGCTATATCCACCTCATCGGAGAAAGCATGAGGTAAATTACTGATAACGAGGGAAGAGACCCCTACATCCATAGAGGCGACCACAGAGAGAACAGAGCTAAGACTTCAAAGAACCAAACCGAAATGCTCACGCTCCAAGGACCAAGAAGAAAAAGAACCCCTGAACCTCCAAAACTTCACTTACAAACTCCTTATCAAATAACTCTTAGAAACCCAAAAAACTCCTTAGCAACGATCTAGACGTGGAGAGCGAGTAGGTAGTAAGAACGACTTCATTTGCAAATATTACAGTAAAGTCTTGAAGCCGGGGATAAGAAAACAGTAGAGGAGGGGGATCCCCAAAATCAATTGGAGGCCGAAGGAGAAAGAGTTGGCCAAAGTGGAAAGAATCTACAGAAACTTCCTCTGGATTGGGGACCCCAACAGGAGGGGGATCCCCAAAAATCAATTGGGAAACTTGCACTAGCTCGAAAGACTCAAGGGGCTTAGGTATTTTGGATATCGTGGCTGTGGCTGACAAGCTGGCAGTTAAGTGGCTTATCAAGGCCTGGAGCAATAGTGAGTCCTCTTGGGCTAAATTGATATTCAGAAACTTGAAAGACCTTACCTTTGTTGGCCATCCTGGCTGGAAGGAATTAGGGATTCTCACGCTTTTGTTCTCCCCCCTTCCGGTGTCCCCTAAAGGCTCTAGCCTCGTGTGTTCTTTTTGGAAGAGTTGGAACAAGGCCAAACAATTCATCAGAATCAGTGATGAGTGGAAGTGGGCGGCTGGGATAAGACAAAATGACTCTATCTGGTTTTCGATCAGTGGCGTTAGAGGAGTGGAGCCTTGGAACCTCCAAACTGCAAAGCGGTTATGGAACAAGGGGTTCAAAGAGTGGAAACAGCTCTGGAAACAAGAGACCAACCAGTGGATTAGGTCCGAAGACTTAGACCCGAGACATAGAGTTACCCTCGAGGAATGGACTCTTCTTCAAGGCAGATGTTTGGCATGGGACCGCTCAACTTCTCGCCTGCTCTCCGGACACGATCTTCCTTGCCTTGAGGGCCTCAAATGGAGCAATGGTAAGAGAATATCCAGAATACCTAACTTCAAAGAGAACTTAGATGTTCATCATACCCTCAACAAGAGGTGGTGCCTCTCTTGGACCAAACTTCGATGGGAACTAAAGTTCATGTCTATTTGGCACCCCCTAATTGAGACCAAAAAGTCTGTTCTCATGTGGCAGATCTTGCATAAGGGAATCTGGTCCAATTCAAGGGCGAATAAAATATGTGGTGTTCCACCATGGTGCAAACGTTGTCATCGATGCATCGAAGATTTAGCTCACCTGTTCTTCGATTGCCCCAAGTCCCATATTGTCTGACATCACGTGACATGGGTTTTGAGACTCACACACCAAATCAATTGGCAACAGGTGATGTTGGGTGAGGCAATCGGTTGTTCATCGAGGCTGTGGAATGCCATCAGGGGTGAGACTCTTTGGAAGATTTGGAGGGAGCGATGTGCTGTCAATTTTGACCAAACTCCTAAGGAATGGTCGATCGAGAAATCATTGTTTCTTCTAGGTAAAAGAATCTCCCGAGTTAAGAGATCTCCACCATTTAGACATCACTGTATTTATCTCCTCGAAAACAACAAGTTGAAACTCAAATGGATCCCACATGAGGGTGATTTATCCACCTCATTTGTAATGTCCTCTAGCTTGCCACACTCGTCCCCTGCATCGTGGGATTTGGGGGGTCCCATGGACACTAGTCCCACTCAATTGTAACTTTTCTTCTTTACTTTAATTAAAGTCCGGGAGAATAGGCTAAGGCCGAACTTTCTTTTATTGAAAAAAACAGTAGAGGAGGGCGTAGTCATAGTCATCATGTCCATTAAATCGGGCGCACAACCTAAGTCATTAAAGAATTCTGCAGAAAAGGCTCTGAATCTGTAACCTCGTGCATGCTGCTAATAAACGAGCTCTTGATTAATGTGAAGCCCCACGAGGTCCAACCGAACCAAACCTCGCGCATGTTGTTAATAAACGAGCCCTTGATTCTTTAGTTGTGAGCTGACTTCACTGGGGGTAACTTGTAAGGAGGGGCCGTCACGGATGTGCTATCTATCAACTCAATTTCGTGTCGGTTGGGCCTCCTGTCAGTCGCGGTCGACTGAAGCCCCTATCAGTCGCGATCGACTGAAGCCCCTGTCAGTCACTAGGCTTCAGTCGCGATCGACTGAAGCCCCTATCAGTCACGACCGACTCAAGCTCCAATCGGTCGTAAGCGACCGAAACGTGAACGGCTGAATCCACCAGGCTTACAGATCGGCGCTCTCTCCGGGCCGATTGACATAATGATAAGTAATGTGAAACGCGGTAGCTGAAGATGGAGGTGAAGACGGCGGTAGAGCTCTCTGATAGCGCAAAATTTCTCAACCGGCAGTCGGAAGTCCGTCGTCATCAGCGTCGTTAAGAATGCGGCCGTTAAGCACCGTCGTCATCAGCGCATCTTCCACAAGCGTCGTTAAGATTTCTCAATCGGCAGTTGGAAGTCCGTCCTCATCAGCATCGCCCGTACGCTGTTCATGTCAAATCACTTATTTTTTATAAATAAAGGAAGTTCGGCCTTAGCCTAATCTCCCGGACTTTAATTATAATAAAGAAAAAAAGTTACAAGTGACGGGGACTAGTGCCCATGGGACCCCCCAAATCCCACAATGCAGGGAGGAGTATGGCAAGCTACAGGGCATTACAGATGATGCAGATAAAATTATCATCACCCTCATGTGGGACCCATTTGGGTTTCAACTTGTTTTCGAGGAGATAAATACAGTGATGTCTAAACGGTGGCGATCTCTTGACTCGGGAGATTCTTTTACCTAAGAGAAACAAGGATTTCTCGATCGACCATTCCTTAGGAGTTTGGCCAAAATTGACAGCACATCGTTCCCTCCAAATCTTCCAGAGAGTCTCACCTCTAATGGCATTCCACAGCCTCGATGAGCAGCCGATCGCCTCACCCAACATCACTTGTTGCCAGTTGATTTGGTTCGTGAGTCTCAATACTCGGGTCACGTGATGCCAGATAACACGGGACTTGGGGCAATCGAAGAACAGGTGAGCTAAATCTTCGATGCACCGATGGCAACGCTTGCACCATGGCGGCACACCAGAGATTTTGTTAGCCCTTGCATTGGTCCAGATACCTTTATGCAAGATCTGCCACATGAGAATGGACTTTTTGACCTCAATTAGGGGGTGCCAAATTGACATGAATTTTAGCTCCCACCGAAGTTTGGTCCAAGAGAGGCACCATCTCTTGTTAAGGGTGTGGTGAACATCTAAATCCTCTTTGAAGTTGGAGATTCTGGATATCTTCTTACCATTGCTCCATTTGAGGCCCTCCAAGCAAGGAAGATCCTGACCGCAGAGAAGGCGGGTAGTTGAGCGGTCCCACGCTAAACACCTGCTTTGAAGAAGAGTCCATTCCTCAAAGGTAACTCTAAGTCTCGGATCCAATTCTTCGAACCTAATCCACTGGCTGGTCTCTTGTTTCCAGAGTTGTTTCCACTGTTTGAACCCCTTGTTCCATAACCGCCTTGCACTTTGGAGGTTCCAAGACTCCACCCCCGGAATGCTGCTGATCGCGAACCAAATAGAGTCATTTTGTCTTATGCCAGCCGCCCACTTCCACTCATCACTGATTCTGATGAACTGTTTGGCCTTGTTCCAATTCTTCCATAAGGAACACACGAGGGTAGAGCCTTTAGGGAAGACCGGGTGGGGGGAGAACAAAAGCGTGAGAATCCCTATGTCCTTCCAACCAGGGTGGCCAACTAAGGTAAGGTCTTTCGTGTTTCTGAAGATCAATTTAGCCCAAGAGGACTCCCTATTGCTCCAAGCCTTGATAAGCCACTTTGCCGCCAACTTGTCAGCCAACCCAACAATATCCAAAATTCCCAAGCCCCCTGAGTCTTTAGGGCTAATGCAAGTTTCCCATTTGATTTTGGGAATCCCCCTCCTGTTGGGGTCCCCAGTCCAAAGGAGGTTTCTGCAGATTCTTTCCACTTTGGCCAAGTCTTTCTCCTTAGGCCTCCACACGAGATAAAGTAGATAATTGTAGACAGCATAAATGTGTTAACAACCATAGCATGCCCTTCCATGTTGACTTGCATACCTTTCCAATGATTCAGCTTCCTATCCAGCTTGGATAGCACCCAGTTCCAGCGTTGGTCCATTGAGATGTGGAATCCCATCGGAATGCCAAGGAGACGGAAGACTTGACCGCTAGGGATAACTTGACACCCCTGATCCATCAACAATTGGGTAGTATGTCCGCTGATTGCTCTAAAAGCAGTTTTAGCATGGTGTGGAGGCACCACCAAAACACCTCAATGTTGTTTATATTGTTATGCACAAAGACATTCATGTCATCAGCAAAAAGTCTCACAATCATTTGGCCTTAATTTAGAGCTAAGGAAAGACCCTTGAGATTGCCAACGTCCATGTGATGCTTTAATAGGCAGCTGAGTCCATTCGAGGCGATAGCAAAGAGTAATGGAGCCAGAGGGCAGCCTTGCCTAATTGATCTTTTTAAACGAATGGGCTCAGAGAGCTTACCGTTTGATGTTTATTCTAGTTGAAGCATTTCCAAGAAGAGTGGAAACCATCTTCGTGAACTTTTGGCTGCATCCAAGGTCTTTCAATGATTGAAGAATAAAGTCCCATTCCAATCTGTCATACGCTTTGTCGAAGTCGATCTTAATGACTACCAGATCTTGAGCAGACTCCTCAGTAAAAGCAAGGCCTTCCCAAATATCGATAATTGCTTCAAGTATAGATCTACCTTTGATAAAACCTTTCTGGTCCTCGCACAGCCATGACTTTAAATGACAAGAGATTGTGTTGGCGATAACTTTTGCAATTATCTTGTATCCTGTTTGGAGCATGGTAATCGAACGCCAGTTTTCAATTTTGTTCTTATCTCCCCGTTTGTGGATTAACTTGATGACGCCATTATTCAGGCACCCAGGGAGGGCACCGAATGAGAGAGCCTCTTGCCACACGAGGGGTAGTGGGGTGGCCACCTGATGTTTGAAGGACTTGAAAAACTCATTGGTAAGGCAATCCGGACCCGGACTTTTCCCATTGGGAAGGGCATCAATAACCTCGATAATTTCATTCTCGGAGATGTTAGCATCCAGTAGAGCAATCAAGTTCTGTGGGATTCTGGTTTGAGCAACCCTTGAGATGGTTGCCATGGAGTCGCGCCTGTGGGGGGAAAGAGGAGTCGATACCGCGAGAAGATAGGTAAAGTGCTCGACGATGATAGATCTATTCTCCACTTCCGTGCAACATTCAGTTCCATTGTTATCGACCAATAGGGGGATGGATTCCCTAGCTTGTTTCCTTTTGAGGATGTTACACATCTCTTTCGTTGCTTTGTCGGCCTTCCCTGCCCACCAATCTTTGAAGAAAATTTGAAGATTTTTCCTTTGAACCTCCTCATCTAATCTTAGTCTTCCCCTGATTTTCAAAAGACCTTGTTGGCAATGTAACTTACCTTTGTTCACCTCTTCTTCAAGCCGTGAGAGCCTCCGGTACACCGTTTCTCTTCTTTTTTTTTGGATTTCTCTTATAGCCTTTTGAGTCCTGATTAGAATTTTTCGAGTCCTTTCTACAGCGCTTCTCCAACACTTAGCCGGTTCATTACAGTAAGCAAAGGCTTCCGTCCACACCTCAGAAATTTCTTGGTGGACAGAGGGGACGGAAAACGATTTCTGACAAGCATGAAACCAAGGAGCTTTCTGGAACATGGGAATCGGTTTGAAAGACAGAGTAATCGGATAGTGGTCTCAGATAGTCAGGTCCATGTGTTGGGAAATCGAAGGAATACCCCACTGAAGGATGGTGTTCTCATCGATGTAGCATCTATCAAGTCTTGCTTTCCTCAAAGAGTCCCCCGATTGGAGATTTGACTAGGAGAACCCCTTCATGTCTTTCACCTCGACCAGGTCGAGATGGAGCTTGATTTTATCCCATATCTCTTTCTCCTGACCGTCAATAATTTTCCCTTTGTTGTTCCATCGGTCCTCAGGAAACTCAACCGTGTTAAAGTCCCCACAAATCATAACATTGTGTGAAAGGGAGTCGAGGGAAGCCCAAGTATCCATTCTATCTGCTTCACCATTAGGGGCATAAATTGAGACCACAGTGAACTGGAAAGGGAACCTGAAAGAGGCAGCAATCCAACGATGATTCCGACCTTCAAAAGTCGAGATCACATTGCCAGACAAGGAGTGACTAATGCCGATAGAAGCACCCCCCGTCCCTCTAGGGTGAGAAGTGGAGAACCAAAGGTGGTTTGGAGAAATGCATTTAAGCCGTTTCTGGAGATCCTCTCCATCGATTTTAATCTCTTGTAAGCAAATAAAGTCAGGGGCGAAGCACTTGTCTTTGAACCACTGGCCAAGAATCGAAGCTCTTGAAGGGTCAGACAGACCCCTGACGTTTAGAGATGTGAATTTCATTAATGATGGTTGCCCTCTTTGAGGGGAGGGACCCGATCTTTTTTCTTCTTGTGGTCTTCTTTTTTCCTCCCTACTTCTTGACTTAGGATCCTACTCTTGAGGGGGCTCTTCCAAGGCATGCCGGAAGGTTGTTTTCCTTTAAGTTTTGACTTTTGTTGCGGTAATCTTGGAAAGCATACCAGGAGGGTAGGACCAAGAGAGGAGCTTTCGCTGTCTGGGTTGTCTTCATTGCTGGTAGTGAAGCCTTCCTCTTTACTCGTGGTATAACCTTCTTGGTTGTCTTCTTTGCTGGTAGAGCACCCAAGGGTATTATCAGTGGGGTCTTCTTCAAAGTGGTTGTCCCCTAGGAAGTCAACCTCATTAATCTCTTTTTCTAGGTTACAATATATGTTATTCGAGGGGGCAACTATCGTAGTATTCCTTGTTGTTGATCTTCGAGGGCTAACTTTCCTCCTGCGTCTCACTTCAGTGCATCCTTCTAAATCCGTCTCAGCAACGCGAGTTCCCTCTTCTTCCTCCGTTGGAGGGGGATGATCCCGAGTGTCATCTTGGGGGAGAGGGTCTAGGGTCCCATCTGGTTTAAGCTTGTTTTTATTGGTACTTTTCTTCAGGGGGCAGTCTTTGATCCTATGACCTTGATGCCCGCACCGGAAGCACGCGTTTGGCAAATTCTTGTAAGCAACCTCTTGTGTCCAGGTCTTACCATCTCCACAGTTAATGGAGATTTTCGAGGGAAGGACCTGGTTCAGGTCTGTTTCAACACTGATCTGTGGATGCCATCTTGCATTGAAAGAATGTTGAGCACCATCGTAGATTAATCCCCCAACATCCTGTCTTGAGGCCATCGGGCGACCGATCGGTGAGACGATTTCACGAAGAAATCCATACAGGAAGAAAGGCAGATTGGGAAGCTCCACCCAAAGCGGGTAACGAAGAGGCTTTGATCTGTTCGGGACAAAGTCTGGGATCCACTTAAAAAGGCAAAGGGTGGACCGGCCCACTTGCCAGGAGCCGGCTTGCAGGGCTTGGAAAGCCATCTCTTCGTTCTCAAATACTAGAAGCAGGTGATTCGCCGGCAGGAATTGACATTTGGACACAATTAGGCCGCGCGGGAACCACTCCTTGTGAAGCCAAGTTCTCACACTTTCAAGAGGGGGCCTAGGACCAAACATTTGACCGATCAGGCAAGTTTTCATCAGTTCTTCTTGCTTTGCCGCCACATACTCCTTGCATAAAGAGACCTCTGGGGGCGCTGTCGGGAAGTTGCGGACATAAGGCTGGTGGATCAGTCAGCCACTAAATCCCTCGGCACACGCAGGGTGTCTTGGAGCAAGCTCAGGGATGATGAAGATTCAAAGATTATTAGTCGAGCAATTATAAAGTCATATTTTCTCATCACGAGTATTGGAATTCAAACTGACATGTTTAGTATTGGAATCTCGCCCAAAATCTTTTGTTATCGCTAAAGTTAGTGCAATATATAAAATTGAATTTAGCTCATCGTGCATGTTCAACTCCACAAATAAGGAATTGGCATGATGCAAATGATGAAGCGGTACACCTTAATTCAGATCAATCTAGTGATAACACCAAATTGAAGGACTGAAAACGAATATCTGAAACATGAATTCCCTCTTCCAATTGCATATGGCCAAAATGTCATACAGAAGAAAGACAATCATTTAGGCATTGTTCAATTTCTGCACATGCGAAGAAAGGTGCTTTCCTAAGTCTCTATTATTAACGAGGAATCCAAGCTATGCAAAGAGATTCACATAATAGGAGATCGACATCCTCCTTGCGTGAACAAAGATCGCCCCCTTGTCATGCAGAATTATCCTCTCACGGTGCGATCATACCAACACCAATACATCGGATCTCATCATTAGGCGTGGTTCACCAGAAGAGTACTGAGTTTTCCTCGAATTAGCAGAAAGATTCACCTCAGAGCATTCCCCTCCTTCATTCTCTCCACGGATGCCCCCACACTTCAAAATCATGCGCTACTCCCTTTTTCTCTCCGATCTTCTCTAGCCTTCTAATCTCTGAGTTGATTCAATTCCCTTGTCATGCAGTTTTTTTTTTTCTATAAGTTGAAGAGTGTAGCTGTTGCGCAATTCGAATTAAAATAGTACAATTTAAGTTAAGACAGTAATAAGCCTTTACATCCGGTATATGAGTAGAGCGGGACCATGACTTGAATGCGTGACTCATGAAAACATGTGAACTCCTTCAGATGTCGGATGACAACAACATAGAATAAGCAAAGAAAATGTCAAAAGGGTGTTCAATATTTCAGAAATCGCCGTGTGCAATCCTTTTGCTTTTCATGACACAGCGCGAGTAGCTTTCGTGAATTGCTGGAAGAATTGGTGGTCAGAAGGCATAGCAAGAGTGTTGTAAGGCGTCATATAAATATTAGAGATAATGATCATTGTTCTCTGAGTACTTTCTTCAGCAGATCATCACCATCAGCGTCCTCATTAGCATCTGTCAATCAAATGCGCCCGACCTCTGCAGATGTGCTGACTTTTTGTACTGCTCCATAGAGTTCGTACAAGCTACGCCTTTTCATAGATGAATCGCGCAGTCAACAGAAGCCTTCCAACACAGAGTCAAATCCAATTTGTATATAGATGGAGTTAGCGCTTCAAATTCTTCTGTATATGACTACCGTATGTAGGTTGTTGGTAATCAACCCATTGACAGATATCCGTGTTGGATGGTATATTCAGAAAAGCCTCTCGCATGCATATTAAACATAAAACGTAGCGCGCATTGGAGAAAGCATTGACGTCAGGTACGATAGAACATCAGAACTTAATCATAAACAGATATGAGCAAGGGTATCGCGCGTTGATGGCGCAGCAGTGCTTCACAAAATCCATATTGAGTTTTGGTTTTAAATCTTTACGGATAATCTTCATGCTGCGATGTCTCCTCCCACAGATGGCAACAAAAATTCAATAGATAGATTATGTGCTCTATCGGCCAATCGCTCCTCCATATCCTATATTGTCAGATCGTAAAAAAAAACTCCATCGTGAACTAGAATCCAGCAAAAAAAACGTTGAATTGGCCTCTCTTGCGCTCAATCGGAGCTGTCTATTCAGAAGGATTCCCCTCTAGCATTCTGCCCTTCAAGAAGAAGTTAATCCTAATCTTCCGCATGTGCGCCTCCTTCTCCTTCCTCACAGATTGTTGCTGTCCAAAAGAAAACATGAAAAAAAATGGCCTACAAAACAAAAACATTCCGGGGCCCTAAATATGGAGCAAAGCCCACATATTTATACACACAGAGATCATATTTTCACCACTCTTTTGGTTTCTACTTTTAGTTTGCATCCACACTTTATCCCATACATCTCTATCACTCTTTTAATTAGCTTTATGCACACAACTTACTTTCACCTCTCTTTTAATCTATACTAATTCTCTCCACTCTTTCTCTTAACCAACTTTTTCACTTTAAGTGCATCTTCCTTTCAGACCACTCCTTAATTCACTTTAGTTACACACTTAGCTCGCACCATTCTTTAAACACTTTTCATATATATCACTCATTAATTATCCATTTCATTTTCATTTTAAATCAATAACTTTAATTTTGATAATTAAATAATTCTTGTAATTTAAGCTTAGAATAAGAATTTAATTAAATAGAACCTTAATATTTAAATTCACACACATGATTAAATTAATTAAATAAATCATATTTTAATGTTTAATACATAAATGTTCCTTTTAAAGATTAATTTTAATAAATACCAATTATTTTAACCCTTAACATTCAATAAAACCCTTGAAAGCCTACAAGAAACCCTTTGGAAACCCTTGAAACTCATTAAAATCTTTCTGATCCCTATCATTAGTCCATTGACATTGACATAAACCCTAGCATTAACCCATTAAAATCTTTTGAGACCCTTCAGATGAACCTAATGAACATAAAATCATGTGAACTTAGACAACCCTAGGGTTAAATACCCATGAATCAAGCATGTATAAATATGAAATACTCATTAAATATGAAATTAGAGTAAGCCCTAATATGAACATGTATTCTTTATCATTTCCTGTATCTGCAAACACTTCAAAAATAGTTAATTCCAATCAACATAATTGTTTAACAGTGATATACAAGGTTAGAATTCACCAATTAAGTTAATTGTATTTTATCTGGTCATCAACTGGAAAGTTGAAAACTTTCCGACATTCGCCCCGGCCAAACCTGCACATCGTCCTCGATGGGCCAACCTGCACATCATAGAAAGCAATATCAAATTCTTTTGAAAATTATTCATGATTCAAATTCCATTTCTCTGTATATAAAAATGCTTCTATCATTAGTACATCTTCAAATAGCAAAGAAAACTTATAAAATTATGTAAACTTGAATTTAAACCTTTTCGTTCAATGCATGAATTGGAAACAGGTTTTAGAAGGAAACTATAGAAGTCATTCAAATAGTGTTCGTACTAACTCTTCTATTAACTCTGTTCATAAGTAAAGCATATGTTATATAGGCCTTCTATCCTCATCTCCTAACCATTTTCCATTAAGATACAAAAAAACTAACTCCCCTCTAGCATACATCCGCCTTATATAGCCCGCTTTTCAAATCAGAAATGATTTCGAGACCACAACTGATTTATTTGATTTTTCTTTTATCTCATTTTTTTATCATAATTTTTCTTTGTGTCATTTTTTTTTCCTCTTTTCATATGCAGCAACCATTAATCTACTGCTTTCAATTTTTCTTCGCAACTTTTTTGATGAATGGGAAAGGCTTAACCCCTAATCAGAGCAAAGGATCTAGAGGTAAGCTAAAGCAGGAACTAGGATCTCTTTAGCTAAATGGGTCAGATTAAAGGAAGCTTACCTATATAAAACAAGTCTACTTCCTCTAGGAGTTGCAAGTTAAGGGTTCCTTCAACTATTCATATGACAGCCATAGGTCTCTAATCCCTATCTTCTATTCAAGCACATTCCTACTTCAGTGTAAATTCTACTTTTCATAATTTTATAAGAAGTTTCTTAACCTAGCTGAAGAATGTACATTTCTAATTATGATAATGCATGGAAAAACAAAACTTAAAACATTAATCAGGGTTAGAACTGTTTCACCTGATCTATATTGATTCCATCTTTAGCATCGCCTTTCATCCAAATATTGCTTTGATTGCATAAATTTTAAACTGCATGTACTATCTTCAATCTCCTGCACTTCATCCATAGTCTATTTTTGAAGCAAATCTTAGTTCATCAATCAGCTCCCAATCTTCATGCTAATCCTGAAAAATAACTCAACTCAAAAATCTTGTGAGAACCATAATTATTAGCAAACTTAGACAAAAGGTAGCAATCCAAGATAATATTTCTCGATAGTCCATCTGTAAAAACCAAAGCAATAGTAAGTCAAACTTTGTGGCTTTCATGATATTCCACTGAAATATTAAATCCTCCATTCTTGCTTGACCTGTATCAACCCACTCAAAATTTTGATTAGAAAAACCAATATTAACATCATTAAGGCAAAACAAGTGTTCATTTATATTGAAACCCTTCAATTCATATTTTTCAAATGTATAAATATCATTGTTTATAATTTTCTCATATTGTTCTTCCTTATAGGGAGAATCAATGTGAGTAATAATTGTAGGAGAAGCTATTGTGATGAGTGGGATTTCTTTACCACTTACATCACTCACTTCTTCAATGAATAATTTGGGAAGACTTTTAGAGGAATCAAACAAAGGTTTCTCATGTTCACACTCATGTTTGTTTAATGTTTTGTGTTCTAAAATTGTAATTTGGTTTTCATCATTCATCATTGGTGTAGTATCATCTAATTCATTGTTTGTAATTTCAAATTTGTTTTCTTCATTTATCTTTTGATAAGTACAATCTAAATCGTTGCTTTTAGAAAGAGGAAAATATTTGAGATTTTGGCGTTCATATCTAAGAGCAAGTCGATGAACTTGCTTTTGCACATATGTCCAATCATTGGTCAGGCCATTTGAGGTATTGTGTTCTTCTAAAAGAGGCTCTAGGTCTTTTCGAATTGAGTAATCAAGGAGAGTTAAAAAATCTATAACTTTATAAGGCTCTAGATAAACTTGTTCTTGCTCAGGTAAGTCGCTAAATTGTTCTTCAAACTCTTGAAAACTCTCAATTAAGTTCTCTTTGGGTTTCGATGTATTTACCCAAGCTTGAAACGTTTCATGATTTCTTTTTGTTGAATCCTCGAAACAAAATTCTTATCGCAATTGGGTCTTAAAAATATCCCAAGGTATAGTGGATGAGCCCAACCTAAGGCTTATTCTATCTCGGGTATCTCCATTTGATATACGCCTAAAGGTGGAAACCTAACTATCCCTAGGTATGCCATATTGATAAGCTAAATGTTCGTATTCCTTGATATACCTAGTAACATCTTTACCACCAAACTCTTTCCTCTCTTTTTTGAGGTCATCAATCAATTTCCATACTCTTTTTTCTATTAGGTAAGGGTCCATGATGAAAGCATATCAGATTTCCCTGAGCTGCTATGCTGCTCCTTCACGTCGGGTTCACCAAAGATGTCGGGAAGTTGCGGACATAAGGCTGGTGGATCAGTCAGCCACTAAATCCCTCGGCACACGCAGGGTGTCTTGGAGCAAGCTCAGGGATGATGAAGATTCAAAGATTATTAGTCGAGCAATTATAAAGTCATATTTTCTCATCACAAGTATTGGAATCCAAACTGACATGTTTAGTATTGGAATCTCGCCCAAAATCTTTTGTTATCGCTAAAGTTAATGCAATATATAAAATTGAATTTAGCTCATCGTGCATGTTCAACTCCACAAATAAGGAATTGGCATGTTGCAAATGATGAAGCGTTACACCTTAATTCATATCAATCTAGTGATAACACCAAATTGAAGGACTGAAAACGAATATCTGAAACATGAATTCCCTCTTCCAAATGCATATGGCCAAAATGTCGTATAGAAGAAAGACAATCATTTAGGCATTGTTCAATTTCTACACATGCGAAGAAAGGCGCTTTCCTAAGTCTCTATTATTAACGAGGAATCCAAGCTATGCAAAGAGATTCACATAATAGGAGATCGACATCCTCCTTGCGTGAACAAAGATCGCCCCCTTGTCATGCAGAATTATCCTCTCACGGTGCGATCATACCAACCCCTTGTCATGCAGAATTATCCTCTCACGGTGCGATCATACCAACACCAATACATCGGATCTCATCATTAGGCGTGGTTCACCAGAAGAGTACTGAGTTTTCCTCGAATTAGCAGAAAGATTCACCTCAGAGCATTTCCCTCCTTCATTCTCTCCACGGATGCCCCCACACTTCAAAATCATGCGCTACTCCCTTTTTCTCTCCGATCTTCTCCAGCCTTCTAATCTCATAGTTGATTCAATTCCCTTGTCATGCAGTTTTTTTTTTTCTATAAGTTGAAGAGTGTAGCTGTTGCGCAATTCGAATTAAAATAGTACAATTTAAGTTAAGACAGTAATAAGCCTTTACATCCGGTATATGAGTAGAGCGGGACCATGACTTGAATGCGTGACTCATGAAAACATGTGAACTCCTTCAGATGTCGGATGACAACAACATAGAATAAACAAAGAAAATGTCAAAAGGGTGTTCAATATTTCAGAAATCGCCGTGTGCAATCCTTTTGCTTTTCATGACACAGCGCGAGCAGCTTTCGTGAATTGCTGGAAGAATTGGTGGTCAGAAGGCATAGCAAGAGTGTTGTAAGGCGTCATAGAAATATTAGAGATAATGATCATTGTTCTCTGAGTACTTTCTTCAGCAGATCATCACCATCAGCGTCCTCATTAGCATCTGTCAATCAAATGCGCCCGACCTCTGCAGATGTGGTGACTTTTCGTACTCCTCCATAGAGTTCGTACAAGCTACGCCTTTTCATAGATGAATCGTGCAGTCAACAGAAGCCTTCCAACACAGAGTCAAATCCAATTTGTATATAGATGGAGTTAGCGCTTCAAATTCTTCAGTATATGACTACCGTATGTAGGTTGTTGGTAATCAACCCATTGACAGATATCTGTGTTGGATGGTATATTCAGAAAAGCCTCTCGCATGCATATTAAACATAAAACATAGCACGCGTTGGAGAAAGCATTGACGTCAGGTACGATAGAACATCATAACTTAATCATAAACAGATATGAGCAAGGGTATCGCGCGTTGATGGCGCAGCAGTGCTTCACAAAATCCATATTGAGTTTTGGTTTTAAATCTTTACGGATAATCTTGATGCTGCGATGTCTCCTCCCACAGATGGAAGCAAAAATTCAATAGATGGATTATGTGCTGTATCGGCCAATCGCTCCTCCATATCCTATATTGTCAGATCGTAAAAAAAAACTCCATCGTGAACTAGAATCCAGCAAAAAAAACGTTGAATTGGCCTCTCTTGCGCTCAATCGGAGCTGTCTATTCAGAAGGATTCCCCCCTAGCATTCTGCCCTTCAAGAAGAAGTTAATCCTAATCTTCCGCATGTGCGCCTCCTTCTCCTTCCTCACAGATTGTTGCTGTCCAAAAGAAAACATGAAAAAAAAATGGCCTACAAAACAAAAACATTCCGGGGCCCTAAATATGGAGCAAAGCCCACATATTTATACACACAGAGATCATATTTTTACCACTCTTTTGGTTTCTACTTTTAGTTTGCATCCACACTTTATCCCATACATCTCTATCACTCTTTTAATTAGCTTTATGCACACAACTTACTTTCACCTCTCTTTTAATCTATACTAATTCTCTCCACTCTTTCTCTTAACCAACTTTTTCACTTTAAGTGCATCTTCC
The DNA here is from genome assembly GCA_020310875.1 of Ceratopteris richardii. NCBI lineage: Eukaryota > Viridiplantae > Streptophyta > Polypodiopsida > Polypodiales > Pteridaceae > Ceratopteris > Ceratopteris richardii. Next base: position 121,118,314 of record CM035421.1, read on the forward strand.
TTTCAGACCACTCCTTAATTCACTTTAGTTACACACTTAGCTCACACCATTCTTTAAACACTTTTCATATATATCACTCATTAATTATCCATTTCATTTTCATTTTAAATCAATAACTTTAATTTTGATAATTAAATAATTCTTGTAATTTAAGCTTAGAATAAGAATTTAATTAAGTAGAACCTTAATATTTAAATTCACACACATGATTAAATTAATTAAATAAATCATATTTTAATTTTTAATACATAAATGTTCCTTTTAAAGATTAATTTTAATAAATACCAATTATTTTAACCCTTAACATTCAATAAAACCCTTGAAAGCCTACAAGAAACCCTTTGGAAACCCTTTGGAAACCCTTGAAACTCATTAAAATCTTTCTGATCCCTATCATTAGTCCATTGACATTGACATAAACCCTAGCATTAACCCATTAAAATCTTTTGAGACCCTTCAGATGAACCTAATGAACATAAAATCATGTGAACTTAGACAACCCTAGGGTTAAATACCCATGAATCAAGCATGTATAAATATGAAATACTCATTAAATATGAAATTAGAGTAAGCCCTAATATGAACATGTATTCTTTATCATTTCCTGTATCTGCAAACACTTCAAAAATAGTTAATTCCAATCAACATAATTGTTTAACAGTGATATACAAGGTTAGAATTCACCAATTAAGTTAATTGTATTTTATCTGGTCATCAACTGGAAAGTTGAAAACTTTCCGACATTCGCCCCGGCCAAACCTGCACATCGTCCTCGATGGGCCAACCTGCACATCATAGAAAGCAATATCAAATTCTTTTGAAAATTATTCATGATTCAAATTCAATTTCTCTGTATATAAAAATGCTTCTGTCATTAGTACATCTTCAAATAGCAAAGAAAACTTATAAAATTATGTAAACTTGAATTTAAACCTTTTCGTTCAATGCATGAATTGGAAACAGGTTTTAGAAGGAAACTATAGAAGTCATTCAAATAGTGTTTGTACTAACTCTTCTATTAACTCTGTTCATAAGTAAAGCATATGTTATATAGGCCTTCTATCCTCATTTCCTAACCATTTTCCATTAAGATACAAAAAAACTAACTCCCCTCTAGCATACATCCGCCTTATATAGCCCGCTTTTCAAATCAGAAGTGATTTCGAGACCACAACTGATTTATTTGATTTTTCTTTTATCTCATTTTTTTATCATAATTTTTCTTTGTGTCATTTTTTTTCCTCTTTTCATATGCAGCAACCATTAATGTACTGCTTTCAATTTTTCTTCGCAACTTTTTTGATGAATGGGAAAGGCTTAACCCCTAATCAGAGCAAAGGATCTAGAGGTAAGCTAAAGGAGGAACTAGGATCTCTTTAGCTAAATGGGTCAGATTAAAGGAAGCTTACCTATATAAAACAAGTCTACTTCTACTAGGAGTTGCAAGTTAAGGGTTCCTTCAACTATTCATATGACAGCCATAGGTCTCTAATCCCTATCTTCTATTCAAGCACATTCCTACTTCAGTGTAAATTCTACTTTTCATAATTTTATAAGAAGTTTCTTAACCTAGCTGAAGAATGTACATTTCTAATTATGATAATGCATGGAAAAACAAAACTTAAAACATTAATCAGGGTTAGAACTGTTTCACCTGATCTATATTGATTCCATCTTTAGCATCGCCTTTCATCCAAATATTGCTTTGATTGCATAAATTTTAAACTGCATGTACTATCTTCAATCTCCTGCACTTCATCCATAGTCTATTTTTGAAGCAAATCTTAGTTCATCAATCAGCTCCCAATCTTCATGCTAATCCTGAAAAATAACTCAACTCAAAAATCTTGTGAGAAACATAATTATTAGCAAACTTAGACAAAAGGTAGCAATCCAAGATAATATTTCTCGATAGTCAATCTGTAAAAACCAAAGCAATAGTAAGTCAAACTTTGTGGCTTTCATGATATTCCACTGAAATATTAAATCCTCCATTCTTGCTTGACCTGTATCAACCCACTCAAAATTTTGATTAGAAAAACCAATATTAACATCATTAAGGCAAAACAAGTGTTCATTTATATTGAAACCCTTCAATTCATATTTTTCAAATGTATAAATATCATTGTTTATAATTTTCTCATATTGTTCTTCCTTATAGGGAGAATCAATGTGAGTAATAATTGTAGGAGAAGTTATTGTGATGAGTGGGATTTCTTTACCACTTACATCACTCACTTCTTCAATGAATAATTTGGGAAGACTTTTAGAGGAATCAAACAAAGGTTTCTCATGTTCACACTCATGTTTGTTTAATGTTTTGTGTTCTGAAATTGTAATTTGGTTTTCATCATTCATCATTGGTGTAGTATCATCTAATTCATTGTTTGTAATTTCAAATTTGTTTTCTTCATTTATCTTTTGATAAGTACAATCTAAATTGTTGCTTTTAGAAAGAGGAAAATATTTGAGATTTTGGCGTTCATATCTAAGAGAAAGTCGATGAACTTGCTTTTGCACATATGTCCAATCATTGGTCAGGCCATTTGAGGTATTGTGTTCTTCTAAAAGAGGCTCTAGGTCTTTTCGAATTGAGTAATCAAGGAGAGTTAAAAAATCTATAACTTTATAAGGCTCTAGATAAACTTGTTCTTGCTCAGGTAAGTCGCTAAATTGTTCTTCAAACTCTTGAAAACTCTCAATTAAGTTCTCTTTGGGTTTCGATGTATTTACCCAAGCTTGAAACGTTTCATGATTTCTTTTTGTTGAATCCTCGAAACAAAATTCTTGTCGCAATTGGGTCTTAAAAATATCCCAAGGTATAGTGGATGAGCCCAACCTAAGGCTTATTCTATCTTAGGTATCTCCATTTGATATACGCCTAAAGGTGGAAACCTAACTATCCCTAGGTATGCCATATTGATAAGCTAAATGTTCGTATTCCTTGATATACCTAGTAACATCTTTACCACCAAACTCTTTCTTCTCTATTTTGAGGTCATCAATCAATTTCCATACTCTTTTTTCTATTAGGTAAGGGTCCATGATGAAAGCATATCAGATTTCCCTGAGCTGCTATGCCGCTCCTTCACGTCGGGTTCACCAAAGATGTCGGGAAGTTGCGGACATAAGGTTGGTGGATCAGTCAGCCACTAAATCCCTCGGCACACGCAGGGTGTCTTGGAGCAAGCTCAGGGATGATGAAGATTCAAAGATTACTAGTCGAGCAATTATAAAGTCATATTTTCTCATCACGAGTATTGGAATTCAAACTGACATGTTTAGTATTGGAATCTCGCCCAAAATCTTTTGTTATCGCTAAAGTTAATGCAATATATCAAATTGAATTTAGCTCATCGTGCATGTTCAACTCCACAAATAAGGAATTGGCATGTTGCAAATGATGAAGCGTTACACCTTAATTCAGATCAATCTAGTGATAACACCAAATTGAAGGACTGAAAACGAATATCTAAAACATGAATTCCCTCTTCCAAATGCATATGGCCAAAATGTCGTACAGAAGAAAGACAATCATTTAGGCATTGTTCAATTTCTGCACATGCGAAGAAAGGCGCTTTCCTAAGTCTCTATTATTAACGAGGAATCCAAGCTATGCAAAGAGATTCACATAATAGGAGATCGACATCTTCCTTGTGTGAACAAAGATTGCCCCCTTGTCATGCAGAATTATCCTCTCACGGTGCGATCATACCAACACCACTACATCGGATCTCATCATTAGGCGTGGTTCACCAGACGAGTACTGAGTTGTCCTCGAATTAGCAGAAAGATTCACCTCAGAGCATTCCCCTCCTTCATTCTCTCCACGGATGCCCCCACACTTCAAAATCATGCGCTACTCCCTTTTTCTCTCCGATCTTCTCCAGCCTTCTAATCTCTGAGTTGATTCAATTCACTTGTCATGCAATTTTTTTTTTTTCTATAAGTTGAAGAGTGTAGCTGTTGCGCAATTCGAATTAGAATAGTACAATTTAAGTTAAGACAGTAATAAGCCTTTACATCCGGTATATGAGTAGAGTGGGACCATGACTTGAATGCGTGACTCATGAAAACATGTGAACTCCTTCAGATGTCGGATGACAACAACATAGAATAAGCAAAGAAAATGTCAAAAGGGTGTTCAATATTTCAGAAATCGCCGTGTGCAATCCTTTTGCTTTTCATGACACAGCGCGAGCAGCTTTCGTGAATTGCTGGAAGAATTGGTGGTCAGAAGGCATAGCAAGAGTGTTGTAAGGCGTCATATAAATATTAGAGATAATGATCATTGTTCTCTGAGTACTTTCTTCAGCAGATCATCACCATCAGCGTCCTCATTAGCATCTGTCAATCAAATGCGCCCGACCTCTGCAAATGTGCTGACTTTTTGTACTGCTCCATAGAGTTCGTACAAGCTACGCCTTTTCATAGATGAATCGCGCAGTCAACAGAAGCCTTCCAACACAGAGTCAAATCCAATTTGTATATAGATGGAGTTAGCGCTTCAAATTCTTCAGTATATGACTACCGTATGTAGGTTGTTGGTAATCAACCCATTGACAGATATCCGTGTTGGATGGTATATTCAGAAAAGCCTCTCGCATGCATATTAAACATAAAACGTAGCGCGCGTTGGAGAAAGCATTGACGTCAGGTACGATAGAACATCATAACTTAATCATAAACAGATATGCGCAAGGGTATCGCGCGTTGATGGCGCAGCAGTGCTTCACAAAATCCATATTGAGTTTTGGTTTTAAATCTTTACGGATAATCTTGATGCTGCGATGTCTCCTCCCACAGATGGCAGCAAAAATTCAATAGATAGATTATGTGCTGTATCGGCCAATCGCTCCTCCATATCCTATATTGTCAGATCGTAAAAAAAAACTCCATCGTGAACTAGAATCCAGCAAAAAAAACGTTGAATTGGCCTCTCTTGCGCTCAATTGGAGCTGTCTATTCAGAAGGATTCCCCCCTAGCATTCTGCCCTTCAAGAAGAAGTTAATCCTAATCTTCCGCATGTGCGCCTCCTTCTCCTTCCTCACAGATTGTTGTTGTCCAAAAAAAAACATGAAAAAAAAATGGCCTACAAAACAAAAACATTCCGGGGCCCTAAATATGGAGCAAAGCCCACATATTTATACACACAGAGATCATATTTTTACCACTCTTTTGGTTTCTACTTTTAGTTTGCATCCACACTTTATCCCATACATCTCTATCACTCTTTTAATTAGCTTTATGCACACAACTTACTTTCACCTCTCTTTTAATCTATACTAATTCTCTCCACTCTTTCTCTTAACCAACTTTTTCACTTTAAGTGCATCTTCCTTTCAGACCACTCCTTAATTCAATTTAGTTACACACTTAGCTCACACCATTCTTTAAACACTTTTCATATATATCACTCATTAATTATCCATTTCATTTTCATTTTAAATCAATAACTTTAATTTTGATAATTAAATAATTCTTGTAATTTAAGCTTAGAATAAGAATTTAATTAAGTAGAACCTTAATATTTAAATTCACACACATGATTAAATTAATTAAATAAATCATATTTTAATTTTTAATAAATAAATGTTCCTTTTAAAGATTAATTTTAATAAATACCAATTATTTTAACCCTTAACATTCAATAAAACCCTTGAAAACCTACAAGAAACCCTTTGGAAACCCTTGAAACTCATTAAAATCTTTCTGATCCCTATCATTAGTCCATTGACATTGACATAAACCCTAGCATTAACCCATTAAAATCTTTTGAGACCCTTCAGATGAACCTAATGAACATAAAATCATGTGAACTTAGACAACCCTAGGGTTAAATACCCATGAATCAAGCATGTATTAATATGAAATACTCATTAAATATGAAATTAGAGTAAACCCTAATATGAACATGTATTCTTTATCATTTCCTGTATCTGCAAACACTTCAAAAATAGTTAATCTCAATCAACATAATTGTTTAACAGTGATATACAAGGTTAGAATTCACCAATTAAGTTAATTGTATTTTATCTGGTCATCAACTGGAAAGTTGAAAACTTTCCGACAGTGCGACGTCCACAGGGACGGAATCCATCTCAAGGGGGGGCACGAACTGATTTTAAGCTAAATCTCTTTCTTCTCCAAAATCTCCTTAACTCTTTTATTTCTTTATTTTTTTTTATTAAATAAAGGAAGTTCGGCCTTAGCCTAATCTCCCGGACTTTAATTAAAATAAAGAAAAGAAGTTACAAGTGAATGGGACTAGTGCCCATGGGACCCCCCAAATCCCACAATGCAGGGGAGGAGTATGGCAAGTTACAGGGCATTACAGATGAGGCGGATAAAATTATCATCACCCTCATGTGGGACCCATTTGGGTTTCAACTTGTTGTTTTCGAGGAGATAAATACAGTGATGTCTAAACGGTGGCGATCTCTTGACTCGGGAGATTCTTTTACCTAGGAGAAACAAGGATTTCTCGATCGACCATTCCTTAGGAGTTTGGCCAAAATTGACAGCACATCGCTCCCTCCAAATCTTCCAGAGAGTCTCACCTCTGATGGCATTCCACAGCCTCGATGAGCAGCCAATCACCTCACCCAACATCACTTGTTGCCAGTTGATTTGGTTCGTGAGTCTCAATACATGGGTCACGTGATGCCAGATAACACGGGACTTGGGGCAGTCGAAGAACAGGTGAGCTAAATCTTCGATGCACCGATGGCAACGCTTGCACCATGGCGGCACACCACAGATTTTGTTAGCCCTTGCATTGGTCCAGATACCTTTATGCAAGATCTGCCACATGAGAACGGACTTTTTGACCTCAATTAGGGGGTGCCAAATAGACATGAATTTTAGCTCCCACCGAAGTTTGGTCCAAGAAAGGCACCATCTCTTGTTAAGGGTGTGGTGAACATCTAAATCCTCTTTGAAGTTGGGGATTCCGGAAAGCTTCTTACCATTGCTCCATTTGAGGCCCTCCAAGCAAGGAAGATCTTGACCGCAAAGAAGGCGGGTAGTTGAGCGGTCCCAAGCTAAACACCGACATTGAAGAAGAGTCCATTCCTCAAAGGAAACTCTAAGTCTCGGATCCAATTCTTCGAACCTAATCCACTGGTTGGTCTCTTGTTTCCAGAGTTGTTTCCACTATTTCAACCCCTTGTTCCATAACCACCTTGCAGTTTGGAGGTTCCAAGACTCCACCCCCCGAATGCCGCTGATTGGGAACCAAATAGAGTCATTTTTTCTTATGCCAGTTGCCCACTTCCACTCATCACTGATTCTGATGAACTGTTTGGCCTTGTTCCAATTCTTCCATAAGGAACACACGAGGCTAGAGCCTTTAGGGAAGACCGGGTGGGGGGAGAACAAAAGCGTGAGAATCCCTATGTCCTTCCAACCAGGGTGGCCAACTAAGGTAAGGTCTTCTCTGTTTCTGAAGATCAACTTAGCCCAAGAGGACTCCCTATTGCTCCAAGCCTTGATAAGCCACTTTGCCGCCAATTTGTCAGCCAACCCAACAATATCCAAAATTCCCAAGCCCCGTAAGTCTTTAGGGCTAATGCAAGTTTCCCATTTGATTTTGGGAATCCCCCTCCTGTTGGGGTCCCCAGTCCTAAGGAAGTTTCTCGAGATTCTTTCCACTTTGGCCAAGTCTTTCTCCTTAGGTCTCCAACACGAGATAAAGTAAATAATTGTAGACAGCATAAATGTGTTAACAACCATAGCACATCCTGCCAGATTGACTTGCATACCTTTCCAATGATTTAGCTTCCTATCCAGCTTGGATAGCACCCAGTTCCAGCGTTGGTCCATTGAGATGTCGAATCCCATCGGAATGCCAAGGAGACGGAAGACTTGACCGCTAGGGATAACTTGACACCCTTGATCCACAAACAATTGGGGAGTATGTCCGCTGATTGCTCTAAAAGCAGTTTTAGCATGGTTGATTTTTGAGCCTGATGCCACACAAAAGGTGTGGAGGCACCACCAAAACACCTCAATGCTGTTTATATCGTTATGCACAAACGCATTCATGTCATCAGCAAAAAGTCTCACAATCATTTGGCCGTGATTTAGAGGTAAGGAAAGACCCTTGAGATTGCCAGCGTCCATGTGATGCTTTAGTAGGCAGTTGAGCCCATTCGAGGCGATAGCGAATAGTAACGGAGCCAGAGGGCAGCCTTGCCTAATTGATCTTTTTAAACGAATGGGCTCAGAGAGCTTACCGTTGATGTTTATTCTAGTTGAAGCATTTCCAAGAAGAGTGGAAACCATCTTTGTGAACTTTTGGCTGCATCCAAGGTCTTTCAATGATCGAAGAATATAGTCCCATTCCAATCTGTCATACCCTTTGTCGAAGTCCATCTTAATAAATACCAGATCTTGAGCGGACTCCTCAGCAAAAGCAAGGCCTTCCCAAATATCGATAATTGCTTCAAGTATAGATCTACCTTTGATAAAACCTTTCTGGTCCTCACACAGCCATGACTTTAAATGACAAGAGATTCTGTTGGCGAGAACTTTTGCAATTATCTTGTATCCTGTTTGGAGCATGGTAATCGGACGCCAGTTTTCAATTTTGTTCTTATCTTCCCGATTGTGGATTAACTTGATGACGTCGTTATTCAGGCACTCAGGGAGGGCACCGAATGAGAGAGCCTCTTGCCACACGAGGCCGAGTGGGGTGGCCACATGATGTTTGAAGGACTTGAAAAACTCATTGGTAAGGCCATCCAGACCTGGACTTTTCCCATTGGGAAGGGCATCAATATCCTCTATAATTTCATTCTCGGAGATGTTAGCATCCAGTAGAGCCATCAAGTTCTGTGGGATTCTGGTTTGAGCAACCCTTGAGATGGTTTCCATGGAGTCGCGTATGTGGGGGGAAAGAGGAGTCGAGACCCCGAGAAGATTGGTAAAGTGCTCGACGATGAAAGATCTATTCTCCACTTCCGTGCAACATTCAGTTCCATTGTTATCGACCGATAGGGGGATGGACTCACTAGCTTGTTTCCTTTTGAGGATGTTACACATCTCTTTCGTTGCTTTGTCGGCCTTCCCTGCCCACCAATCTTTGAAGAAAATTTGAAGATTTTTTCTTTGAACCTCCTCCTCTAATCTTAATCTTGCCCTGATTTTCAAGAGGCCTTGTTGGCAATGTAACTTACCTTTGTTCACCTCTTCTTCAAGCCGTGAGAGCCTCCGATACACCGTTTCTCTTCTTTCTTTTCAGATTTCTCTTATAGCCTTTTGAGTCCTGATTAGAATTTTTCGAGTCCTTTCTACCGCGCTTCTCCAACACTTAGCCGGTTCATTACAGTGAGCAAAGGCTTCCGCCCACACCTCAGAAATTTCTTGGTGGACAGAGGGGAGGGAAAACGATGTCTGACAAGCATGAAACCAAGGAGCTTTCTGGAACATGGGAATCGGTTTGAAAGACAGACTAATCGGATACTGGTCTGAGATAGTCAGGTCCATGTGTTGGGAAATCGAAGGAATACCCCACTGAAGGATGGTGTTCTGATCGATGTAGCATCTATCAAGTCTTGCTTTCCTCAAAGAGTCCCTTGATTGGAGATTTGACCAGGAGAACCCCTTCATGTCTTTCACCTTGACCAGGCCGAGATGGAGCTTGATTTTATCCCATATCTCTTTCTCTGACCGTCAATAATTTTTCCTTTGTTATTCCATCGGTCCTCAAGAAACTCAACCATGTTGAAGTCCCCACAAATCAGAACATTGTGTGGAAGGGAGTCGAGGGAAGCCCAAGTATCCATTCTATTTGCTTCACCATTAGGGGCATAAATTGAGACCACAGTGAACTGGAAAGGGAACCCGAAAGAGGCAGCAATCCAATGATGATTCCGACCTTCAAAAGTCGAGGTCACATTGCCAAACAAGGAGTGACTAATGCCGATAGAAGCACCCCCCGTCCCTCTAGGGTGAGAAAGTGGAGAACCAAAGGTGGTTTGGAGAAATGCATTTAAGCCGTTTCTGGAGATCCTCTCCGTCGATTTTAATCTCTTGTAAGCAAATAAAGTCAGGGGCGAAGCACTTGTCTTTGAACCACTGGCCAAGAATCGAAGCTCTTGACGGGTCCGACAGACCCCTAACGTTTAGAGATGTGAATTTCATTAATGATGGTTGCCCTCTTTGAGGGGAGGGACCCGATCTTTTTTCTTCTTGTGGTCTTCTTTTTTCCTCCCTACTTCTTGACTTAGGATCCTACTCTTGAGGGGGCTCTTCCAAGGCATGCCGGAAGGTTGTTTTCCTTTAAGCTTTGACTTTCGTTGTAGTAATCTTGGAAAGCATACTGGGAGGGTAGGACCAAGGGAGGAGCTTTCGCTGTCTGGGTTGTCTTCATTGCTGGTAGTGAAGCCTTCCTCTTTACTCGTGGTATAACCTTCTTGGTTGTCTTCTTTGCTGGTAGAGCACCCAAGGGTATTATCAGTGGGGTCTTCTTCAAAGTGGTTGTCCGCGGGGAAGTCGACCTCATTAATCTCTTTTTCTAGGTTACAGTATATGTTATTCGAGGGGGCAACTGTCGTAGTATTCCTTGCTGTTGATCTTCGAGGGCTAACTTTCCTCCTGTGTCTCACTTCAGTGAATCCTTCTGAATCCGTCTCAGCAACGCGAGTTCCCTCTTCTTCCTCCATTGGAGGGGGATGACCTCGAGTGTCATCATGGGGGAGAGGGTCTAGGGTCCCATCTGGTTTAGGCTTGTTTTTGTTGGTACTTTTCTTCAGGGGGCAGTCTTTGATCCTATGACCTTGGTACCCGCACCGGAAGCACGCATTTGGCAAATTCTTATAAGTAACCTCTTGTGTCCAGGTCTTGTCATCACCATAGTTTATGGAGATTTTCGAGGGAAGGACCTGGTTCAGGTCTGTTTCAACGCAGATCTGTGGATGCCATCTTGCATTGAAAGAATGTTGAGCACCATCGTAGATTAACCCCCCAACATCCTGTCTTGAGGCCATCGGACGACCGATCGGTGAGACGATTTCACGAAGAAATCCATACAGGAAGAAAGGCAAATTGGGAAGCTCCACCCAAAGCGGGTAACGAAGAGGCTTTGATCTGTTCGGGACAAAGTCTGGGGTCCACTTAAAAAGGCAAAGGGTGGACCGGCCCACTTGCCAAGAGCCGGCTTGTAGGGCTTGGAAAGCCATCTCTTCGTTCTCAAAAACTAGAGGCAGGTGATTCACCGGCAGGAATTGACATTTGGACACAATTAGGCCGCGCGGGAACCACTCCTTGCGAAGCCAAGTTCTCACACTTTCAAGAGGGGGCCTAGGGCCAAACATTTGACCGCTCAGGCACGTTTTCATCAGTTCTTCTTGCTTTGCCGCCACAGACTCCTTGCATAAAGAGACCTCTGGGGGCGCGACGTCCACTGGAACGGAATCCATCTCAAGGGGTGACACAGACTGAGGGGGAGCCACATTGTTCATGACAAACGAGGGAATAAGGGTCGGCATCTTGTCGACTGAAGCCGTTTGTGGAATAAAAACAGTACAACTTCAGTAAACACAATCTTTAAAGTGCGAATGCGATAGAGCATTAAACTCGAAAATGCGGTCTTAGAGTGGCTAATGAAAAGCTCAAAAGTACTTGAAAAACCCACGAGCGTCCCGCAATAATGGATAGTTCTCTTTTTGCTTTTCAATTTTATTATACTTTTCTTTTTTCCTTTTCTTTTGCTTCAAATCTCCTCTCTTTTTTCTTTCTTTTGTTTCTTTTCCTTTTTCTTCGTAGCTTCTCTTTCACACCATTTTTTTTTTCTTCATAGCTTCTCTTTCACACCATTTTCTTTAAAGTATACCAAGCAGTCACGAGCGAGGGAAACCGTCACGAGCAAGGGAAATCTCTGCGCTTGAGGATACAAGACGAAAGGCAGTATGGACGGAAGCACTATTTACTTTAGATCCAACGATGGGCATAGAAGCCCACAAAACAAGATAATCAACCCTCGCCAGCCAAGGATTCCGTGCGATAGAGCACCAGTATCGCGATAGACTGATGCCAGGTATCGCGACACTCGGACTCGCGATAGACTGAAGCCGGGGATCCGCGATAGACTTAAGACGTGGTATCGCGATAGACTAAAGCCCGGTATCGCGATAGACACACAAGACCTGCTGCCGTAAGCTCCAAGGAATCCGTGCGATAGAGCACCAGTTATCGCGATAGACACAAAGCCCACACCACCGCGAGCACCCAGCCTCCGACAGCCAGTCACCTTCCCAGCTACAGTCACAACGCCCACAGCCACAACAACAACCAAAGCCTACAGCAATGGCGCCCTCAGTCCCCCGGGTTTGAGCACACCTACACGAGACACACAATAGAGAGAAGGTCGGAGGTGGGCGTGAACGTCAAAATCTCTCTGAAGCAGGCCATCGACGTTGGCAACGGCCCACTCACGGAGAGGAACGTATCTCTTGCTCTTCACTTCTGCCTGCAAAACCCTTCGTCACAGTCTCTCTGAAGCAGGTCATCGTCGTTCACTTGCAGAGTTACCAGCGTTGCGATGAGCAAGGCGCGTGCATTTAGGATGCCTGTTGTTTTTTTTTTTTAATAAAGGAAGTTCGGCCTTAGCCTAATCTCCCGGACTTTAATTATAATAAAGAGAAAAAGTTACAAGTGAATGGGACTAGTGCCCATGGGACCCCCCAAATCCCACAATGCAGGGGAGGAGTATGGCAAGCTACAGGGCATTACAAATGAGGCGGATAAAATTATCATCACCCTCATGTGGGACCCAATTGGGTTTCAACTTGTTGTTTTCGAGGAGATAAATACAGTGATGTCTAAACGGTGGCGATCTCTTGACTCGGGAGATTCTTTTACCTAGGAGAAACATGGATTTCTCGATCGACCATTCCTTGGGAGTTTGGCCAAAATTGACAGCACAACGCTCCCTCCAAATCTTCCAGAGAGCCTCACCTCTGATGGCATTCCACAACCTCGATGAGCAGCCTATCGCCTCACCCAACATCACTTGTTGCCAGTTGATTTGACACGTGAGTCTCAATACTCGGGTCACTTGATGCCAGATAACACGGGACTTGGGGCAGTCGAAGAACAGGTGAGCTAAATCTTTGATGCACCGATGGCAACGCTTGCACCATGGCTGCACACCACAGATTTTGTTAGCCCTTGCATTGGTCCAGATACCTTTATGCAAGATCTCCCACATGAGAACGAACTTTTTGACCTCAATTAGGGGGTGCCAAATAGACATGAATTTTAGCTCCAACCGAAGTTTGGTCCAAGAAAGGCACCGTCTCTTGTTAAGGGTGTGGTGAACATCTAAATCCTCTTTGAAGTTGGGGATTCTGGATAGCTTCTTACCATTGCTCCATTTGAGGCCCTCCAAGCAAGGAAGATCCTGACCGCAGAAAGAGCGGGTAGTTGAGCGGTCCCACGCTAAACACCTGCTTTGAAGAAGAGTCCATTCCTCAAAGGTAACTCTAAGTCTCGGATCCAATTCTTCGAACCTAATCAACTGGCTAGTCTCTTGTTTCCAGAGTTCCATAACCGCCTTGCAGTTTGGAGGTTCCAAGACTCCACCCCCAGAATGCCGCTGATCGGGAACCAAATAGAGTCATTTTGTCTTATGCCAGCCGCCCACTTCCACTCATCACTGATTCTGATGAACTGTTTGGCCTTGTTCCAATTCTT